>JANRMT010062814.1:58175845-58210150 GCA_026402145.1 Polypterus bichir lapradei
CTCTTACTTTTTTACCGTTCATTTAATCATGGCTAGTGGCGGAAAAATTATAAAATGGAAGGAGGATTACACTGAGTATGGCTTTACCAAAACAATTATTGATGGCGAATCGATTATTCATAAAGCTTGAATTGGTGATCTGTTTTTGTGTGTTAACCTCATATCTTTTCATACTTCTTCTCAAACCAAGGTGGTGCGAGGCTAAAATGAATTGGGATGCGCTGATCAATGTTATCGGTGTACCAGGAAATCATGCATTGACAAAAGTTCCCCTTTGATTGTAATGCAAAGTGTGATTAAATGCATTATTTTTTAACGCGTTATGGAGCACATGCATCGAAGCTTCTCAGCTGTGCTTGTGCTAAGAAAATTAAACATTTTAAAAATAACGTAACACGATTGTCAATGTAACCTTTTGTAAGTAGTGCCTGGAGGATTCAGTGTGGAGAAAGTCTAGAGACAGAGTGTGTATTAACTTGTGGATTTCTCTGTATTTGGTGGCAGTGTGACGAAGTTGCTTCGGAAGACGGCGTTAGCCGCGGAGCTCAGCTCAGAGCGAAATGAGGTAAATGGGAGGGGAGATGATGACGTGATTCCCCCACCCACCTTAACTGTCAATCCCCCACAAACACAGTCTCTCGGAATTTGCATAAGCACACCCCTTCACCTGCAATTTTAACTTAGTTACAAAGTGATCAAAACTCTCGTTTATATCCTGCGTCCTCTCATTAAACTTGTATCCCGCATTACCCGTGGGCACGAAAAGCACCAGCGGCAGCCTGTCTATTAAGTTAATTTAAAGTTTAGGTTTATACCTCGCTTTGTTTCCGAAGTAGCTGTACTGATGAATATGGTAGTATGTCACTCGCTCGCTTCTTAATGTTTCGCTGCCTTCTCAATTATATAATGCATGTTTTGTTCAGCGTATTTTGGAGCTCTTCCTGGTTTTCTACATAGTGCGTTGACAGTCAGTTCACGTGATTACGTGGGCTGCGTAATGATGTCACACGAAACTCCGCCCCCACAGCGGTCAAGCTCAACTCCATTACAGTAAATGGAGAAAAATACCTTCCAGTTATGACCATTACGCGTAGAATTTCGAAATGAAACCTGCCCAACTTTTGTAAGGAAGCTGTAAGGAATAAGCCTGCCAAATTTCAGCCTTCTACCTACACGGGAAGTTGGAGAATTAGTGATGAGTCAGTCAGTGAGTGAGTGAGTGAGTGAGTGAGGGCTTTGCCGTTTATTAGTATAGATATATATATATATATATATATATATACACATATATGCCCGCGTTTCGCAGCGGAGAAGTAGTGTGTTAAAGAAGTTATGAAAAAGAAAAGGGAACATTTTAAAAATAACGTAACATGATTGTCAATATACGGTAATTGTTTTGTGAGTGTTGCTGTCATCAAGGATTTGATCATCATTATTTCTTGCAATCAGGTTCGTATTTGGAGGATGTGTTTATTTAATGGTAGCTAAGACCCGGCACTTAAACGTTTCTTGCTAAAGCAATTTTAACTCCGTTACAAAGTGATCCAAAGTCTCGTTTATACCTCGTGTCTTCTCAGTAAACTTGTATGTCGCGAATACCGTCATTCGCCGTAGGCATGACAAACAGCAGCGGGAGTGTGTCTATAAACTTAATATAAACTTACGGTTCACGCCGTGCTTTGTTTCCGCAGTAGCTGTACTTATGAATATGCTTGTATTTATGAATACGCTTGTATGCATCACTTGCTTCATAATCTTTTTCTGCCTTCTCAATTGTGAAATGGCGTTTTTTGTTCAGCGCTGTTTGGAGGTCTTCCTTGTTCTCTACGTACTTACGTAGGAGGCGTGATGATGTCACACGAAACTCCGCCCCCCACGGTCATCCAGCTCAACTCCATTACATTATATGGAGAAAAATAGCTTCTAGTTATTACCATTACGCGTAAAATTTCGAAATGAAACCTGCCCAACTTTCGTAAGTAAGCTGTAAGGAATGAGCCTGCCAAATTTCAGCCTTCTACCCACACGGGAACTTGGAGAATTAGTGAGTGAGTGAGTGAGTGAGTGAGTCAGTCAGTGAGGGCTTTGCCTTTTATTAGTATAGATATAAATTTGGACCACTGAACATAAATCATCTTCTTCTTCTTGTTCTTCTGTCAAGTTGATTTCTTTCCCCCAAACCCTCCTGGAGATAAGGGCTTCAGCATTCAACATGTGAAGCCTTCATGTGTATGGAGACTTATCTGCACATTCAGGTAATCACAGAGCTTTATTGACAGTGTAACATTTACAGGAGAACTACTGTTGTTAATAATTTGGCACAAAACAATTTTCTATAAATATACGAGGAATGAAAAATATTTATAAGGACATTCCACAACAAAAAACATAGGCCGGGTTGTTAACATTTCCCAGATAACAATGAGCTGAGAAAGGCTCATTTTGACACAGAGGGACATTGCGGGGTCTGGAAATGTGGAATTAGACTGGCTGTTGTCCTGTGGCAATGGGAGAAAATCAGAGAAACAAAGTGACGAACTGCATTCATGTTCTTTTCCAGGAGGTACAAAGTGCTTAAATTAGGCCAGCTGAAAATCTTTCCATCCATTTGCAGAGCCTGCTGCTCAAATTCCATGTCACCGACAGTAGGGTCGGGAATTTGCTCCAGCATTATAAAAAGCAGGGTAGGAACCAACCCAGAATGGCATCACAAGTCTTAACCCAGGGCACACTTGCCAGTCTCACTAGGGTTTATTTAGGGACCCCAGTCAATCTTATCTGTACAACTTTGGAAGGTGAAAGGAAAACTGGAGTAGCTGGAGAAAAGCTCACCAAGACTAACTGGGAGAACGAGTAAACATAACACTGACAATGCATAATGTAACTTAAACCTCAGTTACACAAACTTAAATAGGATCAGGTTCACTGCAAGAGCCACTCTTGAGTAACTTAATGTTAAAATTCATATCTAATAGATTACGGTACAGTCTTTTACCCCCTGTAAGTTAATCTGTAAAACTGAGTGTTCATTAAGCCAGTTAGGTAACAGTCTCACTGCTAGCATGGACAGTTAGATTAGTTCACAAACAGAGCATTGGCATACGGTTTTCTGACGGTTCTACGTGTAATACGACTGTATGAACAGTAAGCCTTAAACAGGACATTCTTTAAACAAGAACTTTTCTTTTTAGTTTCAACCTTTCTGTACTTTTATGTAAACTGTTTTGCTTAGAATTTTTACAAAAACTTTTAAAACAAAGATATTTGGATTGTGGAATTATCTGAAAAGGTGTCCCACTATTGCCTGAACTGTCTTATGAGACAAGCTAAAAGCTGACGAACTTTGGTAATTCTGAACAAATGCAGCCACATTCACGGGTCCATTGTTATTTTGCAGCTCTTTTCAAACTGATCAAAAACAAACTATGATGTGAAATCTAAAGACAAAATTGTAAGTGATGGAATAAATGCATGTGAACTGAAAGCCACTGTAGGATAAAGTGGGCATTACCCGTTCTGATTAGATTAGACAGAACTTTATCCCCAGGGGGAAATCTGGCTTTTTACAGAAGTGCTTTAAATAAATAAATACATAAATAGGTAGCTAAATAAATACATAAACACATACACTTTGGTCTGAACATACACCAGAATGACTATAAACCAAGAAAATGTAAAATTAAGAAAAGTTCTGACGGCTGTCACAGTGCTCTTGGCATAAAGGAACCCCAGTAACGTTTGGCACTCAGGTTTGTTTTAACTCCCTCCTTCTTGGAGTGGAGGATGCAGTTATCTGTCTGCTCCACAAGGCTTATTCCCTCCTGGAAAAAGCTGGCCACACTGTGTGGATTATATCTTTTGATTTCTCCAGTGACTTCAATACCATCCAGCCAACCCTGCCAAGGGGATAACTCATAGATATGCAGGTGGACGAGGCTATGATGTCCCAGACCATGGACTCTCTGTCAGGCAGACCACAGTTTGTGAGACGGATGTCAGCACCATCAGGGACAGTCCCAGCTCCTTTTCTCTTCACTCTGTACACCTCCGGCTATAAATATAACAGCAGGTCATGTCACTTCAGAAATTCTCAGAAGACTCTGCACTTATGGGGTATATTGATAAAGGTATGAGACAGAGTATAGAAGTCAGGTGAAGTTTGTTTCTTGGTGCAAAGAGAATCGTCTGAATCTTAACATCAGCAGAACCAAGAAACTGGATACTGACCTTCACCGTGTCGAAGAGCCTCTATGACTGGTCACTATTCAAGGAGTAGATGTAGACGTGGTCAACTTCAACAAGTACTGCAGGTCCACATTAATCACAGGTTGGACTGGTCTCAGAACACAGAAGAAGTATATAAGAAAGGACATTGGGAGAAGGATGTTAAGGATAGAGCTTTCAGGAAAAAGGAAAAGAGGAAGGCCTAAGAGAAGGTGTATGGATGTGGTGAGAGGACATGCAGGTGATGGGTATAACAGAACAAGATGACGAGGACAGGAAGATATGGAAGAAGATGATCCGCTGTGGCAACCCCTAATGGGAGCAGCCATAAGAAGAAGAAGAAGAGCAGGCTCTTTTTCATTAGGAGACTGTTGCCTGTACTCTCCTTAGCGTTACATTTTTTCTCAAAAAAACTTGTAAAAAGCTTTGCATTTTTTGGCTTAAATCTCATCTTTCTAATGTAAAACATTCAAAAAACTAAAAGTACAAAGCCAGACGTATAGAAAGTATAATAATGAAAGAAATAATAGCAATAATAATAATATGAACAGCACAACACGTGTGCAAGTGACACGAGTGTCACGTTCAGATTCCCAGAATCACTTTAGGTTTCACTGACCGTTTCAATTTCACTACATGAAAAGAGAGGCACCCCATCTTCACTGCTGACGAGCGCCGTTTCTTACGTGACGCCATTATGAGGCTACTGTTGCCAGGGTAACGCTCAGGCCTGATGCTTTTGCAAGACACCTATTGCCAGAGTAAAGCTCAGAACTAATGATGTTGGCACTTTTACAGCCAGAGTAAACCTCAGGTCTTAACGTGAGACACGTCTATACTGTTGCCCATGTGACACTCGGGAGTAACGCTTTTACCACAGTTCTTAGAGCCTGAGTGATGCTCAGGCCTAACGCTAAGGAGGTTAATGTGGAAAGTGACTTCCTTCACATCTTCTATAACTAACAAGAGAGACCCAGTGAATCAACAAGCAGATTAAAAGGGCACTGCAGTGGGTAAAAAAAAAAAAAGTCATTTAATAAGTTCTTCGAATGTATGTGTCTGTTTTTTTAAGTACATATTTTATTGTTATACCAATCTTCCCTTTAAGGCCAACTTATTCAAATGGCAGCTCATGACCTAGAAGCTACCTCTGAGTGGTCCAGCCTGTGGTCCCACCAAAAAAAAAATACACACACACATACATGCATACACGCACACGCACACGCACACACACACACACACAGACGTTACCAGCAATGTATGAAAAGCAGGCATTGTACAGAATGACGAAAATTGGATGTCAAAGTATGAAACAATTAATATCTCACACATTTGCTGGCATTCTATGCAATGCCAAAAGCTAAACTGCCTGCTTTTCATACATTGCCAGTAACATATATATTAAATAAGCCAATGCTTTAATGCTTTAGGTTTCACTTCTGCACACAGTCAAAAGGACATTTTGCTTCTGCACACTGAGAAAGTAAAGCGACTGGCTAGATGACAACCAGTTATACAACAGACACAGCAGTGTTACATGAAGTCTTATAGCATTGAAATAACCATTAAGTGTATATATGGAGAGTGTGGACATTGTGTGGACAATGTGCACACTTGGTTAAGAAAACCAATGAATACGGATAAGATCCTCAAATGCTCTGTAGAATCATCTACTCCAAACTCTTCCAATTCTGTATCAATTTTAGAAATTTCATCCCAAAACCTTAAACCAAGTAAAAATGTTAAAAGATCATACAATCCAGTTTTTTATTTATTTTTACTGTACAGTGTGGCGAGCAATGGCCATTGTGCATTATCTTCACTGTGGTACAACTAAACAAAAAACATGAAGCTTTCAATTATAAAGCCATTTATATCAAGCCATTTATATAAATCATTGGAATTTTTAAAATGAAAAAACTAAAATCTTGAAGCTTCCACATTGTAGCATGTTAGTACAACAAGCCAGCAGGCACTCCGGGCATCGTCTTCTTGCACATCAAACTGCCAAATATGAAAAAGCTGACACTATTACAGAACAGCTTGTTCTACCTCGTGTAACAGACGTGTGCAGCGAAATTCTAAATACCAGCAAACTAAAGCATGTTCACTCTCTGCACTTACCCCCAATTTCAACAATCTTGTGAAAATAAGACAAGCCCAAAATACATATTAAAAAGACAAATGTACATAAAATGTAATTCTATATTAAACACCCATGTGTCAAGTTATTTTTGGATGAGTACCGTGCACATTTTATCTGTTATGTACACTGAATTTAAATGCTGAATTGGTACTTACTGTTATTTGTTAAAGTGTGCTATTTAGGGGGAAGTCTATTTTGAAATCACGGCTAATAAAGGGTCATCACTGGAAAAAAAACAGTCAAAAAAAAAAAGGACAAAAATGTTGAGAAGCACTGTTTTAGAATATACTTTACTAGTTGTCATGTTATTAAAACCAAACCATTGGTATTAACAGGTCTGGAGACTTGAGGGCTGCATCTCTGCTTTTTATAAATGAAGACTCCCTTAACCTCACAAAGTGTGACCGACAGCCTGCACTCGAGTAGTCAGCAGCCAGGTCTGATTCAGCCAGAATAAAAACCACATTTAAACACATTAAAATAAATTCATCCCACTAATAACAGCAAAACAACATTTATTCAGATAAATATATATTTCTCCAGCAAGTCACAAAATTTGTTGATGGGCTCCAATTGTTTAGGAAATTAGTGGATCACCTCATTTAAGTGAATTTGTCAGAGTAAACATCCCTCCACTTCTGTGTACAGCAAACACTCCAGTATGGTAGAGACTATGACAACAAAGCTTTAACATTACGTTTAAATCACGTTTATTCACAAACCTGTTTCAATTGTACTGCAAATCTCCTGACACTAAACTTATCTCACTGCACTGCATTGTACAAAGTATCTTCTTACAGCTTTAGAATATGCCTCATTGTTGTATTCATCATTATGTTTTCTTTGGGGTTTAAGTTTACTTTAACTATATAGGTGGTCTTCGGTTGGAGTTAGGCCACCAAAGTTTTCCATTAGAAGAATTGGTTGTAAATACCAATAGTGCAAAGAGTTTTTTTTAATGTAGTAGTTATTTTGTTCAGCACAGAGTTGATAAGAGCCAACTGGGGGGAATGGAGGATTCCAAGGAGTATTACTTTGCCTGGGAACCTCGTGAAACTCTGCATGCAGAATACCACAAAAGATATGATAACTTGGCTAACTGAGGTCAGATGGAACTGCTGAGTCATATGGTGTCTTGGTGTTTTATTAAATTACTAACAAAATACCTGCGCTTCACAGCGGCGAAGTACTGCATTAAAATTTTTATTAAGAAAATTAAACCTTTTTAAACTGAAGAAAAATATGCCAATAATTATTTGTTAAGGATCTCTTTGTGTACCACATTGTGAGTTCGGCCCTCCGGTTGTAATATGACCAAGCTGTGCGCTGAGCTTACTCTTGAGCATGCAACGTACAGTTGGCCATGTGAACAGTAATCTTGTTTCAAATCTCACAGCCTGGATTGCTGCTGTCATAATCGGTTTGAGTTTCATGGTTTGTTTCAATTACGACAGTATTTGTAGGACTTGTGTTGAAGAGACATTCGGCATCTGTCAAGCGTTGTAAGCATACAACCGGTTTCATCGATAACTTCACATCCAACTCAGAATAATATTCCCGTACACACTTGCACATGACCATACTACGCCAACGGATAGTGTGTGTTGAATTCACCGCTACTGCAGGAAAATAAGAGTAGAGAGGCTGGGGTGGTGGGGGACCTAAAAACACCAGAAAACGTGCAAACTGCACATGGACAGCCACCATTCTGGACTCAAAGCCAGTTTTTTGAAGCTGTCTTGCTGCCCTTGCAAAGTTTATCAGGTATCTGCACTGCATATATTTATAACAATCATTTAAAAAATCAGTACAGTAATGCAGGGAATAAGTATTATCAGTAAATACGAAAGTATTTAACAACAACGATAACACAAACTGGCTTTTAGGTTTGTTCAAAGTAATTTCAGTTACTGAAAAGTAGCAAAAGGAAAACAACACAAGAAAACAAAACGTGATCCTTACTTTTCAAGCTCTTCTTTGTCATCTTGCTCTTCACATTTGCCAATTCCAAATTTTGCTTTTAATGATCGTGCCCTTGCAATGACAGTTTCCACAGCCATGATCTCATTTATGATTTCCTATGAAAGAAAATGTTGTAAAAAGGTAAGACTGCTGCTGTGAATATATCAAGTTTAGAAAGACATCTTGGCTTTAAAACATAAGATCTAACTCACTTACTTCTAGTTTCTTGTAATCTGAATTAGGATGTCGTAAAAGCTTGCTTGCATGAGAAACTATTTGTTGAATTTCTTTCCTAACAGATGCAATATTTTCCACGGATTCTAAGAAAACAAAAGAGAAGTGATATACAGATTCTGAAAAAAATTTTTATAAAATAGTTTTTACAGTAACGTTTAACTGTCAGGGATGTCCTAAATTCTGCATTATATATAATCATATTCATAATGCACAAAACAATAAATCTGAGGCAATGATTTTAACTTAAGTAAACAAGAGAATTGTGGTGAGATCACAAGGTTGTCTGTGCCTTCAGTTTATTAGGGATTAAATAAAAAGTTTAAAACTGGGGATTGGAGCTCAGTGAGGCAAATTAGATACTAAATGAGAAATTTGAAGAAGAACTCTTGTCAAAATTTGAGAACACTCTCCGATTCCTCCCAGTTATAGGTGTTAATCTGGTGCCTGGTGCTAACTTCCTTCATTTTCTGACAAGCCCCTTTTATCTGGCAGCACTCCTGAAATCACTTTGCAAAATAGCAAGTCAGTCTAAAGTGAATGAACCTCTGTAAGAGGCGTAGGTCATTCCAAGTCTGTGATTTCTAGAATACTGCAGCTTTACAATGACACTAATTCATTCAAGACCCCAAAAATACTGGTCACCCACAGAAGACAAATCATGCAGAGACTCTCAATGGGGAATTGGTTCAACACTGAAGCTGGAATTGCTCACCAGCTCAGTGCTGAAAAGGGTAAGGTTGTGTCTCAGCATACAGCCACTCACCATTTAAGACAATTCGGACTGAAAGCCCACTCTGCCCTGACCAAGCCTCTCATGAGCAGAAAGAATTAAAAGGCAGACGAACCTCTGCTGAGGGGCATGTTGTGTAGACAGAGGAGAACTGATCCAGAGTTCACGTGAGCGATTAGAACAAGTTTAATTTATTTGGATCAAATGGGAAACATTATATTTGGAATCAAACTGGGGAGAGAGTGAACCCAAAGTGCATAAAAACGTCAGTTAAATTTGGAGGAGGAAGCGTCATGGTTTGAAGGATGTTTTCTGCAGCAGTTGGGTCTCTTATCCAACTACATGGCAGGGTGACTGCAAATGTTTATCAGAACCTCCTTCAGCAACATTGCGGTTCCTGCCCTGAAAGCATCTCCCAATCAGTCTGCAATTTTCATGCAAGACAATGTCTCCTGTCACACTACAAAACGGGTAAAGCAGTTCCCTGAAGCTAACAACATTGAAATAATGAAATGGCCAGCCCACAGTCCAGATCGAGAATCTTTAGAAAATCCTTGGTGACAAAGTAATGGCTGGAAGAAGACGGACCAGGATGAAACTAGTAATGACCTGCGGGCGCAGATGTACTGAAGTTATTCACAGCAAGGGCCTCTATACTTCCTACGAGTTACTGTAAGCTGTAGCCCTCCAAATATTTTAGTTGTAATCTTCTTTTCTGCTACAATGGTTACTGTTCTCTAATTTTCATCACTGTGGTTTCCACAAAGTAAAGTTTTTTTGTTGAAGTGCCTTCATTGTTTTGTAAAAGATGTTAGCAGAACAGTGAACGCAGCTAATATTCCATCAAATTTTGAACAATGAAGACTAACAATATTTCAGAAAAAGCAAGTGTTAACATTAGTTGTTCTCTAATTTTGATCACGTGTGTGTGTGTGTGTATATAAAATGGAACCTTTCACAGAGTAACTTCAACATTTATTTAAAGGACAAAAATATTGTTTTGTTAAAAGCATGTTTTGTATTCAAAATTGCTCCAACATTAAAACGAATATCTGAAAATAAGTTTAAAATGATTATGGCAGCCATTGCACAGGAAATTCTTTACTTTTTATTTCAGACACAAATAAATAATTTTTGCTAGATATGTTACTGATAACATCTTTGGAACAGCATTTATTTAAAATAAAAAAACAGCATTTTTTATTTAAAGCAATAGTCAAAAAATTCAGTTTGAAAAAATAAAGGAAAATGAAGGAAGAGACTGGTTAGTTGTTTCTCTTTGAACGCAGTATGTTGCGGAACGTCTCTGTTTTTTGAACTCTCTTACCTAGGATAAGAGAAAAACCGGCATGTTGTCTTAGCAAGTGTGAACAACACACGTCCAGGGAAACCTACTGGACTGCTAAACACAGGAATGTGCCGAGTCAGGTAAAAGTGTAACATCCTGGAATGAGGTGGACAAAATAACTCCACTCTTGGCAGAAGTACTCAATTATAGTCTACCATACCCATTTGAATATTGCTCATATACAGTAACTGCAACATATTTGTTTGAGAAAAGCCAAGCAAAATGACACCTTGTATTGCCTGAAGAAGGGCCCTGAGTTGCCTTGAAAGCTTGCATATTGTAATCTTTTTAGTTAGCCAATAAAAGGTGTCATTTTGCTTGGCTTTTCTCTACATTCATAATGGCTAACACGGCACAACACCCCTAGTACTACTAACACATTTGTTCAAAACAGTTTCTCTTAAATATTCGCATATACCATCTTTTGTCAGTCCCGTTTTCTTGATTTATCCAAGGCCACTGTTACTCATCGCATGTTCATCAGCTGTGTAATGCGTCTTCCTCTATAACTTTTTGTCACTTTCCCGTGCTGCTTTTCTTTCACAAATCTCTTTTTTTAAACTCTAATGTAGATTAGGTCGTGATAATTTAAGGAAAGTTACCCAGGCAATCTGAGCCTCAATTCGTTACCATGAAATAAAAATCAACAGATACAATTAACTTGGGCAAACTAAATTGTCAGAATAAATTAAACCTACATCCTGAAACACGTTTATTAAAAAGGTGAGAATGACTAACAGCAGTAGCTCCTGATGTTATTCTCTCACACTGGCGATTTATCATCAGACTGTTCCTCTTTTAGTCACCTTGTTAAGCTTTTATTTAGCTACGGCTAACTGAGTACATTTATGAAATGTTGAGTACCTCATGCCTGTTTTATACAGTCAGAAAATAGGAAGCCTTTAAAATTGTAATTCTGAATTAGAAGTGATTAGATATACTGAGGTACTAGTATAATAATACAGGAATAATTTCAAATGTTTTTGTACTAATCTAACTTGTTTACAGTTCAGCTTTTAATCATTTTCTAAGGCAGAACTACAGTTTGCCAGCCACAGGATAGTTTTTATTAAGCTTCACAGCAAATGACGAAATGTCTCACAATAGCTTTATAAAGCATGAATGCAAAATAAAATTTTCCAAACTGCAGCATCCTAAAAATTTGCTCTAATAAATCAAATAAAATGGCACTACTGATCTACTTCAAAAAAAAAAAAAAAAAAAAAACTCAGATGTACTATTTGGATCTTTACACATAAGTGGATGTAATAAATGCAAATATATGTGCATACTGCTAAGTGTGGTTTATTATCATAAGAGAGAGACTCTAAACAAAATGTTGCTTAGGGCCTCCAAACAGATAAAAACCTGCTTTGATTAAACGCGGTCCCTGTTTGTGTGCTTGGGCAAACAGTCCCATGAAGAACATGTCCTTCACACACAAGGACAACTTAGCATTTACAAATATACCTTGGAAAACAGAAGTAAAATATAACATAGTAATATTTAAGAAACAGTGATAAAACCTAGGAAATGTATTATAAAAAGTGTACCTTCCTCCTTCACTTTAAGAATGGCAGCATGTATGATGCAAGGCAGCAAATGTTGTGTAAGGTCAGCAGGTTTCTGAACAGCTAAATAATGTAACACCTTAAGACAAAACAAGACAAGTATATATTTATTTATCAATCACTGATTTGTTAAATAATTAAATTACAATAAAAAGAAGTAATGTTTCTTTACAAAACGACTTTACAATTTTTTTTGTTTCGCCTTCATTTGCCTCAGATTTGACCATAACTCTGTCGTCCTTTTACTACTCAGATTTGAGTTGTTCATGCAAAAGAAAAATGTAACCTAAACTAAAAACATCCGGGAAGTGCAAACAGCTGAGCAGCTCCCAGAACTACTGGATACGTAAATAGCAATCAATCACAATTTGAATACAGACAGCTACAGAATGTGAGCTGTCAGTAAGGAAGGAGATACACCAAGCTGCATTTCAGGAAATCAGAATGACTTCAAACTGTTAAATTAACGTAAGTAATCAAGCAGAGCCTGTTATAGCCTTGTAATGTACTGCTTTAAAAAAACATTCAAAATATTAAGAATTCACCCATTTTCTAGCCATGTTACTCCATTTATAGGACTTTTGAAGGGAAACAAACTATCCTAGGAACATTACATTTAAGGCAAGAATCAACTTTGGACAGATTTGGATATAAATATACACACACCCATATTCGCACACAAATTTAGAGCCTGTGTGATTACAACTCAAAGATATCGTTCTGTACTGTTTTCTAAATGTGCATTTGGTGGCTATATCTTTTAGAATGTTCTTTAGTGTTGTTTTTCAAATCCTTTCTTTTATATTCATCAATGTGACCAATAATTCCTAAACAAATTCTTGAGGTTTTGACCCATAAATGTAACATTGACTTGAGTGGTGCACAGTCTGTGGTCAAAGTTAAGGTATTTTTTATCATAATTAAAGAAATCTCTTCTAAATTTGAAAACTTAAAAGCTAGAAGAGCATATTAATTTGCATACTCATGCAACCAGCAAGTTTCACCCTTGCCTTTTAAAATTTACTTCTTAAACATGTGTCATTGCATTAAAATGCACAATGAAACAAACAATTTACTTTATCATTTGTAATTTATTTAAAGAGTCTGAACACCACCAGTCTGCAGAGTACTGAACCCTTATTATAACAACATGGCTGTGTTGCTGAGGATGAAGATGAAAAATAATGGACTACTTAATCTACATCATACCAAAATACAGTTCTGGTTTAGCAAGCCCTTAAGATATGTAAAAGATGAACACACGTAGATTTGGTAAGTACAATCAAGAGTGTACTTGTGCACTGATTGCTTATACCTTTTCTGCCTCTCTAGTGTCATCAAAAAGTCTTCTTTGTCTACGTGCAGGGGATGGCTTGGCCGTTTCCCAGGCCTCTACCCACATGTTCCCTGGTATCTTCATTCTAGCACTCAGTTCACCTCTGTTAACTGCTTTGCCATCATCACCAAAAACTTCTTCTTCAACATAATCCCGTGGTGAATACCAGCGTACAAAATCCTCCAAGCAGCATCCAGGGTTAGCCGCCTACAAGTAAGAAGTAAGTAATATTTAAAAAAAAAAAAAAAATACAAACACAAAGATTAGGAACAAAAAAATCATATGTAATTTATATTGCGTCACAGTGTAAAATTACTGTTCATTACCAAATCCAGTTTAAAAGGTAAAGCACAGCGTAGTCTACAGTTATGAAGAAGTTGTGTGGAGGACAGCAGCTGCTACTGAGCATCCCCTCAATTCAGAATAAATGCAAGTACCAACAGAACCAAGTAAAAGAGTTTTCTTATATATAAACATCTATACGTGGAAGTGTGTGTGTGCGTCTCTCAGTCCTGGAAGTGAGAAGTGGAGTCGGGGTAAAGGCTGCACCTCAGAGGAAACCGAAAACTCGCTTAGCCACTAATAACACAAGCGGGGGCAGCACGTCGTCAAAACGAAACCTCCAAACAAAGATGAAGTGACTTGGTCGCTAACTTCGCTAAAACGGTATCCCTTTTACTTTTTCTCCCTCCACTAACGCACAAGCGATGCGAGCACACCAGCAATACGAATCCTCCTAGGAGTGAGATGTCCAGAGTAGTTCATTTCAATTGCCTGACATCTCTACAGTTCAAATTTTTTTTTGATGATTTCAACAGTTTCTAGGACCCCGGGCTTTTTACAGCACAGACTTACACAGTGAGTATTAAATAAATAAAAATGGGAATGGAATACAGAAATAACAAAGTCCTCCCAATTTTACAGTCGACTGACTTTAAACTCCTTTCTTTTGGTCACTTCAGTTTCAGCTTTGGAATCTGTTCTGTGGCCAGTGATAGCCTGTATTTGCTTCAGTGACAGCAGGCTACAGCTCCCTCTAGTGGCCCAAGGTGTCACCGGAGGCAAATTCTACAGTGCAGGCCTCCATCCTGCTTGTTTGAAGAGACATGGCGGCGCCGTATGGAGCCAAGACCTGCCTTTCACACCGATGCTGTCGCCACTGCTTTTAGCTCTTCCCTGCACCCACATAACAGACAATGGACTGGGTATAGCCCATACTATTGCACTGGCATGGCAATATGCCTCAACATTACCAGTGTACACATCGTCAGGGCCTTATACAACCATGCCTTTGTTATACAACTTCAATTCCAAAAACACTGGGACAGTATGGAAAATAATAACAAAAACAAAAAGGAGTAATATGTAAATTCTGTTCACCCTGCGTTATATTGAAAACACTAATAACCACATTATTTGATGTTTTATCCTATGAATTTAATTTTTTTTTGGGGTGGATATAAATTCATACCACAAAAAGGCTGGGATGGCCAAGTGTACACCACTTGGTGTAATATCACCATTTTTTTAAAATAAAACCTATTAAGCATTTTGGCATTGAAGGCACAAGTTTGTTGAGTTTCACATAGGAATTTCCCCCCCATATCCATAATGCAAGTCCTTAGCTGTGCCACTGTACGGGGCCCTTTGCTGCTGTAATTTGCACTTTATAATGTGCCACACATTCTCAATTTATAGCTGGGCACTTTAATCCGGGAAGAATGTGTTTTGCCGTTGTCCTGCTGGAAAATGTAGAGACATCCCTGGAAAAGACAGTGTCTGAATAGCAGCATATGCTGCTCCAAGACTTGTACATATCCTTCTGCATTAATGGTGGCCTCACAGATGTGCAAAGTGCTCATGCCCTGGGCACTGGCACACCCCATACCATGACAGACGCTGGCATTTGGACCTGATGCTGATAACAGCTTAGATGGTCATTTTCGTCACTAACCTGGAGAACACGACAATATATTTCTTCTAAAACATACTTGAAATGTTCATTTGCCAGTCCACAAAGCACAATTGCACTTTGCAACTTGCCATCTTAGATGAGACCAAGCCCAGAGAAGTCAGCTGTGAACGCAGCAGCACATAGTGTTGACTGACAAATGTTTACTGAAGTATTCACATGTTTGATGTCGGCTTGTTACTGTATTTGAACTTGCCACATTGTTCTTAGTCATAACCTACCCCATCCCAACTTTTTTGGAATGTGTTGCTGGCATCAGATTCAGAATAAACACATCTTCAAAAAAACAATGCAGCCGATAAGGTAAAACATGAAATATCTTGTCAAAATAAATATACAAATCACTTCTTTTTGTTTTCATTAGTATTTCCTATAGTGTCACAATTTGTGTTAGAATTGGGGTAGTACTTTGTCTTGCCCTCAGTTTAGGCCTTCCTCTACATTTGGTATGAACTTGATGATTTTTATTAAGATGACATGGAAACAACCACGACACTTTAAGTTGATGTGTACAGTTCTGATTATGAAAATTACATATATTTTGTGCTTTCCTCTAACTTTGTAAATGTTGGAATGAAACATTTTTTCCACACTTTTCAGTAATTAGATTTACTGTAGACATATAACAGTCTGAATAAGGTGATAATGTGAAATCAATTTCTTTTCAACTGTATGAGTTGAACATACCGTTACTGTATCAATGTAAAGCATACAACACAGGCACTCCTAGCTGCCAATAAAGGTGGGAAGTTTTTCTTTTTTTAAACAAATGTGTCAGAAAGTAAGGCTATCACGTAAAATGTCATCCTATATACAGATTGCAAAAAATGTGGCAAACCCTAACTGACAAGACAGTGTGATCACTTTTTCTAAGATCTGACAATGATACAGGGTCCAGGTTGAAACTGCTGCTATTCCAGCTGGAGTACAGTTGTGCTTTCCTTGTATGAATAATAATGAAGAAATGCCAGTGTGTCCCACCACAATTAAAAAAAAAAAAAAAAAAAGTGTGTGACTGGGATCCTCACATGAACCAAATACAAACCATTCATTTTGATTTCCTCCCAAATGAATGTAGGGGTGAATGCATGAGTGTACACTACAGTGGGCTGGTGCCCCATCCAGGAGCAGTAACTGCCTTACACTCAGTATTGCTGGGATTGGCTCCGTCTTTCCTACAGCTTAAAATGAAAATTCATTTAGTAAATTGATGGTGTCTCTTAATAAAAGGTCCACAAAACTAAGAACTGCTATATATTTTTTAATTGATTTATTTTAATGATTTGTACGAAACCAATGCCAATTCCATAGACCTAACAGAAGTTAAGTTTTGCATACTGTGTATATTTATATCCTTAATCAATTTAGATATCAGTTAATTGAATTTTGCTTGAAACATTTAAAATAGTAAAAGAAAAACTTCAAAACAATCTTACTGAACTATACAGCAGAAAAAGTTTTCCACCTTAGAGCTTGCCGGGTATAGAAATATGAACTAATTTACATAAATTACTGGCTGTATCACTTGTCTGTTGTCCTCTGGCATTTCAAATATTGACACTAAAAGTGTAAGCTGCAGTTTACACAACAATTGACAGAGGTACTATATATCTGTCAAATTTGGAAGTCGCATAATTTATCACGCTACAAACCTAATGTCCTCAAGAGAGCTGATAATTAAAGCCAAATGCCACATAATGCCTCAGTAAGCACAATTATACAGAAAGTTAAATTCAGTAGCGAGATTAAATTAACGGTCTTATTAATATCAGCCTGCACAATTTATATTTAAATCTAGCAGGTATTGCAAATTTCAAAATAAAATAAAATTCATACATTAAAATGAAGATGACAGTTTATTACAACTATGAAACTAAAAAATAAAACATAAAATTAACAAAATGCTGCTTTAAATTATTATTACTTGTATTTAAGAATTCTCTCTAAAACACAAAATCCAAACATTAAACTTATTTTGGGTAAGAGGAGAACTTTTCTCCCCATATTCAGATGCTTGTTTGCCAATATCCAAAAATTTAAATTCTTCTTACCCTGCATACTTTTTACCTGCCATTTCACATCATGACTTGATAGCTTGTTGTGCCATCCACTGGTCTGTCACATGCAGAGGCATATTGTGTGCCCCAAATTCTTAAAGATGCAAAATAATCAAACTTCCAGTTTATAACAAACCACATTTAATATACTGTCACCACTTTAACCACAAAATCCTTCCTTTGCAAACCTGTTGGCTTAAATCTGTCAGAAGATATTCTCAGCATCAAAACTACCAGTGCAACAGTAAAGCCAGACATGTCATGTATATAGTGTTAATGTACTAGAAGTAGAAAGTTTCAAAATATGAAAGAATAACAGGCAATTTTATAATGAAAGCACTGTATGTAAAAATTAAATGCAAACACGCCAGCATTTTCTGTCAAAAAATATCTTCTTAGTAAGTCCAAATAAAAATGAGTCAAGACAAAATATGGTATTTTACCAGTATACGTAACTAATCTTCCCACTACTTAATACACACACATTTTCTGACAATGCTTACTGTACTACACAGTTAACACAGTTAACAGGAACCTGTCATCTGTCCCAGCATTACATGGCAAAACACTGAAACCCAACACACATTCACATTCACTGCTCTCGACTAGAAAGCATAAGTGAAAATCAGGTTATACTTAAGGCAAATAAAATAAAGGTTACTTTTTAAGATCATTCTATTTTCTTTCCTTTAATATACATTTACTTTTTAAGAAGCGATTATAAGAATTTAGGCATTTCAAAAAAGGCACGTGCACATGCAATAAAATCATTCTTTATATTTCATGCATACCTGTGGTTACAGCCATTGTAAATAAAGCTTCACTGTACAGACTGAACTTGCACCATAAGAAGATATTAAGGGATTCTCTTGACTTGTATGACTTAAATCTATATATATAATTTTCATGTACATTGCTTTTATTTGGGAACTGAATATGTTTAACAAGATAATATATACCTTGAAGGACTCCATGTCTGACAGCAGACAGGCACTTTGCATTCTTGCCCGGAGATGTGCTCCTTCAGCTGATGTCCCTAATTTGGCCAACACCTCTGACTGTTCCTCTAGCAAATCTTCTGTCATTGGAGCTGGTTCCTGCAGAGACAAAAAGGTCACCCCTTGCAATTAAACTGCCTGCAACAGGATTTGATGGCTTCTCTTTTCACGAAAAATGTCAGAAAGAATGAAAGGGACTGACAAAAGCTGCCCCATTCAGTCTCCAATTTTATAATTTTTAATGAAATCCAAAAGCAAAACCACCTGCACACCATCCCTGGGCTGCATTTGATGAGGCCTGACAGTTTAAAGACTTTATTGCATTGTCCCTGTCTTCCATATTTCAGTCAACTTCAAACCAATAATAACCGCAATACCTTTTTATCTGGACTTGGATACAGTGTCACTAGGTTTTACATCCTCTGTCAATCTTTGCTTATCAGTGATAATAAACATATCTAAATACTCTTGTCAAGAAATAATGGCACATGCAATACAATGAAAAAACAATATAAAATAAACACCACAAACTTATTTTACAGCTAAAAAACTAGATGAATACTGGCAACTAAAATACCCTTCACTGTATTTCAAAATAAATGTTTTTAAAAGGGCAATATATTTTGCTCATAAATAGAAGTGATAATATTATAGATTTGGTGTCTAGTATTTCTGAAGGCTCAAATGACATAGATAATAAAGAATGTTTTTTTTCCTATAACATTTAAAAATGTTGTAGAATACATTGAGAGAAATCCATCCCAGACATTCATCCTATCAGCAACCTTCCAGAACTTCAATGTCTTAAGATCTTCACTTGAGGACCTAAATTTGAGTCGCTGCTTTTCAATCGCGTTCAGGTCCAGAGCTTGAGATCATTTTAACTTGTCCTTTGCCATCATGTACAGGTAATGCCTTTCTTCTGTTGCTCCATACAGTGATCTGCTCATGACATACACTTCATTTGTATTGTATAGCTCGGTGCAAGCAGGCACTCTAAATTTAAGCTTAAATTTAATTTCATTAAAATGTAACCTCTTGTATATATTTTTGCCACCTTCTCCATCTCCCTCACCCTCACAGTACTTTAGGAAGCAGGTACATTTACGTACTTTTCCTAGGAGGCCAAGAACTGTTTTAGTTGTTTTGAACTTCATTACAGTTCTGTTTAACTTTTACATTTTTTTAAACCATTTTACTGAAGATTAAAAATGTATTTGTCTCTTTTCATTAATCTGACCTTTCCTCTTCCCCATAACAATGGATAGCAAAATGTTTTCTTTGTTATAACCTGGTGACACTGCACAATTCAGTTTATGTTTGTACAGCACTCGTCCTTGTTCGCAATAGGAGAACGCATACACAAAGAAACAGAGGTGTGTTTAAACAGACAGGAAACAAATAGTTTTGAAACTGATTTAACATAAATGGAGCCCAGCAATATCTGCCCATTAATTGTTGAACTATTGCCAGTTCACTACAGGGGACAGACAGCTTCACTGAAGACTCGATTTTTTTTCCTTTTGTTTAAAAATAAACTTTCTTGGATCCATTGTGTATTTGAGAATCAGAATCATGATTAGTCATTTAAGAACACTTTCAACTTTTGCCATAAAATATAGTGTGTGTGTATGTGTTTATTTCAGATTCTTTTCATTGCTCTTTCAAATCAAAAATGTCCACAATTCTTTAGCCTGCTGAATGCCGAGAGATTTTTGAAAAATCCATCAGCTTTTTTATATATACAATATACATTTAAAAAAGACTACTAAACAAAGATCATTTTTATAAATATTGATTTGTAACTGTAACAAATAAATCAAATAGAACTCATTGCATTGTGTGATCAAACAACAGAAGCAACACACGAATAATGAATGCATACGTTGGAAACCATAAATGTGTGAGCTTACTGGCTATAACTGGTTGGGCTCTCAGTTACTGCATCTTCTCAATAAGACATCTTTGTGTACAGCTGGTGACATGCCTCTGAATGCAATGTGGTAATCTGGCACAAGACAACTAATTAGCATCTGAAAGCCTTTGCCATCATCCATGTTATTAGTAATATATCTCGTTCTATTGTTGAACATAACCTCTGTGTGATTTCCCCTAACCAAGAATCATTAGAGTTTTCCCTTGCTATCACAGCCAACACGGTAGGTTGCAGCAGTTTGACCTCACAAGTAGAATACTCCTTTTTCATTTGGTAAAGCCCAGTAGGTTTCATGATTTGCTATTTCAGCATATTATTAGATCACACATTGGCTTGAAATGCTCTAAAACTATGCTATGTTTAACACTTAATTTTCAATGATAGTGTCTATTCTGCTTTTGAAAACTTCAATCCTGTCTTTGTGACACCATTTAAACGAACAACATTGTTTAGCTAAGTCTATGTAATGTGTTGAAGTGCTGCAAGGCAAATATATTTCTTAAGCTAAATTTAAACAATTGCATATTTGATAAGATAAGCTGATTATAACACCAAACTGTTTGATTTATTGCTAACATTTGTGCATATATACATTTCTTCCCACTTTAGCAGGAAGCTGTCTATTTACCATTAATGTCCCCATTGAACCAGTGGATTTGGGCTGAAAGTGCACAAGGCAACAATCTCAACTAAACCTCTTAACCTAAAAATAACAGTTTATCCGCAGACATTGTATAGTTCTCATTGTCCTAGTCTGTTGTGTGCTTTGGAAAGTCAAGCATGTGGTAAATAGGAGTTTGGGAATTTCAGCCATGCCTCACATCATTTGTGATATATTAACCCATTCCAGCCTTTCCAAATATTGAGCTGCAGCACCAAGCACAGACCAGCAAGCTTAGAAGCAGCTTTTACCCCTAAACAGGCCGTGTCCTGAACATCACCCAAAGTGTTTCAGTGCTGTCAGCAATCGGTGACTTTTAAGGGTCATATATGCACTGCATATGGGATGCTTAACATTTTGCACTCTTTTCTAAAAACACATACTTTGTCCACAACAATAATCTACAAGTGAAAGGAGCTATATAATTGACTTTGTTATACTAATTTTAGGCATTTTAATGTTACGCTTATTAAACTATATCAGTACTTCTCTAAATTATCATAACAAAATACCTACACAGACATCACACTAAGCCATTTCAATAAACCAAGGCTGGCTAGTTATACTTGGAAGTGCTTCCACAGTTTAAAATGAATAATAAACTGTTTCTAATTTGGGCAGACAGTTTTATTCTCTTCTTAACACACACAGGTCAGTGCACTAAACAGCTACACACTCTTCAATTTTTAAGCACAGCCATTTTGCCTACCTGTGTTACTGGGATATACAATGGTTCCCCAGTGTGAAGCAATGTTAGTTTTGCATGCTGATACAGACGCCCTTCAGCTTTCTGCTGGGGGGCGTCACAGCCGCTCCCTTCTTTGTCGTTTTTTGCCATGCCATCCTTTCCTCGATCTTGCACATTTTCTTTCAGCTCCTCTGTATCACTAAGACACTCAAAAAATTCATCTTCACTGTCACTCCATGAATCCCATGACTTTCCCTGAGCGACTTCCCCTTTTTCTTTCCTGTCTTCAGAGCCCCAAACTTCCTGCGTTACTTTCCCATTTTCACTGTTGGACACCTTTCTCTCAGTAGTTCCACTGGTCAATCCACTGTTGGTTGAGTTTGATCTTTTCCCATCATCTCTGGCTTTCTTTCGTTCAATGCAGCAATTCAACATCTAGGTATATTAAATTGAAGTCAATGAGTCGGAATATTATTATTCAAAAATATAAACAAACATAAAAAATGCATTTAATAAAGACAGTAAAATGTAAAAAATATAGACAATATTTCAATTTTTTAATTTTCCACATCTCCCCTAAAATTATATTCATATTTCACATTTATTCATCTTGGGAAACAAATTTAATTTGATTCAGTATATTCTTGCATAGTATAATTCCCATTACACAAATTCAGCACTGCCCATAATTACAAACATAAAACACATAGTATATAAATAATAGCAATGCATATACAAATTAATACAAAAAAAAAAATCAAACTCTCCTAATTGTGGAATTATGGGATGACTGATAATGAAAATGAGATCTTCAGCAATATAAACATCACTCAACTATGCACACAAGACAAAGCCAGCAGTTCTTAAAAACAAATGTAGCGATTCATTAATTAAATTACTTACTTCTTCTAAGAAAATAAAAATAGATACATGTTAAATAATACCTTTTTTCAATTCTATTGCACTATAAATATATTTTAGTTAATGTTTTAAGCCTAAAATACAGGACGGTAAATGCCATTTTTTTCCTCACCATTCAACACAACTTTGCCTCAAAATTCTACTGACTCTCTATTTTCTGTCAAATTCTAGTATGTGTTTTACAATCGCCGCACAGATGAGTTTGACTTTTTGTACTTCTGTTGTTTAAGTGTTCAGTAAATAGTGGATTGTAATATTTTCACCTGACAAACTCTAAACACTGTAAAGATTTCATATGATTGCAGTTGAAGATTTGCTAAGGTCATAGTTTTGTTATTATAAACATCATAACTTGACAGTTTTAAGATTAAATGAAAAAAACACATCTTTTTACATCATAAATATCAACCAGAAAAAACATTTAGAAAAACAAAAATGGAAAACTTCAGTTCTTTAAGTGTTTTCTCACTTAAAAGTGAACACCAGTGGGAGCAACTTTCAGTATGACACTTGGCCTAAGCCAAATAAATGATATAACCTGTCTGCTGTGAAGTAGGCTGAGGAATGACTTAATGACATGTTTTTATGAACAAGCACAATTGGTACAATTGTACTTTTGAATAGAGAAGAAAAATAAAAGAAGAAGAATCATTTGAAGAAACCTTCTACTTTAAGCATGGAAGATAAAACTTACCACGAAATATGAGAGTAACCTGAAGAGTGTAAAGGCAAAGCCAATCTACAGTATATGCTTTACAAGAATACCACTTAAAAAGTGGATAGGATCTAAAAGGGCAAATACTATTAAATTGGGACTGTATATACAGTATGGTGAATTATTTCAAAGGTGACCCCAAAAAACATTTAATTGGATGGAAGACCACCCAGTGAATAAAGTAAATAAAAATTGCATAATTTGGCATGTAGGTAAAACAATAAGACCAGATCTAAATAGAAGAAACACTGAGATATAAACACATGAAATGTTTGAAGAAGAAATAATGTCTAATGAATGTGTCTATACTACCCCATATCATCTGGGTCTGTGGGTGACTTCTGATAACAAGAGTAACAGAAAAATGAAAACGAAAACTTATTTGTTACTTACTGTACACTTTAACATTGGTCTTTTGGTGTTATAGTGCCATATTCCATGCTTTTCTAGGGCTCACCATTGTCTTCACAGCCTGCCACAATGGCACTGTGCAGCAGATGTCAGTGGGGTTAAGGTGTCACTCACTAACTATTGTCTTAGTTTCACAGGTCAGGCATTTACAAAGCAAAAAGAGCAGATGTTTAGCTTTTGAATGCATATAAACTTACTACTGTTAGCCTCAGTTACTGCATGATCAAGTATTTTCATTGTGAAAGCTCTCAGCATTGTTATGCTCTTCTGTCCCTTATTCAAATGGATGCTTTCATATTAAAGTGAAATGCATTTCATTACTCAGTCATATTTCTGAAATTTCCAGTCCAGCAACTTTAAAAAGAGCACTCCCATGTTATTAGAAAGAGTACACTGATCATTTTTTATAGGTGATAGTCTCAGATTTTGTTTAAGTAAAAAAAAAAAAAAAAAAAAAAAAACAGAGTGGAGATTTGCCCGATTAATGTGTGTATCCTTACCACTGTACATCTTTGAGATTACCTGATCTTTCTTTATCAATAAATGCATGTTGATAATTCAAAAGTGTGTTTTCTTATCAGATATTTAATATAATAACTTAAATTCTAAGCAAATCAGCTTTCTTAAGAGCTCTCACATTTTACTCAAACTGACTGCCAATAATGCAAATGAGAAACCTATCCCAACCTGCTTAGCCCTGTGAGACTTCAAATATTGTTAAACGAAAGAAGTGTTTCACGGTGTACATGAAATAATTTTCGGAATGTATACATCAATACGAAGCACAGACATTTTACTTATTTTTACAACAGGAATGAAAAAAATTACTGTGAACAATATTAATTACAAGTGTATCTTGTACGCCACCACCTCTGTCTAACATATGGATTGTAAGCACTGTCAGGAAACACTGAAACAAACTACCTAGTCAAGGAGCTGAAATGGAAACTATGGTAATTTTTTAAAAGTCTCTGAATAGAACAGCGAAATAGCTTAGCAATTTGCTAACCAAAAATGAGTTAAACAGATTGAGTGGCATCTTCGAGTTTTTTTTTAAACTTTATTTGTCTTATTCTTTTCTGTACCTTTCACGATACACTAATTTCAAATGAAGCTTGTTGAGGCACTTAGAATTAAGCCATTTAAAACTGAAGACTATGTTCAAGAAAGCTAATCCTTAAGTTTACTGTAATTATTATCTTTTTTGCATACATTTTATGTACTTTACTTACAAAATTACCAATATCTGTATAATAATTATAAATTTGCATAGCACTGCTATATCCTATTATGTGAAGAAATAGTTAAAAACACTAAAGATGTAAATCACCTGAAGTTTCTGGTGCAATAAACAGCATCTTAAATCAGGAGGTCCACCAGCCAAACTACAAAAAGAAAGTATAAATTGGTAGTTAAAATATGTTGAATCAAATTGGCAAAACCTTCCAATATTTTTTTTAGGATAAACAGTATCTTAATATAAACATAATAAAATCTTAAGATATAACTACTAGCTGAAATAAAAGGTAAATGCAAAGGGCAAATCCAAATTTACATAAAAATATACATGTCATATGTATAAAAAAAGTATTGTTTTCAAATTATAAACAGCGAGCCATCGATATCCAGGCTGTTCCGTGCAGTAAATGGATTAGGACAACCTCTCTTCTGAGTAGCCTATGACGTTGTGTTGTGCCAAGCATATCTGAAGACAGATAATATGAACCCAGAAAAACCAGACACAAGTGAGAACAAGTGTAAATTCAAATTTCTTAGAAACAACACTTGAATATAAATACAGCAACCTAAATCAACAAAGTAATAATGAAACTAAAAGGCATAGAATTTTGTCATGTAGGAACAAAATTAGAGTTCTGTGATTATTGGAAATCTCAGATACGCTGGTGCAAATGAATGAAATGCAATAACTTTTTTCTTTCTCTTTCATTCAACAATCTAATTACAGTAATTAGGAACTATTCACTTGCACTTTTAGAATTGAACTCATTCATAAACACTTGAATATATGCAAGCCAAGATTGTAAAGATTCTGAAGTACGTACTGGAAGCATAGCTAATCCTAACATTGTCGTCTTCACTGGAAAATTCTTTTAAGAATAAATAAGAAAGCATTTCATAAGCATCTTATTAAGTCAATATTGTTAGACACTCTAAGATAAAAACTCAATTTAAAAATCTTAGCCAAAAACTTTGTGCCATTAAAGAATAACCACATACTATACTTTCATTCCTTCACATATGTTATTATTAAGCAAGCCTTGTACACTTGTATAAAGCGAACAATGCTGCAGCATGTACAAAGTTCAGGAACTATAGTATGTTTTTATAAAAATCAATAAGTGATCTAATTTCACCTTATAATAGCTTCAGTACACTGCTTAAACTTTAAAGATTGATTTTAAGATTTAATTATTAACCTTTAAGCTTTTATTTGGATGTTCCCTGAGTATTTACTTGAGCTTTCAAAAGTCTTAACAACATAGGACATCTTGAAGATAACTGGATATGCTACTTATTACAGCCTTAAAGTAGTAAATGACTTGCGAGTAAATGCAGACAGAGGCCATTTATCTGTTCTCATCCTCCTCGATCTGAGTGCCGCGTTTGATACCATTGATCACAATATTCTTAGAAATCGCCTTAGTCAATGGGTGGGCCTCTCTGGTAATGTCTTAAATTGGTTTGAATCCTACCTGGCAGGGAGAAAATTCTTTGTTAATTGTGGTAATCACAACTCAAAGACGCATGATATTCTATATGGGGTTCCACAAGGCTCTATCCTGGGTCCGCTTCTTTTCTCAATCTATATGCTTCCGTTAGGTCAGATTATCTCAAGTTACAACGTGAGCTACCACAGCTATGCTGATGACACACAGCTGTACTTATCAGTAGCACCTGATGACACCGACTCTCTCGAATCAATAACACAATGTCTTACTGGTATTTCTGAATGGATGAATAGTAATTTTCTCAAGTTAAATAAAGAGAAAACTGAAATTGTATTGATTGGCAAAAACGGATTAAGTGAGGTTATCAAAAATAATCTTGACGCATTAGGATTAGAAGTTAAGACCGAAGTAAAAAACTTAGGGGTAACCGTTGACTGTAACCTGAATTTTAAATCACATATTCTTCAGACCACTAGGACAGCATTTTTTCACTTAAGAAATATAGCAAAAGTTAGACCTCTTATATCATTGAAAGATGCTGAGAAATTAATTCACGCTTTTGTTTTTAGTCGATTAGATTACTGTAACGCACTCCTCTCAGGACTACCCAAAAAAGACATAAATCATTTGCAACGAGTGCAGAATGCAGCTGCTAGAATCCTAACTAGGAAAAAAAAATCCGAACACATCTCTCCAGTCTTAATGTCACTACACTGGTTACCTGTGTCTTTCAGAATTGACTTTAAAATTCTGCTTATAGTCTACAAAGCCTTAAATAATCTCGCTCCATCTTATATATCGGAATGTCTGACACCTTATATTCCAAATCGTAATCTTAGATCCTCAAATGAGTGTCTCCTTACAATTCCAAAAGCTAAACTTAAAAGAAGTGGTGAGGCGGCCTTCTGCTGCTATGCACCTAAAATCTGGAATAGCCTGCCAATAGGAATTCGCCAGGCTAATACAGTGGAGCACTTTAAAACACTGCTGAAAACACATTACTTTAACATGGCCTTTTCATAACTTCACTTTATCTTAATCCTGATACTCTGTATGTTCAATTCATTATAATAACTATTCATGGTGGCACTAAAATCCGTACTGACCCCTACTCTCTCTTCTGTTTCTTTTTCCGGTTTTTCTGTGGTGGCGGCCTGCGCCACCACCAACTTACTCAAAGCACCATGATGTCCCAGCATTGATGGACTAAAAGCCAGAAGTCCACATGATCATCATCATCATCAAGTCCTTCCGTGAAAACCATAAATACAAAGAGGACTGTTTCATTTATGTTAGGTAGATTGCCCAGAGGGGACTGGGCGGTCTCATGGCCTGGAATCCCTGCAGATTTTATTTTTTTTCTCCGGCCGCCTGGAGTTTTTTTTTTGTTTTTTCTGTCCCCCCTGGCCATTGGACCTTACACTTATTCTATGTTAATTAATGTTGACTTATTTTATTTTCTTAATGTGTCTCTTATTTTTCTATTCTTCATTATGTAAAGCACTTTGAGCTACATTTTTTTGTATGAAAATGTGCTATATAAATAAATGTTGTTGTTGTTGTTGTTAAGACAAAAAGGGTTTAAAATGCTGGCTTCATCAAGATTGTGGGACATCCCCCTTGAATATAAAGGTAGAACTCTCATATTTTAAGCATCTTTT
Source organism: Polypterus bichir lapradei (assembly GCA_026402145.1). NCBI lineage: Eukaryota > Metazoa > Chordata > Cladistia > Polypteriformes > Polypteridae > Polypterus > Polypterus bichir. Next base: position 58,204,110 of record JANRMT010062814.1, read on the forward strand.
TGGTATATATAGGTTTCTTTTTATTAATTTTTTAACCAGTGGTCACCCTACCTCATGATATTTCATTGATGTTACATTACCTCCCATTGAGTGATACTTGTGGAGAAATACAATTTTAACATGACAAGAAACTCCAAGTAACTTGAACTGTACAAAATTACAGAACTTTAAATTAACTAGTCAATCACCTTGCTGAGTATGCCCATTGCTTCACTATATTAAAAAAGGCATAATTGTACATTCAATTGAGATTATCGTTACAATAAGTACTGTGTTTATAGCAAGTAGGATTCTGCTCACTTGTTTCTGTAGATGTGCAATACATTGCCAGAGTTTTCAGATCTTTTATATGTAATAAAATTTTGTTCAATTACAAATGATACTCACACATCCTGTTCTAGCTCTACGTTATTGCATGCTTACATGTTCCAAACACCAAATTACAAACAAAGTTAGTTATTTAACTGTCAAAAACTAAAATATTCAGATCCAAAGTTCTCCGGTAGTTCTCAGAAAGAAACAGACCTGACAGGGACGTGACTACTCAATGTCACAAGCACAGAGGAAAATCATTCTATTTAGAAATGCAAACCACAACAGTTTTAGATATTCAGATTGCAGTTGTTGAGAACATATTAAAATTATGGATTTAAAACACTACTTTTTTGGTTTTGTTTTGTTCAAGATTGTCTTTACGAATAAAATGAAAGAACAGCTCACCAGGTATGGAAACAACAATAAATTCAATTCAGCTTAATTTTCTATGGTATGTTTCCATGACTACAGGCTCAAAGCACTTTAACACATTTACAGCTAAAATAGAAAATAAATACTTTATTACACAATGAGAAAATATAAAACAACAGATTAGGCTACAAAACATGTATTGAAACAAGCATTTTAAAGTGAATAACATAAATGGATCTAAGAATCTATGTTCAATAATGGACGTCCCTGCACAAAAACGACCAGAGACACCTCAGAGCTTTATTGCAAAATCACAAACAAAGCCAGAGGTAGTGAGCCGTTCTGGAGACCAAGACCAACACACCACCCATCACCTCCTGTGCAGTCACAATAACACATCAGTTTGTGCTGTGCCATTTGATAGGAAAACTGAATCAATGATTTCAAATATATAAAATTTAAAAAAGAACATTCATTTCTCAAGAAAAAAAAAACTAGAATGTTTCAAATTACGATTTTTATCACAAATAACATATTTATCCTTCTCAGGTCTAGCTGTAAGCAAAACAACAGTAAAACTTCCGAAAAACAGTGGATATAAAGTAAAATATTTTTTAAATCATTTGTTTTAATTTTCAGCTTTCTCTGGGGAACATTCTATGTCCATTGTGTACACTGCTAAACAGTATAAAATATATACCCTCTTTCTGGCAGATGCAATGGAAAAATCTGTAAAGATGTTAATCTTACTGTTAAAAAGTATTTTATTCATTTTCTCTCCAGTATTAAATATATAACATTTTTTTTTTCCAAGAACCTGTCAAATCTAACAATGTAAAAGGTAAGGTAAGGTAAAATATATGCACTTTCAGTTCTTAGATTCATTTTCATGACAACACCCAGGGTTTTACTGAAAAAAAAAAACTCAACATGAATTTAAAATAATTTCTGGACTCCAACCGTTTCAGTAATCCAACACTGCTGCCAGTGGACAGCTGCCTCAGAGTCCAACTCCAACAATGGCTAAGACCAACACTGATTATTTAAACTGCAATGTTTGGACTCTGTCTCTCTTCCCTTATAACTAATACCACACAGCCTCATAATTGGCCCTGTACCTCCCTCATCTCTGGACTTTCCCTAAAACGGATGTATCACAAGACTGCACAGTTTGCAACGTACAGTTTAATAAGCAACCTTTTAACCCATCTTGGGGAGCATACTACGTCACCTAACATTCTATTAGACTTCTTATTCACTTCTGGTCGTGGGCAGTGCCAAGTCCACTAATAACGTAAGTTTTCATCATAAGGCACACATTCAAGTTTTCAGACCACCAATGTACATATTGTAATATTTATATTACATTACATATATAATGTAATATTTTTACTTTCTGTGTAATACCTTGCATTTAATTAGTTTAGATATCATGTACCACGTATTGGTCAGTGGTTCAATTCAGGGTAAGTCCTTCTGTAATTTTCTTGTTTATTCTAGACTATTTGCCAATCCCCTACTTTATTTCCATAAAAAAAAAATAATAATAATTTTTAGCTGAGATCATTAATATAAATTAGCATGAGCACAGGTCCCAGCTAGGAGTGGGAATCCCTAGCCATCCCATGATTCAGTGTGATTAAGATTCTGAGTATTATGGTGCAAGATTCTGAGTATTATGGTGCAATTGTAAAGTTTTTCTTAAGACGTGTCAATTTCTGGCTCAGAAACACTTTTTGTGTGTGTCACAAATGCTGATTTTAAATCACAATTATTATTACTCACCATGAAAAATAAGTTGCTGAATTTTAATCCTTGCTTTATTAACACAAAAAAACAATAAACAGAAATGTCAATTGACAGATTGCATCATGTGTCAGCAAATTTCAGCATGTTCTAAATCACTTAACATAACATAAAAGCCTACTACTATTGCATGTTACTGCATGTTTCCTACTGATTTTTAACAATCTGGGAGACAAAGGTAATTTTTAAAAAAGTGTGCAGTAAAAACACTCAAGAATGTGAGCCTGCCATGCAATCTCTGGCTTAAATTTTACAGCTGGCACTAATTGTACATTTTTATGTGGACCATATCCAGGTACAGCTCATTTAGAGTACACATACACATTAAAAATAATGTGCCTACAGTATAATGCTCCCTGTTTGCAGTGTGCCCAGAGTGAGACAGATTACATTCAGAAGACATCTCTATATATGCACATTACTCTTGTTCTATATATTTGATCATTGGTCTCATTTATCAGCTGAGCACAGGAAGCTGCTGTTTATTCCTCAGGACCGTTTTTTTTTTTTTTTTTAATGTGGTCAAGTGCTATCCGACTGTTGATTGATTGATTGATAATTATGTGAGCTGCTCACAGGTGAACACTTCAGAAAAAAAATAATTAAACGTATTTGCTATTTCCTTTTTTGAATATTTTATTTTACTTTTATTATTCATAACACACACCTTATTACTAAGTGTTTTTGTGCTGCTAAAATATTGAAAGTACCTCTTAGGATTATCATTTGCATTCTCAGCTATATTCTCTCCCATCCTTTGTGCCATTTTTTATTTTTCTCTTTTCACTGTTGCTCTCAGGTGCTCCTTTCTATGAACTACTGTAAGCTACTATTGAGTAACTTTAATGCAGTATGTTTTTATCCTTTAATGTATTATCTATTGCTTCAGTAAACAGTATGGAAAACAAACAAATAAATAAAAGGAACTAAAAATTTAAAAAATAAGCACACAGATTTCTTACCCTGTTATGAGTATGTTGTTTTCCCACCTGTATCTCATTTCCAAAACAAATTCTTGCCAAAGATGTGCTACTCCTTTAACTCCTCCATGGTAAAAGTTGACCAAGCAGAGACACAGAGCAAGTTTGTAAGTCAAGCTGTCAGCTGGAGAAGACTTGAACTGGTTATACAGCCTCTAAAAATGCAATAATAAAGTATTATATGAACTCTATAAACCTCATTCCATATTTTCACGAACAGTCTCACTAACACTGCCAATTTAAACATGTAATTACCAAGTATGATGTATGACCTTATGTAAACTTTGTTTCTAAGCTGATATAAAATAAAATACTGATACAAAAGTGATCCGTTAAAATCTGATTGACATTTTTGCAATGTTTGATTTCCAATAATCCAAGATCACAATACAGAGTAAATGAACGGTCTCATATGTCAGTCAATTCAAAATGGGTAGGCAAGCATAGTGGTCTCCATCTTTACAATTTTGTTCAATTTTCTCCTTCTGCCTGTCCAAGGCAAATTCAAACTAGTAACCTGCAATTACATACTCGGTAATAGAGAAACCAAAAAAAGAATTTGTTAGAGGCCATATGGAATAAACATAGAAAGAAACCCAACTACACAAGATTACCTTAATTATCAATTGTTGAAATTAAATACGAACCTGAAGTAAACTTAAAAAAATTCACAATATTACCACTTTGCAACATGTTTTTGGACACGGTAGTGTCTGATGTTTTAGGAAAAAGAAAATGCAGAGCTGTTTTTCCTTTCTTAGTGAGGCAGGTGGGTGCAGTGAGATGCATGGAATTTTCATCAAACTCTTAAAATGTTTCCCTCATATGGGAGACTCCGCTTTTTCTTGTTTCTCCAATGCCCATCTATCCAGTCTCTTACCCGTTTAATACATAAGCATTCAGAGGTCAGTTAATAGTTTGTTTTTAATTGCATTTTCAAGCCAGCTACAGTTCACACTTTACTAAAATCAACATATATTACAAACTGCTCAAATAATCCAAGAGTAATAAAGAGTTATAAAAATATTTATTTTTTGATATTTTTAGCTTGCTTTCCTCTGACCAATCGTACAGGGTGAGTCAAAAAGAAGTACCACATTTCAAATGTTTATTCTACAAAAACACTACAAGATAAAATTTCATTATGACACAAGAAAGGGTGTACAAAATAGATTTTTTTCACTGTATTTTAAAAATGATGTCTTCAAGGTTGTGGCCATCATTAGTGATACACTCTTTAAGACAATTTCTGAACTCTCGCATAACTCATTCGGCCATTTCGAGGGGAAAAGCATCCTTGAGGGCTTCAAGGTTTTGTGGTCAGTGTGTGTGTATACCTTCGACTTGAGCCCCACAAGAAGAAATCACACATAAAAGCCACCTGATATCACCACGCAGGGAGATCAGCTTCCCCGGAAACATCTCCCACAAAACTTGCATGGATCTCCGCACCATATGAGCTTTTGATCAATCCTGCTGAAAACAGGCCTCCACCACATCTATTTCTTCCAGTTGGGGCCACAAAACATTCTGTAGCATTTCAATGTAATGTTCTGAAGTAACAGTGACCGCTGCTCCCCACTCCTCAAACAAGTAAGGGCCTACAATGCCAAATTCTGCAACGGCATACCAAACTGTAACACGCTCACTGTGCACGGGTATTCTGATGAAGTTCAGGAAGGATGGTTTCAGCTGAATATCGAATGTTTTGCTTATTTACGCAACCATTCAAATGTGCCTCATAGCTGCACATGACATTGGCATCTCAATGAACGGTTTGCAGAATGTTCACGTACAACTTCTACAGCTCTCCCAGTCTCTCTCAGGGAGTTCCTGCACTACCATCATTTTGTATGGATGGAAATTAAGGTCCTCATACAAAATCTTCCTCAAAGACATGCTGGAAATGCCTCAGGCTGCATGTTTGCGCACTGAACGTCTAGGAGACTACAAAATTGATGCCCTTACAGCTTGGATATTTTCAGGCGTTCGTATAGTCCAAGGACAGCCTGGAGATTTTCTGTTCAATGTTGTACCCGCCTGTCTAAATTTAGCCACCCACTGAAATATTGTTTTCCAATTTGGGACGTCACCGTTAGGGGGAATGCTAAAGTGCATTTGGACGACGCATTTCGTAGTTATGATGGATTCGTTGTTTTTGAAGAACACTTTGACAGTGAAAGTATAGTACGCACCTGACCAAGGCATGTTGCCGACTGAAAAACTACAAGGGATCGCCTATCAAAGGACCACCACCCCATCCCACTCGGCTGCCTCTACCTCGTGCAATGACCTTAAGAAATGTGGTACTTCATTTTGGCTCACCCTGTACTTTTAAAGTCATCTTAATACTTCAAATATAATGAAAGCACCAGTAACTAAACAAGCTTCTAACAAAGCTTTAGGTAGTATTATCTTCTCTTACTCACAGACAATTTTGTTTATAAATTCCTTTTACTGAAACGTTTATTCATCTGAGAGGTCTTGTAAATCTCTGTGGTAATTTTTTAAAGTATCCTTGGAAGGTCAAATAATTTCTCAATACGTTTAAAGGGAAACAACACATAA
>JANRMT010062814.1:58215150-58233572 GCA_026402145.1 Polypterus bichir lapradei
AAACTCCGCCCCCACGGCTTTCAAGCTCATCTCCATTACAGTAAATGGAGAAAAACAGCTTCCAGTTATGACCATTACGCGTAGAATTTCGAAATGAAACCTGCCCAACTTTTGTAAGGAAGCTGTAAGGAATGAACCTGCCAAATTTCAGCCTTCCACCCACACGGGAAGTTGGAGAATTAGTGATGAGTCAGTGAGTGAGTGAGTGAGTAAGTGAGTCAGTGAGGGCTTTGCCTTTTATTAGTATAGATTACACATGATCACCATTAAAATTACACAGCTTGAATTTTACACTTTAAACTTTTGTCCACAATTATCACAGAAGGAATCCCCTCAACAATATCAAAAATGATTTAAAAATAATTAATTAAAAACTAACTTAAGATATTTAATAATTATTATGCAGTTTAGTATCCATCTGAATCCAAAAATGATTAGCTGAAAGAGGTACCTTAACAAGCTGGAAGTCACAAAAATGAACATCTACAACTGCACTGGATCAGCCACTGAGGCTATTTGCAATTGTAGAAGCTGTAACACAATACTCTTATTCAAACTATCCTTGTTTATTTTTTTTTTCAAAAAACTAGATCAAAATTATCACCAGCAATGCTAATAATGTGTTTGAATAACTTCAAGAAATGGGTCACACAAAAAATACTGAACATGGCTTCTAAATTTGTTTTTCATACACACAAACTACAGTATCTTCTTAAAAGTAGTAAAACAGCTTTAACAGTTATGAGGCTAACTAAGCTGCAATCCAGTCAAGAGATATCAGCACCTCTAAATTCTCTGAAATAATCAGTTTGTCAAAGTGAATAGATAACAGAAGTTAAAGATAAAGTGTCTGCCCTTAGTAAAGTTTCTTTAATCATGTGAAGTGAAAACGGTTTGTATTTCAGGTGGAATCTGGCATTGGTAATGTATCTATAATAATAGTAAATGTGTCTATATGATTTCCAACTTAAAGTTTATTGATTTAAGGGAGTTTGCACATTCTATCCAGATTATTAGAGATAGACATTAACTTAAACAATTGTTTTGTTCAGTTCAGAATTGTTACAGCTTCCTCTCAGTGCTGAGCACATCCTCAATTTTGGGACAATAACAAAATGGATGGATTTATATTTCATGGAAATTTTTGTATCTAGATATCATAATCAGAAAAGTCTTTTAAGGTATTTTTTAATATGTAAACTCTAGTATATTAAGTTCCTTAGCATGAGACGTGAGCGTCGCTCAGACTGTGGAAACGGTGTTAAAAGCATTAGTCCCAAATGTCACAACTGTATAGTCACGTTTTGCATAAGCATTAGACCCAAAGATTACTCGGGCGGTAAAAGTGCTAACAGCGTAGTCCCAGATGTTACTCGGGCAACTGTATAGTTGTGTCTTAGTTAAGCATCAGGCCCAAGCGTTATCTGGGCAACGGTGTAAATGCATAACTTCCTAGCCTCATAATGGCATTTCGTAACAAACTTTATTTCAGCTGCCCAGGTGTTGCACGCTCTTGACAGTGATACATGCAGTGATGTTGAGGAACCTGTCATCAGCACTCATGATGCAGTGAATCTGTCTGCAGGCAGGGAAATTGCAACGGACAGTGAAACCAAAAGCAATTCTGATGAATTTGAATGTGACACTTGGTTTTCTGTGTTTGACCCTGCTTCAAATAAATCAGCACCACCTCATTTTGATTTTGTGGGGAAGCCAGGAATAAAAGTGAACACTGACAGCCAAAATCCACTTATTTCTTGATGATGATCTAATCGAAAGAATTTTTGTTGAGACGAACCATCATGCTCAACAGTGTTGGATAAATGAACGTACATAAACCATTCAAATGTATACTGCACAAAACACATATTTTGATAATATATATGGTATTGGCATCATCATTATTATTCATTTCATAATATTATTCATCATTATTATTTGTATCATTATACTTTTTACACTTCTGACTTTCTGTACTTTTAGTGTCTTGCACGTTTTACAGTAGAAAGATGACATTTAATAAAAATGTTGTTTTTCAAGCCAAAAAATACAATGCTTTTTACAGGTTTTTTTGAGAAAAAATGTAACAGTAAGGAGACAGAGTCAGAATCTAGTTCATTAAATAGTGTCAAGCAAAATGCAAGATTGTAATGCTCTACTGTTGGATGTTGCATTTACCTATTAATTGACAGTTAATTTAAAACCAGGCAACAAGACTCATAAGAATAAGTACGGATAATCATGTAATTCCAGTCCTTAAACTGACTTCTAATTATCCACATGGCCAATTGTAAAATTACACTTTTGACTTATAAATTCATACACAGCTCACCTTACAAAACTAATAATGCCGAAGTGTACATTATTATCAAAAGTGTATGTTTGATTAACTATCCTGGGAAAAATATAAACTACTGTAGGAGGCGTGGCCTCTAGCTATAAGGCCCACAGACTCTGGAGTGGTCTGCCTACCAGTGTTTGAAAGGTCCAACTGGTTTCAGCATTTAAATCTGTGCTGAAGATACATTATTCTAGCACAGCATACTTTTCTTAAAGCTGCTGCTGAAGCTGTTTATACTGATTGTCAGGAAATACAGAAATTATTTTGATTTGTTTTAACTCAGTTTTCTTCTCTTTTTAGCATTTCTCAGTACATGACCATTTGCACTTTATTTAGAAAATTATTATCAACAGGTATTAAGGTTAATGAACTGCCCATCATTATAACAAATAGTAAAGATTTTCTTGCATATAAAGTTGCTGAACAGTCAAAAGTTTAAAAAGAGCAAGAAAAGATAATTAACATACATAATCCTCATGATCAGTGTTTAAAGTTTGCTTTGCTTCCACTGCATCAATATGCTTGTCGGCTGCATCTGGAAAAAGATACTGAGAGAAAAATACAATGAATGAGCCACTACGTAAAAGCAAATTCAGAAAAAGTGATGTTCAAACTGTTTGAAAGACCTTGTTATATATTTTATGACAATAAATCATGCAGACTTGATTTATCCATGACTTACCAGTAATATTGAATTCAGTACTTCATTACTAAGAGGAGATTCTTCTACTCGTCTGCGCCTACGCATCCTTTTACGTGCACTATGGACCATGTTGGAGACAGACAGTTTAGGAATTGGGACAGTGGTTGGCTCAGTGAGTTTAGATAAGGCATGACTAATTTCATTATTTTCTGGAAAAAGAAAAAAAAAAGTTTCTAATCTTTGGAAGAAACAAGTTGCTTTACTTTAAACAAATTTCTTAATTACTTTTAAAACTAATAACTCTGCACTGATTATTAAAGGAACATACAATAATACCTTTTCCATCATCCTCCAAAGATGTTCTCCCAAGAATTTCTTCAGTTGATTCTTTACGACAACAAAGTTTAAAGAATTCATGTAGGAAATCCCCTGCCAAAAATATCAAGCAACACTAATGACTATGTAGTAACAACTTGTTTTAATTTTTAACTTTCATACAAACCTTAATTATTGTTTTATATTACTGCATTGTATATAGTTTTCTGCTCAGTAGACAGTACTTTTTATTTTTACGGCTCTTTAGGTTTTTATTCCACTCAATCAACGTAACTTCTCAGATGAGCACAATACTACTACATATCTTAAAATACTTTAAGTCTGAGAAACATACCAGATTACTGGCTCAAAGAAACAGAAAATGTTTCTACCTAATTCAAGTTTAATTATTTTAAATACTTATCATAATTCATTATAAAGTGTTTACAACTGAAAGAGTCTAAGATGATTAAATCTGAAGAGCTTAGCTGCAGTGCATGCCATGTTAAAAAAGACACACTACAACTGGTGCGAAGTAATCTTCAATTTTAATAAGCACAAACACACTTAAATTACATATTATAATAATATACTATGCTTGCTGTACTGTACAAGGGACTGCTGTCCTGTAGAGGGCTGGCATCTTCTTTGTGTCCAATGTTTGCCCACAAAAACCCTGAATTGGATTAACAGAGTTTTGAGAATGTTGTGTCACTATGTGTGCTTCTCTATCCTTCTCCAATTTAATCAGCAAACAAAACAAAAAGATAAGGGTTCCAATGATTAATAACAAAATAAATGCTTTGGAAGCAGGAACACTTCTCTTCCTTGTACAACTCATTTTCTTACTGTGAGGCTTGACTCCATACAGCACTCAATCTGATATCCATGAACTAAAATTCTTCTTTTCAGCAGAGTGTAAATTGTGTCTTCTTGATCAGAAAAAAAGGCTAAGAATCACATTATTACAGAACATACAGGAAAAGAGACTTGGTTTCGTCTGCCATGTGGTAACAGCCCCTCTAAGATAAATTATCAGCAGCTAGCACAGATTGGTGACAGTGTTCCCTACATCCAGAAAAGTGGGAATGATTGTACGTAGTTCAATATACTATTTCTTTAGAATTCGTTATGTAAAGCACCAAAGTTGGTTCTTTCCCATTTTGAACCCGATACCCTAATAAACTCTTCTTACTTAACTGCATTATCTTGCTCACCTTTAACCTCAAAGAAGTCACTAAAATACTGTGTCAAATTTTATAATACTTTCAGTGTGATCGAAATTCCATTACTTGTTTGTCGTTGTCTATTTGGACAGTTTTGACTTTATGTACAGTATCCTTGTGGTCTTCCAAGTTAGCATCATTCACATATTCTTTAGCATTTTTGAAACGGTTATAAACCTTTCTGATTTCTGTGAAGTTTATTACTAGACATGATTTTAATATTTTCTTGAACTCCTGTAATTTAAAGCAATACTCAGCCAAAATATGTTTTAGTGTGTTACTTATCCCATGTATTTTGTAGTGATGATCAAGAAAAGGTGTTAATGTTATGCTTTCATGCAGAATGACAGAAAGTAGTTTGAGTTAGGTGCAGTGTGTTGTCAGCTCATATTATCCTGTACTGATTTGGTCTTAGTACATACAGTATCAACAGTAACAAGACCAACTTTTGGGGGACCATTGTTACAGTGGTGCCCCAGGACTGCAGACTCCAGCAGACCAAGATCAAGACTAAGTGCATCTGAAGTATGCTTCTTGGAGTTAGAGAAGGGGAACAAACTTGCGTACTAACTTAGACCACCTCATGAGTAGTTTTAACAGATGTATTATGGTGAGTAACATTACCAAATGTATTCTGCATGCATCAGGAAACAAAATAGCACTAATGCGCCATTAAAGCCATAGAAACCATATTTTTTGTTTATATTTGGACTGAATTATAGTGTGATACCGAATTAAATACATTTACCGCAATTAAATACAAAACTGAACTAGCAGGAAATTCATGCCAGTATGTAAGTTTTTGTCGGCTTGTTGGTCCTGCCAATGCAATGGAAATTTTACATGATTTCCTAATAAGCATTTGAGTCACCCTTAGAGTTTTGATTACTTTGATATAGGTACATTAGACTGGATATCTTGGGCATTGGGGGTCCCCCTCAAGGTCAGAATGGGAGATGTGATACACCGCAGCAAAAAATGGAATAAAGCCAGTATGTCATACCAGTGTATAACAGCCCACTTCAAGTCGTAATCTTTAGTTAAAAGATGCAGAGTTGGCATCCCTAATTAACAAATTCCTCAGCCGCATTATTCAGAAAGTTTGTAGTGACAAATGTTGTCAGTTTCTTCCATGCTGTATTACTTCAGATCGGGAGTGTTGTGGAGACATCCTTGCAGGTGTTCCCCAGCTTGTGTTGTACTGTAAATACTATGCTGCCATTAGACATTCTTTATAAATGCTATGCAGCCACTGATTAGGTATTTTATACACTTTGCTGACTGCTGGATTAATCTGGTTATTAGAAAAAGATAGGCACATAATGTATGACAACTCTTCTGCTATGTGTGTAACTGGGAAATGAGTTACAGTGAGTGGATTATACATCAGATACGATTCTACAACTTGGCACAGTACCACTTGGCATCATTACTTTCTGTATAGTGATTTCACAGCCTTTTCATACACTCAAAGTGAAAAGCAATTCAAAAAAATTGCTGTATGGCCCACAAATAAGCCAATAACTATTTTAGACCCTAAAGTTCTCGATTTATCTGAAGTATATATGGCAAATAAAACATGACAGAAAGGTAATTGAGTCATGTTACTTTCACAAACATGCAACATATAATTCAACAGATAGCATCTTACCCAATAAACATTGAGGGTTTTCTGCTTTTCTCACTCTTACTGACCAATGTGGAGCTTGAACTGGATCCAAATCACTAAAAAAGGCATACCAAATAGCAAATCACCACAGCTGAGAACATTCAAAATAATTTAGTAGGTATGAACAAATATTTAATAAAATCCAACTAAACAGTTGCTGTAAACTGCATAGTACTAAATAGATAAAATCTGATTATTAACATTAAAACTTTATTTTTAAATCCATCCATTTATCACACTCGTATTACTCAATTACACGTTATATACAGTGGAACCTTGGGTCATGACCGTAATTCGTTCCAAAACTCTGGTCGCAACCTGAAGTAATTCCCCCATAGGACTGTATGTAAATACAATTAATCCGTTCCAGACCGTACGAACTGTATGTAAATACAGTAATCCCTCCTGGATCGCGGGGGTTGCGTTCCAGACCTCCCCCCTGCGATAGGTGAAAATCCGCGAAGTAGAAACCATATGTTTGTATGGTTATTTTTATATATTTTAAGCCCTTATAAACTCTCCCACACTGTTAACATTATTAGAGCCCTCTAGACATGAAATAACACCCTTTAGTCAAAAGTTTAAACTGTGCTCCATGACAAGGCAGAGATGACAGTTCTTTCTCACAATTAAAAGAATGCAAACATATCTTCTCTTCCAAGGAGCGCCGTCAGGAGCAGAGAATGTCAGAGAGAGCGCTAGCTAAGAAAAGCAAACAATCAAAAAATCAATACGTGCTTTTAAGTATGCAGAAGCACCACAATGAAGCAGCATTTTGTAGAGGAGCGTCCATATCTTCTAGGCAAACAGCCTCTGTGCAAACAGCCCCTCTGCTCACACCCCCTCCGTCAGGCAGAGATAGAGAGAAGCAAACAATCAAGCACCTCACCAGGAAGCATATCTTATATCATTGAGGAGTTTTAGTTAATACGTAATACAGTGGTGTGAAAAACTATTTGCCCCCTTCCTGATTTCTTATTCTTTTGCATGTTTGTCACACAAAATGTTTCTGATCATCAAACACATTTAACCATTAGTCAAATATAACACAAGTAAACACAAAATGCAGTTTTTAAATGATGGTTTTTATTATTTAGGGAGAAAAAAAATCCAAACCTACATGGCCCTGTGTGAAAAAGTAATTGCCCCCTGAACCTAATAACTGGTTGGGCCACCCTTAGCAACAATAACTGCAATCAAGCGTTTGCGATAACTTGCAATGAGTCTTTTACAGTGCTCTGGAGGAATTTTGGCCCACTCATCTTTGCAGAATTGTTGTAATTCAGCTTTATTTGAGGGTTTTCTAGCATGAACCGCCTTTTTAAGGTCATGCCATAGCATCTCAATTGGATTCAGGTCAGGACTTTGACTAGGCCACTCCAAAGTCTTCATTTTGTTTTTCTTCAGCCATTCAGAGGTGGATTTGCTGGTGTGTTTTGGGTCATTGTCCTGTTGCAGCACCCAAGATCGCTTCAGCTTGAGTTGACGAACAGATGGCCGGACATTCTCCTTCAGGATTTTTTGGTAGACAGTAGAATTCATGGTTCCATCTATCACAGCAAGCCTTCCAGGTCCTGAAGCAGCAAAACAACCCCAGACCATCACACTAGCACCACCATATTTTACTGTTGGTATGATGTTATTTTTCTGAAATGCTGTGTTCCTTTTACGCCAGATGTAACAGGACATTTGCCTTCCAAAAAGTTCAACTTTTGTCTCATCAGTCCACAAGGTATTTTCCCAAAAGTCTTGGCAATCATCGAGATGTTTCTTAGCAAAATTGAGACGAGCCCTAATGTTCTTTTTCCTTAACAGTGGTTTGTGTCTTGGAAATCTGCCATGCAGGCCGTTTTTGCCCAGTCTCTTTCTTATGGTGGAGTCGTGAACACTGACCTTAATTGAGGCAAGTGAGGCCTGCAGTTCTTTAGACGTTGTCCTGGGGTCTTTTGTGACCTCTCGGATGAGTCGTCTCTGCGCTCTTGGGGTAATTTTGGTCGGCTGGCCACTCCTGGGAAGGTTCACCACTGTTCCATGTTTTTGCCATTTGTGGATAATGGCTCTCACTGTGGTTCGCTGGAGTCCCAAAGCTTTAGAAATGGCTTTATAACCTTTACCAGACTGATAGATCTCAATTACTTCTGTTCTCATTTGTTCCTGAATTTCTTTGGATCTTGGCATGATGTCTAGCTTTTGAGGTGCTTTTGGTCTACTTCTCTGTGTCAGGCAGCTCCTATTTAAGTGATTTCTTGATTGAAACAGGTGTGGCAGTAATCAGGCCTGGGGGTGGCTACGGAAATTGAACTCAGGTGTGATACACCACAGTTAGGTTATTTTTTAACAAGGGGGCAATTACTTTTTCACACAGGGCCATGTAGGTTTGGATTTTTTTTCTCCCTAAATAATAAAAACCATCATTTAAAAACTGCATTTTGTGTTTACTTGTGTTATATTTGACTAATGGTTATATGTGTTTGATGATCAGAAACATTTTGTGTGACAAACATGCAAAAGAATAAGAAATCAGGAAGGGGGCAAATAGTTTTTCACACCACTGTACATGCTCTGATTGGGTAGCTTCTAAGCCATCCACCAATAGCATCCCTTGTATGAAATCAACTGGGCATACAAACTGAGGAAGCATGTACCATAAATTAAAAGACCCATTGTCCACAGAAAGCCGTGAAACAGCGAAAACTCCGTGATATATATTTAGATGTGCGATATAGCGAGGGATTACTGTATATTCTCTCTCTCTCCTGTTCTTTTCTTTTTCCCTTTAGCCGACTCGCGCTTCTATTTATGAAGAGGACGTGGTAGTCGTGGCAATCAGCAGCTCCTGGGAACAATTACGGATACGGACCGCTTCTCACCTGTGCACTTAGGTGAGAAACGCCCACATCACGAATTCCTCAGGAACCACTTCGGCAACACACCACCACACCCCCTCGCTAAACCGCAAGTGTGGTGATTATTTATTAAAACTAGCCTTTTTGTCAGGAGCTATGGACCCGCTATACCACAGAAGGAAGCTGGGTTGAGAGGAGGGTACAGTTTTGAGGGAGAGTATCTCTGCATGATGCATCAAGAACAATGTACAGTACAGGGAGAGACTAAACACGTGCGGAAATCATCAGGGCGTACGAACCGGAAGGGAAACTGGCTTGTTCGTCACCCGAGTGTGTGGTCGTGAACAGATGCAAAAGTTTGGCGAACTTTTTAGTCGTAACCCAATTTGTATGTGTTCAGAGACGTTCGTGACCCAAGGTTCCACTGTATGTATTTTGAAATATAAGACTGAATAAAATCTCATGACAAAATGTGATCAGAAGTATGAAAAAGCATATTTCATTTGTTAGTATATTTTAGGTATATTGAGTGAGTGAGTGTGGACTGTAATTGACTGATGTTCTCTCCTAAAGCTGGCATTTACCATGTATCTGAAGCTGCTACAATAGTCTTAAGCTCCTCATTAAACTTGCAATAAATTAAGTTAAAATACTTTCAGAAATAGGGCTGAATCATTACTATAAAAGAAAATATATTTCAGTATTAAAAAATAGCAATAATAATGATAAGACCAAATGGTCATATTCACTTTATGTAAGATAATGATTTAATTTTAGGTTACTGGTAATATTCACTCAATCAGCAAAAGACAAATTTTACATTTTACATAAAGAAGCCAAGCCCTGCAGTGAGCTGGCGCCCTGCCTGGGGTTTGTTCCTGCCTTGCGCCCTGTGTTGGCTGGGTTTGGCTCCAGCAGATACCCCTATGACCCTGTATTAGGATATAGCAGGTTGGATGATGAATAGATGGATAAAGAAGCCAAGGTTACAACTTACGAATATACATCATTATCAACAACAATTCCTTCTGACAGTTGTGGCCATGTTGTAGACAAATGGAGTTCACTAGAAAAGAAATTACATTATCAATAACAATCAGCAATATTATAATGCTGTCTTCAAAGTACAAATTACTAAAAACAATTCTGGATCTGCACGCTTGCACTACAGATGTCAGAATAGTTAAAATATATATATATAAGTTTATATCTCACCTAATAGGATCTTCACAAGCCCCAAATGGTAACTTCCCAAATTCTACTCCTCCAACCTCTCCACTAAGAAGTGTGTCAAAGTCTGTAACATAAATATTTATAAAGTTTACTTGTATTACTATGATGGGAATGTAGGTTTTTTTTCTTCATCTTTACCTTTAGTGAACTTTGTTTAAGAACATTAAATTTAGCTATTTGTGTGCTTGCAAAATACATTGTTTTCAATGTTTAAGAGATCTAGTTGATTTTTCATGTTTAAATTGGCTTTCAATTGCTTTATCAGTTTAATTACACCAATTAACAAACACGTTTGGTTAGGTAGACTTACTATTCTGAAGGGAACTTTTTAGCAGTAGAAAAGTAAAGACATTGTTATGCACATATAAGAAAATAAACCCAGAGACAAGAAGTGACAACCCCTTTTAAATTCAATACACACACTCACAGAATTTCTACAACAAAAACGAACGCACTTTTAATTTAGAATTCACCAAGATCCCTACAACTACTAGAATTTCAAACCTTCCTGCTCTGAAGATAAAGGATTTTTTAAAATCTATTGTTCTCCAAGTTTTGGGATTCTAAACCTGCAGCCTGATGATACCAAATGAAAATTAGAAAACAGGGGATGGCCACCGTCTGACAGAGTCGGCCTTCTTTCAAACTGTAATACAAGTTTTAGAGGACTGCTGCAAACCAATCATTTTACTACTAATCCTGACAGTATGCATGGTTTCAAAACAATATATAATAGCAAATGCAGCAAAAGATTCAAGTGTTCTTAATGCTGATGTTTCCAAGCCAAAGTTCAATAAAATAGATATAAAAATGTGTCACTATATTTATGTCAGTATAAAACAAAACTCTTATTATTGTTGGCGACAGGGGAGGAACATCTACTGCTATATCTAGCCAATGTCTCCATGTTTGTAAAGTGCATTTAGTGAAAAAAGGAAACATCACACCATTGAACAAATTAATCAACAACATGTGCGTGACTACCCTCCTTATCCTTAAAAGACATACAATAACAATGACAAAGTCAGACACAAATTTTAAGATATGATTGAGCTTCTTGGATCTGAAGTCATTTATATACAGAATAAGCAGAAGTAGACACAAATACCTTTACTTAAGTAATCCAGTGAATGACGTTATCAAACAAACAGCCACAAACAATCACGCTGTGTTTGCTTAGTTAAAAAGTTCAAAATTTATTCAATTAACATGTGAGGTGTTTCAAAGAAGGGCACTGTAGATAAAAACACAAAGCTACCTGGTGGCTGCTGAGGCCAAGAATATTGTTGCCAGTCTTGCAAGATATAAGTAAATCTAATTGAAATGTTGATGGGTGGTAAATGAGTCAAAGGACAGCTCTAAAAGGAAAGAAAAGAATGTCATTTACACAATATTCAGTATAACCTAAAAAGATTATAAACACTGGTATCTTTTTATCAATAATGTCACGTTAGAAGGCACACCTGCAAAAAAAAAACAAGTTTATTAACAATAAACCAATACTGCACATTCAACAATTCCAAATTAATGTAAGCTGCTTGGAGACTACTAGACCATAAAATCTTTCATTTGTCTCAAATTATCTTCCTTTAATATGAAATATTTGACAGAATGTACCTACTCAATGTAGAAACAGTGGTCAGTATACATTGTCTCTTATTTCTCAAAGTAAATAATATAAAAGTGGAATTACAAATATATGACGGACATGCCAATTTAGCACACTGTAAGCTTATTATGTTCCAACAGAATTAACACATGCTCTGTTATAGCTTATCAAGGTGCTTAGGTTGTGTACAGAAGGGTAGGTGAACCCGTGGCTGGTAACCTCTGATACACTTTTTTTTATCATCTAATGAACAAAATCTGCAATTCCAAAATCGGAATGATTTGCCTGATACTGTACTCTAAGTTGTGTTGGCCTCAGAATGGTATTGTGATACAAAGAGTAATTTACTCAGGTTTTAAGAAAGGAAAATGTCTAGAAAGTACAAAAATAAATCTCAAAAATATTAAAAATATTCAAAAGTCATATTCATTTAAATATTCAATAATAGTTAATATTTATTTAAAACATTGTCACCATCAGATTTTGGAGAGTGAAAACACTCTTCTTGGCCAGCTGAGCAAAGGAAAGGCTGGTTTTGCTAGAATGCCGACTCTGGATTTTGAATATGGGTGCTGTTGCTTAAACAGTCCCAAATTACTCCAGCTGTGTTATGTAAAGAAATATGATACTCAGATTTGTTACAATAAACGCCCAGCTGTGTTGTCAGTGTAACTCCCGATTGTCACCTTGCAATGTGTCACAGAGAGACATTTGTAGTTGCAGATTTTTAGAGTTATTAACAAACTCATGTAGACGTGAGACTAAATGGCACTTTGGATTTCTTAGCAAGACTACTAAACTGTCCACTGTGTTCTGCTGTCTCTCTCCAAGATAAAAATACTTATTTACAAGAGGATTTAGCCAAGTAAATGACTCAAGGACTATGCAGAGAACTATAAGGACTACAACAAAGAAAAACAAATTGTAAAGAAGATGTTTCCTTTAATTCATGAATGGAGCTTTCAATCAGTGTATCCTACTGTGAACACCAGCATTTTATATTTACAAAACTTTGCTAGTGACCATTGCCAATGAAAAGCATCTTATTAGTAAAGAGACAGCCAAGGTAAGCTATGGGCTAAGACTGGTTTATGCCTTACTTCTATTTGATGTAACAAACATATCTGGAATTCTTTCCTTAGGAGTTCTTCTTTGTAATGCAAACACACTTGGAGCAAGGCTTTCAGCGTAATTCTGCTTCCAAGAGCTAGTGAAACAGTAATTAACACCTTAACAGCTTGTCTGTTGAAAGTGGCACCATTAGGCTCCTGGAGTTTACTGAAAACTTGAAGAGACTTCTAAAAGAAAAGGCCACCAAAACAGTTGGGTCCATTTTGATAGATTAAGTACAGCTAATTTATTATTAGTAATCAAAACAATGATTGCTTAAGGTTGATTCATTCATTGTAGTTTTTTGGGTGAAATAGTTACATATGTCTAACTAATGTTGCTTAGCTCTGGCTGAGTGTCTACATGCAGAATTGCTGTTCAGTAAGCCTATTCAGATTGAATATGTTTAACCATTCTACACTTGCCTCTCACCCAAATGGCAATGCACATTTCAACCTACGGCTGGTGAAATCATATGCCGGTTTCCTGTGGCTTTTTTGGTCAGAACCCACCCAAGCTAAATGGGTCACCTTGCTGCTTATCTGGATAGACAGGATACAGAGGCATTAGTCTGTCCATGTAGTTAGGATGTTCCATAGATGCCTCCCTTGGTATGGGCACAGGGTACGGTCTCGAAGCAGCCTGAAAGGTAGGACCTGGACAAGCTGGTGAACTTGTATATCTCAACTGCCCTGGGAGTGTCTGTGCATTCCTAACAAATGGCTGGAAAAAGATGCCACGGATTGTGAGACCTGGTCAGGCCTGATCAATGCCTTTTAACTGTAACCCTAACCAGAAAAAGTGTAAGGAAAGCGATGATAATAATAACTAACCATTAAACTTTTTCTGCCATATGCTATTATACATGCACAAGAATAGCGTAAGGACTATTTCTATGCTGAAAAAAGTAAAACGAGATTAGAGGAACAACACTTTGGTTATATGCCTTCATTAGATGCATGTATGCAAAAAAAAAAAAAAAAAATTTAAAACAAACTGTAGTTTAAAACAATGTTAAAATTAGAATAGGTTAGTCATACTTAATTCTTTATGTTTTTAGTTACAGTATATTTATTATGCTTGTACTTAGTGTGTTTAAATAAGCATCTTTAAGACAATGACTACAGCTACAGGTAAGCTTTGCTGTGTTTATGTGTTGTTCAAGAATAGAAATATATGGATATAGAAGTCCTCTCACAAATTACAGCCCTAAGGCCTATAAAGTTCTTAATGCAGCCTTGTGCTTCAAGACTTCATTCTAGTAAGAAGTTGAGCCTATGGTTGTGAACATTTAATGAATTAACCTTCGATTTATACTCTGCCAAACAATATGAAAAAAAAAAAAAACTTGCCATGTGCTGCAACTATAGATATTGCTGAAGCCATGAGATACAAATCATTAGAAATAAAGGTAATTGCAATGGAAAAAAAAATTAAAAATGAATGTATCAAATATACAATTATTATGCAAGTAATGCTCATTTACCATTAATCAAACAACCAGTTTTATTTTATTACAATTAACAGCAGTGCCAAATGTATAGAGTATTTTACTTCTACATATTGTCATATCACAGACTATATACTCATAATTTACTATCTCCAGCTTAATGATTATGAGTTTAAATTATCTAAAATACTTAAGTTATATTTGGAGGTGCACAGAAAAATGAATGTGCTGGCAAATAGTTAACTCCACACAGGCAATGATCTTGCATCAGAAGATGCTGTGTAAAATGCCTAAATTATTTCAGCAAACCAATTAAATAATGTTAACCCCAACAAACTGTAAAAAACAAAACATGTGGATAAGTAATGATTTGCTTCTTACCACATTATTACTGTAATTATACTTTAAGGGAACCATGCCATGATCATATAAACCTGCCAAAGTACCAATGATCCATTGAACACTGTGTCACTAGATGAGTTGGGACAAGGTGCCACTGGCTGGGTGGTGTGGCAGCAAAGGTACAGAATGAAAAAGAGAGTGAAAGAGTCGGGGAGATAAAAGAGAGTTGTTCTTAGTATTTGTGCTACACATTGTAGTGGGCAAATAAGTAACCCGTCAAACACATTTATTCAGGCATCAATACTGATGATGTCTCTAGAGGCAATGTTCCCAGCTGTACTAAACATACATTCAGGAGTGTTCAGGGCACAAATACATCTATATTTATTTATTTAACTATGTTTGACAGGTTGGCCAGAATATTGTTTCCACCAAAGAAGGTGGCCCTTATTCAAATGTGAAGCATACTTTTCCAAAGCAGAAGCAACAAAAAAACTGCAACTATAAGTAAAGGCAGAAACTGTATAATAATCACACAGAAGAATGTTATCCAATGTCATCAATTTTTGAAGCCTTAGAAAGCTTGCAGAGTGTAGGGACAACATTGATGGTCTTGGTTGGCCCATCAAGTTTGCAATGCCATGCTTTGTTGTAGTGTTTGTTAGAAGTGCATTATTCATACCCCTGATCATTTGTTAAATTAACATTTAAATTGCTGTTGCTTAATTTCATTTTAGCAGTGCAGAGTAGTCTGATACATTACTCAATTTTTTTTTTTTTTTTTTTGGGATGACAAAAACAGCCAGTGGATTTTCGTATGAAGAAAAAGACGTGTCTCTAAGGTGAGCTGGTTAACCATCTGCTGGCAGACACCCAACCTGTTCTAGTTCTATCTGTTCTAATGTTATTTAGTGCTCTCCTTTTTATTAATCTCCCTTGAACTTTTTTGTATAATAGATTCATTTTAATTGAGTTTTCACTCTTGATCCTACTCATTACACTCTCTCAAAAAACTGGTTAATCTAAAAATGCAAAATTGTACAAATTCTACTTTTAATGGAAATATGTAGAACAGACTAAATCTACAGATTACTACATTTGATCCTAACTATTGCTTATAGTATGAGATGGCGGGGCAACAAACCCACAGTGAAAAAAATGAATGTTGCTGTATTGTTTCTATAAAATGTGCAGATAACTCAAAGCAAGCAGCAATCTGAAAAGTGATTCTGAGTTACTTGTGCAGAGAAAAAAAAATGCAGAAGCTGTTTGAAATTGCAGCACACTAACAATAAATAACTATGTTTCAGCTATGTAATGGTCATATCTACAGAAATGTATCTCACTAGATCGCTTTAACATAACACCATTTTTCATTATGTACTTAGCTATATCCAATTTCTTTTCAAATTATACTTCTGTCACTCGTACCCACACAATGCAGTCACTCCTTTAACTGCTGTCTTCCATCTTGATAATAATTGCTTTGTCCATCATTTTCAGTGTTATGGGGAATATTACTTCCATTTCGTTTAAAGGGTCAGTGTACAATGCATAATTCAAGTGATGCAAAGTGCCATTTTTCAAATAAAAACAATAAAAATGTAAATCCAACATGTTTAATATCTCAATTTTTCAACTAAGATCAAAGTAAAAATGCATTTAGGGCATTTTTTCTTAAAAGCCCTTTACCTTGACAAATAACATTTCACTCTCAAAATAAAATTCAGTGTATTAAAAATATTTAAAAAAAATTAGTAAAACTATTATCGTTTCTAAATCATCAAATATAATAAACATTTTAATTTACACCTGTTTGAATAATGTTCATAAAAAGAAAAGTACGATACTTACAATTTTTGATTTGAAAACATCCAGTAACCCAGACAAATGATTGTACTGATTTGGAACTTTGCGAAGATGGACCATTTCAAAATCAGTACGTACACCAGGACCCTGACATTCACCAACATACATGCGCCTCCACTTCTGCTGGATCTGAACAAAGAGTGGAACCTGGCTACAAAAACATTTAATCTATGTTGTAAAAGGTACTAATTTTGCGTAACGACAAATAACATCATTACTGTGCAATAAGACATAACATTTTTTTCTTTACAATTTTAACAAAATCTTAGACAGAAGTAGTATTTTTACAGAATAAATGAAATCCTACGAGTACAATAATTGCTTTTTTAATCACATAATTCAAAGCACAAAAAGGTCACAAAGCTACATAATTGTAAAGAAATGTTCTCCAAACCTCAATATATAACTGGACCACTGAATAATTCCAGATGGCCTTTTATAAGTTATAAGGAATTATTTAAAGGTAATCAAAACATAATTTATAAGTAATATTTTTGAACAAGAGTCCCTAAAAAGGCTGCTACGGTAAATTATCAGATGCTTGTTTTTTTATTATTTAAAATTTTCCATTAAACCTATTATATTATTTGAAATTGGAAAAAAATCAAATTCTCACTTAGAGGATCTGTGCAAAAATATTTCAAAACCTGGCAGGATCTAATCCATAAGATTTTAGAATAACCTTTTAGAGCTCTGAGGAAGCAGATTCTCTCCCCATTTCTTTTTCTTCTCCATTTATCTTTATTCACTTATTAATTCATCTATTTACTTATTTTTACTAGGTTTAAGTTTTATTCTGTTGCCCATGCTCTCTCTCTCAGGGGTGAGGGTTGATTTGTTTTCAATCTTATTTTTGTAAAATTGATCTATTTGTATGGAATGTTGTGCGATTTCAATAAAATCAATAAAATTATAAAAAAGAAAAACATTTCATTGTAACTAATACCTCAAGTAGAGCACAAGAGCAATAGAATTATATAGTAATGTATCTACACAAAGTAATAGTGAATTACATACTTGCATATCCTGAAGTGGATATACTCAAGAAAATGGATGGATGGACATACAGTATGTATATTCAAAAAGGTTTAAAGAATTAAGCATGCATGTCATCAATGAAGTTAATGGAAATATCCAGTAATATTGGCTTTCACATATTAAATATAATTTAAAAACAACATTTTAAAACATTTCATTTATTTATTCATATATACACATTACATACATATATATATGCATAACCAAAAACTTTCAAATATTGAAACTGTTAGAGAGCCACACTTGTGAAAATCATAATATCACAGCTGTGCGAGGGTGAATGAATGATAGAGACAATGATATATTTAATCAAAAATATTTCTGATCAAGAAAAAAGCCAAGAAAATAATTAGAGAAATTTGAAATCAATTAAAAAGAGTAAAAAAAAAAAAAAAACCTACAAACAAATAAGACATGGACCTTGCAGCGTCATAAAATCTATACTAATAAACTATCACCTTAGTTTGAGACGTATGAAAACGCATGCGGTTAACGCAGAAAGACAGATCACCTATTCACCTATTGAAGCTTCATGAATAATGGATACTTTATTCGCGATCAATGATTGTTTTGGTAAAGCCATACTCAGTGTATTCATTAGATGAACGGTAAAAAAGTAAGAGCGAGGGGACGGTAACTTACTGAAGCACACAAGCAAAACCACAATAGCACGCGGGCTCGATGTACTGACTTGCGCGATCACATTCCAAAAAATATTTCTTTTCAAGTTC
>JANRMT010062814.1:58253572-58286613 GCA_026402145.1 Polypterus bichir lapradei
ATTAAAGAGTGATTAAAAATGCAGGTTGGGATAAGTAGGAAGGAACAGATTTGTAATGGGAGCTGATGTCAAAGATCCACTGTGAAGAGAAAACGCCAAGGCAGAGGAACAATTGTGTGATTTGGCCTATACATAAGGAGAAGGGAGATATCCAGGATTGTAGAAATTATAGGGGCATAAATCTTTTGGCACATACAATGAAAATCAGGGAAAGAATAATGGATAAAAGGCAGAAAAGACAGATGACGATGGGAGCAGAAGAGTTTGGATTTATGCCAGGAAAAGGTACAGAAAATATACAGTAGTGAGAAACAGAAAGGACTACACATGGTACTTATAAACCCAGAGAAGGTATATGATAATAGTACCCTGGCAAGAAATAAAGAGATGTATGAGTAACAAGAGAGTACCTGGGAAGCAAGTAAGGATATTTAAGGGCATGCATAAGGGTGCCTACATACAAGCAAGTAGTAGTTTAGGAATAACTTATGGATTTGCAGTTAAGGTTGGGTTACATCAAGGACCATTTTTATGCCCATAATTGTAACTCTAGCTATAGATGTTATTGTTAGAGGAATAGTAGATCATGCCACATGGTACATACAATAATATTGTAGGACAGCCTGGCATTATTCTTTCTCAACATGCCTGAAATACAGGTTCTTGGCTTAAACACTCTTAATGTATGCTAAAATGTCTTGAGCTTTCATAATATGCCCCCACTTCTGCACCTGATCTAATAAGACAGTTTTCAACCAAAAAGGATGAGCTTAACAAAACAATGGCAAGATGTCTACTCCTTCCTTTAAAATCACTACAGACACCCCAGTTGTTGTTCTTCTCATCGGGCGCACTGCTCTGAAAAGAACTATAATTATGATTGTTCATAGCTGGATCCCTTAGCCTACAGTGTGTGGCAACTGTGTTGGTGAAAGACGTGTTTGTATTGGAGTTTCTCCAAGCTCAGGCTAATGAAGATTAGACTCAAATCCACAATGGGACAGAAAAGACTGAATCATTTTAATGAGCGTGATCTGGTTCAGAAACTGGATTTTAGTTAATCTGATCAAGAACTTTGCCGGAAAAAATCCAGAAAAGTGTAACTTTGAAAATTTTCAATTTATATAGAGAATGGCCTATGCAGTATTTGGCAGGCTTGGTTTGTAGGTACTATGTGCAATAGCATTCTATACTTGACTTTTCAGGCCTCGGCATGTGAGGGTTATTTGTCATCTGTGCAGCAAAGGCTAATTAAAGATAGATATAAGATTTGATTCGGTATATTGAACTTGGTCTCTCATTATGTTGGAGAGATAATGATTCTGAGACCTTTAAGTTCACAAGTGCAGCACTCATAGTTTTTAGTGCAGACGGGGTCCCAAGAAGCCCCCACCTTCCTTAATCCAGCTCTTGAGAAATCTCTTTAGACTCGTTAACTCATCTTGGAACAGCACTGACACTGACACAAGCAGACTGAATAAACGTTGACTTGTAATAATAGGCCATATTAAAAGGCATAATTACATTTCTACAAAAATGTCACTGCTAACAGCCATACAATATTTAAGCATTAACTCTGAACACATATTTACTTATATCCAATACAACGAAAGCATGGTTTTGAATGTTCTTTATACTGTAATAGTATAGCAAGTACCCCCAGTATCAATGGAACTTGTACAGTATATGGGTAAAGACAGCAACAGGTAGTGTGTGTCTGCACTAATTTCCTGTTTATAGCACTGAGGAGTTGCTCTGCAGGTATGTCTCTAGAAAGAACTACAAGTAACTCTGAACTATTAAGAGGCGTCTTTTAGCCGGACACGCAATTCAAAGTTATTCATTGGGGGTGACCAACAAATCTCCAATGTCGCCGACTGACAGAAATTGACTTTAAATGAATACTGTACATTTTTAACAAATGCAGCTCACTCAAAAATTTTTCAAAAGTCTAAATTTCTAAACATGGCAGCTATGAAAACTGCACCTTACATTTGATCATCCACTACAGGGCTCAGGGCGTCCAAGTCGGAGCCTGTCCTACCATCATAGAACGAAAAGGCACAGACAGCCTTAGACGTGGCACCGGTCCAAGCACTCACTCCAGTCACCCATGCTCTTCAAAGCACGTCAAGCTACACGCAAAGTCCTAACAGTATGAGGGGATGACACAATTCGCTGCACCACCCCACTGCCCTTAATCATAGCAATCTGTTCATTAACCAGTTTGTTGTACAATTTACGAATAGCCATTCTCACGTACCTTTCCCATTCCGAGGCGGTAGTGAAGTCTGTGATTTCAAAAACGTCTGACTCGGGCTGAAATGATTAAAATAACATTATGCCAAGTTTACCGGCATGAAATAAAACTTTTAAAAGCAAATGACAATAACTGCTACAGTCTCTCCAATACTCACATCACTGTCGGCCGCCATGGCTGCGCCCTGTTGTTTTCTAGCAATGCATTCTGGGTAGACTACTCATTCCTAACCTTCGACCAAAGTTAGGGAGCATCTGAAAACAGGGGAGTAGCTGTAGTTGCATTTCGTGAGTTGCGGCTGTGTGTGGAAAGTTGAAGATAGCTCTTTAAGATTCTGCAGAGCTAATATCTACGAAAAAGAAAAAAACATGTGCAGAACAGCACTGATTTTCGCGAGCTGGCAACCTGTACTAAAAGCGCTGCCACGGTACGAGACAGCTGTTGTATGATCGGCAACATCTTAAAAAGTTTCATAAGTTAACATATGAGACGTGTCATTTATTAGAGAGTATGTAGTCTGTAGGTAGAAAAAGAGCTTTAAATCGGACTGTCTGGTTATTACGATTTTACATATGGAAATTACCTTTAATTTACACTTCGCGAGATTCACGTAAATAAACGATAAATATACCAATAACTTAGCACTAAATATTTTATTGATAGATATATTCCAAAACAAACTTTTTAAAATCTTTATTTTTTTCGCCCAAAATATATATGTCCCATCAAGATGGTTTCAGTCAACTAGACCGCAATATTTTTAATTTGATATAAAGCCTTCAGCGGCACTGCCCCTCGAGAGGAGCTGCATACCTTTCGAGTGTCAGTATGAGATTGGAAGCATGAGAAAGACCCCCAAACCCGCGGGGGTACTTAATGTGATTGTAGCATTAAGTTGAACTCACAGACACTATGAAAGAGAGGCTGGTCGATCATTTTTTTCTTTTATTTTTGCGTGTGACATGACATCTGTATGGGCTCTGGATGCCGCATAAAATGGTTATAGTCGTAGGTGGTGTCCGTAGCTACTGTGGGTGCCGTTAACTGGAACATGCAGCGGACCGTTTGAGTCTATTGCATCAAACTGCGGCTCTATAAGTACCGGCGCCGTATAAAGCTTAACATGAACTAACAGAATAACTTAAACAGGGCCGCCCTAACAGCATCATAGGCCCCCTGGCAATGTGGTGCACAGGCAGCCCAGTTTTGATAACAAAACAGAAACATACATAGGCATCAGAAACATCACGGGCCCCTGACCAGTGCTCATTGTCCCCATACGTTAATACAGTCCTGTAACTAGCAAATGGAACTGAATCAAATCTCGGTACTAAACATTTGTTTATTTCGTTTACAGTAGTAGGGTGTTGTATCGCGTTAGCCATTATGGATGCAATAAGAAGTCAAGCAAAATGACACCTTTTATTGGCTAACTGAACTGTTTACTGAGGCCCCTTCTTCAGGCAAGTTGGTATTTTTCATTTCCCTGCGATTTTTGGCCCTCAAGACCCAAAAAACCCTCATCATTAAGCCAATTTTGGACCATATATTGTGCAGGAAATTACACCCTTATGATAGAAAGTAAACCAATAATTGTCTTCAACAGAAATTTTCAGAAGGATTTGAAGTTTTGAATGCCACATCAACTGACTCCAGAAGTTCCCCCTGCTATTGGGATACAAGGGGTCAAAGTTAATCCATTTCTCAAAACTTAGGAAAAATGGGAATTGGTAATGACCACCCTGAAATAGAGAGGCTTATGCTAATTTGAACTTTTTATATTCTGTTAAATAGTATGACCAGTGGTGGAGGTTTTTAGGATGGGGGCCCCTGACTACACAAAATAGTATGAGTGCTACACAGATGAACTTCAAGGTCTCAGAGTCACACAGAAGTAAATGAGTACCACAGAATCTGAAGAACAGAAAGGTATGGGCTTACTTTCTGAAATTATGAAAGACAAAGTATGCTGTATCAAAGCTTATATCTTTAATTAGCCATTGCTGCATGGATGACAAGAAGTAACCATCCCAAACCAAGGTTTGGAAAGTCAGCTGTTGAACCCTATTACACATGCTTACAAAAACAGGAATATCAAATACTGCATAGGCCATTCTGTAACTTAAAATTGTCCTTTACTGGATGTCTTGATCAGCTAAATAAAAATCAGTTTCTGAACCAGATTACTCTCAGTTACCATTAGAGTCAAATGACTCCGTCTTTCCTGTCCCATTGTAGATGGAGTCTATACTTCGTGAGCTTGGAGAACAATCGCTCACTTGCAATTGCGACAGGTAACATCAGATAAAGCCTGAAAGCAACATCTGAATTTGGGGAGATGTCCTGAGAGTTTTTTCTTTTCTTGTTTAAAAAAAACGTAGACGCTCCGGAGCAGAGGAAATATCTTTAATGCTAATGTATTCTCTAAACTGGGCAATCTGCTGAACACCGTGCCTCAAACAAAAAAAAGACACAGAACAATAACCACAACCTAGCAATAACTGAATATATACAGTATATATTATATATATATATATATATACAGTGCATCCAGAAAGTATTCACAGCGCATCACTTTTTCCACATTTTGTTATGTTACAGCCTTATTCCAAAATTGATTAAATTCATTTTTTTCCTCAGAATTCTACACACAACACTCCATAATGACAATGTGAAAAAAGTTTACTTGAGGTTTTTGCAAATTTATTAAAAATAAAAAAACTGAGAAATCACATGTATATAAGTATTCACAGCCTTTGCTCAATACTTTGTCGATGCACCTTTGGCAGTAATTACAGCCTCAAGTCTTTTTGAATATGATGCCACAAGTTTGGCACACCTATCCTTGGCCAGTTTCGCCCATTCCTCTTTGCAGCACCTCTCAAGCTTCATCAGGTTGGATGGGAAGCGTCAGTGCACAGCCATTTTAAGATCTCTCCAGAGATGTTCAATCGGATTCAAGTCTGGGCTCTGGCTGGGCCACTCAAGGACATTCACAGAGTTGTCCTGAAGCCACTCCTTTGATATCTTGGCTGTGTGCTTAGGATCGTTGTCCTGCTGAAAGATGAACCGTCGCCCCAGTCTGAGGCCAAGAGCGCTCTGGAGCAGGTTTTCATCCAGGATGTCTCTGTACATTGCTGCAGTCATCTTTCTCTTTATCCTGACTAGTCTCCCAGTTCCTGCTGCTGAAAAACATCCCCACAGCATGATGCTGCCACCACCATGCTTCACTGTAGGGATGGTATTGGCCTGGTGATGAGCGGTGCCTGGTTTCCTCCAAACGTGACGCCTGGCATTCACACCAAAGAGTTCAATCTTTGTCTCATCAGACCAGAGAATTTTGTTTCTCATGGTCTGAGAGTCCTTCAGGTGTCTTTTGGCAAACTCCAGGCGGGCTGCCATGTGCCTTTTACTAAGGAGTGGCTTCCGTCTGGCCACTCAACCATACAGGCCTGATTGGTGGATTGCTGCGGAGATGGTTGCCCGTCTGGAAGGTTCTCCTCTCTCCACAGAGGACCTCTGGAGCTCTGACAGAGTGACAATCGGGTTCTTGGTCACCTCTCTGACTAAGGCCCTTCTCCCCCGATCGCTCAGTTTAGATGGCCAGCCAGCTCTAGGAAGAGTCCTGGTGGTTTCGAACTTCTTCCACTTACGAATGATGGAGGCCACTGTGCTCATTGGGACCTTCAAAGCAGCAGAAATATTTCTGTAACCTTCCCCAGATTTGTGCCTCAAGACAATCCTGTCTTGAAGGTCTACAGACAATTCCTTTGACTTCATGCTTGGTTGTGCTCTGACATGAAGTGTCAACTGTGGGACCTTATATAGACAGGTGTGTGCCTTTCCAAATCATGTCCAATCAACTGAATTTACCACAGGTGGACTCCAATTAAGCTGCAGAAACATCTCAAGGATGATCAGGGGAAACAGGATGCACCTGAGCTCAATTTTGAGCTTCAGGGCAAAGGCTGTGAATACTTATGTACATGTGCTTTCTCAATTTTTTTATTTTTAATAATTTTGCAAAAACCTCAAGTAAACATTTTTCACATTGTCATTATGGGGTGTTGTGTGTAGAATTCTGAGGAAAAAAATGAATTTAATCCATTTTGGAATAAGGCTGTAACATAACAAAATGTGGAAAAAGTGATGCGCTGTGAATACTTTCCAGATGCACTGTATATACAGTGGTGCCCAGTACCAGCCACCCTACCCGACACAGAGAGGCAGACACAAATACTATCCAGCAGACACCTTTTATTCCAAGTGGGGCAGTTCTTTCTCTTTGCTCCCCACTACAGAGCACAAGAAAACCAAACACAGTCCTTTCTTCTCTCTTTCTCTCTTCCTGTGCCACCTCCTCTCCCAGCATGCTTTGTCCACCTCCTTCTGACTCTGGCTTCTCAAATGAAGTCCTCCAGGTGCTCCTGGATCCTCTTCTGGCACCACTTCTGGTTGTGGTGGAAGTGCTGCAGTCCAGGGCTCCGGAACTGTCCAGGCGCCCCCTGGCGGTGGCCACAGGCCCCAGCAGGGTTGAGCTTCTAAGCTCCGAAACCCATGGCCCCGATGTAATCCAGGGGGATTGCCCTCTTGTGTTCGGGGGAAAGTATTGCCCTGAATATGTCCTCTCCCCCCGTCCTTCCATCATAAGGGTGTCCTGGCTGGGCAATTGCCCTGGCTGCCTGCCACAATATATATATATATATATATATATATATATATATATATATATATATACACATATATAATGTTTATATATGCACAGTTGTGCTCATAAGTTTACATACCCTGTCAGAATTTCTAAGATGTGTACCATACTTTAAAGAGAAGATGACTGATCAAGCAAAAGACATTTCATTTACTTTTAAATTTAATCCAACTTGAACTATAAGGCATCACAGAATAGCACAACCATTAAACAATAGTAATAGTAATAAGGAAAATAATGAGATGGTCCTTGTTCAAAAGTTTGCATACCCTTAGTTCTTAATACTGTTTATTGCCCTCTTTAGCATCAATGATGGCATGCAGTTTTTTGTGATAGTTGATTACATCTTGCCTGAAGAAGGGCACTGAGTTGCCTTGAAAGCTTGCATATTGTAATCTTTTTAGTTAGCCAATAAAAGGTGTCATTTTGCTTGACTTCTCACTACATTCATTATGGCTAACACGGTACAACACGCTAGTACTATTAACTTTGTAGAATAAAGAAAATAAGGTGACCCTGTTTTTTTTTATTCATCTATCATGATACACTAGTAAGTGGGGTATGGTAATATCACACATCCATTTTACAACTGACTGCTGAAAAGGAATCAAGCAGAGAAATGGGGGTGGGTTGGAGAACTTGGGTGTCCCCTTTGAGGTAAGGACACACTTTGCTACTGCATTTTCTTTTTGCCTAGAAGTAAGAGATTAGAGATATTGCTTTGATTTGCAGTCTTTGTTAATTTTGTTTAGCTTTTCCTGGGTGTATTTTTAATAATGATGTGTCCAAATAAGCATTTTAAACTTGAATGAATTTCAAAATAGCCTTGTTTTTTCATTTTATGATGAAATGAAAAAATAGAAAATATTTACCATCTTGCCATGACTCTGTATTTGTTTGTTATTTTGGAGTGATCTCATTGACCGTTTTTATGAAGATATATCCCAGAACCACCCTGGAATGTGTGACACATGTCATGCCACACACTACTACCTTGCAGTAAGGAAGTTATTGGTTTGTATCCTGGGTCCTCCCTGTGAGGTAGCGCTTTGAGTAGTGAGAAAAAGCACTATATAAATGTGATGAATTATTATTTTATTATTTCGCCTAGCAAAGTCTTGTGGGGTGCCTGGATAAAAAGTCTCAGCCACGTGCCAACTTTTGAAGAAATAATTCAGTGAACAAAGTTACCAGCAAATCTAACAAATTCACAGTGATAAACACCTTTTTATTACTGCACTGGTAAGCCTTTACTAAAATTTGGGCATGGAGGTGCTGAGTTCAGAAAAATGGATTCAGCAAATACACTACAAGTTAAAAGTTTAGACATGCCCAAAAATGTTCATGTTTTTGATTTAAACTTATAACCTTTTTATCAAGATACCATTCAATTGATTTAAAAATACAGCTAAGACATTAATAGTGTTATTGATTGCTATTCCTGCCTGAAAAGGCCGATTTAAACTAATATTCATATATGACTGCAAAAATCCATTTTCAGTAGCCACTCCTTCACAGTCCTGATGGTCAAACCCTTTAGGTTATCCTTAATTAGTCACTGCCAGCTAATTTAAACAGTTGATAAAAAAATATTTATGGCCAATTGATCCTCAAAGTGAGATGCTACTGACTTTTTTCCACTTTGTCTTCTACTCTTTGTCTAGAAAAGCTTCTTTAAAGGATGAAACTGAATACTTTTCATAAATGACTTTAAATGAGGAAAACATAGATAGATAGATAGATAGATAGATAGATAGATAGATAGATAGATAGATAGATAGATAGATAGATAGATAGATAGATACTTTATTAATCCCAAGGGGAAATTCACATAATGCAGCAGCAGCATAGTGATACAAAAAAAACAATATTAAATTAAAGAGTAATAAAAATTCAGGTAAAAACAGACAATAACTTTGTATAATGTTAAGGTTTACCCCCCCTCCCCCCCCAGGTGGTACTGAAGAGTCGCATAGTGTGGGGGAGGAACGACCTTCTCAGTCTGTCAGTGGAGCAGGACTGTGACAGCAGTCTGTTGCTGAAGCTACTCCTCTGTCTGGAGATGATCCTGTTTAGTGGATGCAGTGGATTCTCCATGATTGACAGGAGCCTGCTCAGCGCCCGTTGCTCTGCCACGGATGTCAAACTGTCCAGCTTCATTCCTACAATAGAGCCTGCCTTCCTCACAAGTTTGTCCAAGTGTGAGGCGTCCTTCATCTTTATGCTGCCTCCCCAGCACACCACTGCGTAGAAGAGGGCGCTCGCCACAACTGTCTGATAGAACATGTGCAGCATCTTATTGCAGATGTTGAAAGATGCCAGCCTTCTAAGGAAGTATAGTCAGCCCTGTCCTCTCTTGCACAGAGCATCAGTATTGGCAGTCCAGTCCAATTTATCATCCAGCTGCTCTCCCAGGTATTTATAGGTCTGTACCCTCTGCACACAGTTGCCTCTGATGATCACGGGGTCCATGAGGGGCCTTGGCCTCCTAAAATCCACCACCAGTTCCTTGGTCTTGCTGGTGTTCATTTGTAAGTGGTTTGAGTTATAAGAGCTGAGAGCGCAGGAACTGTACCTGACAAAATCATTCACACGAATGAGAGTTGAGTGGACCGTAGGCGTGTTTGGAAATGGTTGAACGGAGGGTGGGACTTAACAAAATCTTTTGGCAAAAAGTCTTGTCTCAAGATTTGCTTTTATAATAGTGAGATATCATCTCTTCCACAATATACCCAAGGTTCTTCAGAAAACATATTAGAATGCAATTGAAATAAAGACCACATATAATTCTAGGACATTCACAAACATGATGAAACATGGATATCTACCATTTGGATGACCACACAAATATCATTTGTTCTCATAATACACAGGAATACCATTTGTAAGTGGGATTGACGAAGCCATCATCACTATTCTAGATACATAACAGACAAAGGCATAAGATCAGTCAATATAAAATATAAGAGTTTAAAGATGGACTTCTAGGCACGACTCATGCAGAAAACCTGGCAGAACTTCACAGACAGAACATGGAAGTGATTTCTGAAGAGCAGTAGCTATAAAACTAAATGTGCATTTGCCAAGAGTTGCAATTAGGAGGATCTGGCATAGAGGAAAGGCTGGCATTACAAGGTTTCAGGTGTCTGGCAAGTTGATAACATGTAAGCAGTGATGAAAGGGGAGTTAGAAATAATAGCGTTCTAATTAGGCTTTGTAAGATCTTTAAGATATTTTTTTACTAGGGAAGCAAGCAAGTACTGTAGTTGTGTCTGTAATTTATCAAATTTTTATTCCAAGTATCATTGAAAGAAGACTAATACAAACATCCACATATCAGTCAGTCAAGTCATCGTCCAACCCGCTATATCCTAACACAGGGTCACGGGGGTCTTCTGGAACCAATCCCAGCCAGCACATGGCGCAAGGCAGGAAGAAATCCCAGGCAGGGTGCCAGCCCACCGCAGTTCACATTTCAAATAAAGGAATAATTTCTCCATTAAGCTGAATTCTCTCTTTGAATCTCTTCCTTGATTCACTGGAAGATAAGTAGAAAGAGAAATAACCTGGTATTAAATAACAATTATGAGTCTGATGCTTAATATGCAGGCAGCAAGTCACAAAAGGAGGTTGTAAAACAAGGGTCTGTCAAGTGACAAATGAGCTGAAGAGTCCTTAGGAAAAGTTGCAGACTAACCGGGCATCCTGTTTAACGTTCAAAACAGGGAACTAAAACAGGCACTCAGTGGGGTGAGAACACAAAACAGGCACACAACCCACCTGGGTAGCCTACTCAGCTTTTCAGCCTTTAGGGCTCTGTCAAGCTGGTCAATATCAGGGACATTGTCCGACATGCAGGTGGTCTGCTTCTCACCTGGCCCCATTTCCTCCGAGGACATCTGTATTTATAAGGCTTGACAAAACATGGTGGGGTTTCTGGAAGTGTTGTGGGTTGAGGGCATTTTCTTGGCACTGTGAAAGGAAAAAGAGACGAAGTTAGCAACAGTGCCCCCTGTTGCCCTTGAATGGTACTGCAAACATCAGCAGAATCTGATAGGTCATCCTAAGACGCCCGTGCCTGTCAGCTTATATTAAAGAATTCTCCTTTGCTTACACCCTTTCTTTTATAATAAACTTTAGAGGCCATATCTCAGGGTCTGAAGTGTAGTAACAAAATTTCTTTTAAAATCTAGTTGTGGTTTGGGCTGGTTAGGTTTGATTGATATAATTATGACCATGGTCTTGTATTCTAGAACTTTTTGGAATATTGTTTTTGCTCAGAATTTCTTTCTACATTTTGAAATATGTTTAGTGTTGTGTTTATATTTATATCACAACACTGTTTAATCCTGATACTCTATATGTTCAATTTCCTCATAATAACTATTCAGGGTAGCTCTACAATCCGTACTGACCCCTACTCTCTTTTCTGTTTCTTTTTCCGGTTTCTTTGTGGTGGTGGCCTGCGCCACCTCCACCTACTCAAAGCTTCATGATGCTCCAACAATGATGGATGGATTAAAAGGCAGAATTCTACGTGACCATCATCATCAAGCCTTTCTGTGAGAACCCTAAATACAAAGAGGACTGTTTCATTTATGTTAGGTAGAATGCCCAGAGGGGACTGGGCGGTCTCATGGTCTGGAATCCCTACAGATTTAATTTTTTTTCTCCAGCCGTCTGGAGTTTTTATTTTGTTTTTTCTGTCCCCCCTGGCCATTGGACCTTACTCTTATTCGATGTTAATTAATGCTGATTTATTTTGTTTTCATATTGTGTTTTTTATTTTTCTATTCTTTATTATGTAAAGCACTTTGAGCTACTGTTTGTATGAATATGTGCTATATAAATAAATGTTGTTGTTGTTGTTGTTCTATAAAAACCCGGAAGCACTGTGTCACGTTAAATCCTCTCACAAGATTGAGAATTAGTTCATTGTGTTACTCTTTTTTTGGGTAGAAATATTCCATTTTACTTGAGATTAAAATACTCAGACAAGTCAGTAAATGAGTAAATCATTTAAAACTAATAAGAATTCATATATGGTCTGCACAGTGGATCAGTGTGCTGCTGCCTCCAATGGTTATTCTTGGTTCCTGTGCCCAGTAATTGCCTAGGTAGTGTTTGCACATTCTCCCCATGGTAACATAGACTTTACCCTGGGTGCTCTGGTTTTTGTCCCACATCCCTAAAGCTATGATAATTTAACTGATGACTCTAAATTTAAACCAGTGTGAGTGATGCATGTGTGAGTTGTCTCTGTGATGGATTAGTACCCTATCCAGAGTTGTTTCCTACAGTGTACCCCAGAGCTAGCTGGTGTAAATGCCACACGGGTTGGATGGGCATTCTGACCAGAAGAGGGGATGGTTCCTTACCCAGACAGGAGGCTTCTAGCAGGCAGACAGGCATCCTGGCCAAGGGACAGAAAGGTGTCAGACCCAAAAGAGACTGCCCAAGTGGATGGACAGACAGCCCATCAGAAGGATACGGTTCCTTACCCTGGCAGGAAGCCCCAAGCAATTGGACAGGCATCCCCACCAGACATATGTGTGACATCTTCCCTGGCCAGGATAATAGAGGACAAGGAAGAACTGTTTCTGGAGGGTGTTTATTCCCCCCAGTCCTTAGATGGCTGCGGCCCTCGATATTGGTGCCCGTTCAGGAACCAGCAAGGAATGCCAGGAATTGCAGACCGGCAGTGGTGCCCTGCTGGGTTACATGGGTATTGCAGAAGGGCACTGCAGGGAAATATACTCCCTGGGATTTCCATATGACGCAGAAGTACTTCTAAAGGGCAGCAGCCCTGGCATTGGAAGTACTCCCAGGTCCTCAATAAAAGGGACTACACTGCTTTGTCCAGGAGTCGGAGCTGGGAGGAAGGAAGGCAGCACTCAGCTGGAGGACACAGGGATGGAGAGAGGAGAGGTGATTGAAGGAGTCTGACTTGTTTGTGCTTGTGCATACTGAGGTATTGTAGATTAAACACTCTTTATTTGAACCTGGGACTGTCTTGTGTGTTCGTGTTGGGGTTTGGGGCTCTCAGGCGCCCTTGTTCTATCACACTGGTTAGAGGCTGACCCCCTGTGACCCTGAAACATGAACATTGACATGTTTCTGTTATATTTTGGATACAACAGAATGGCAGTATAATTGAGTTAGCTTAAAGCATAATGTGATCACTGTATTTGTTATGAGTTAGAAAGGTAATTAGAATATATGCAGGGTGAGGAAATTGCTCAGGGTCATACAGCAATCCCTCTCACTTCCAGGCTAACTCCTTAGGCACTATGCTTAATAACTCATAATACATCACAGCTGTCTAAACACAGAATCATGTCAGCCAAGGTCTCTTAAATGAAGCATTAGCAAATATGCAGAGTACTCAAGAGAAAAATAATTTCATCATTCCAGATATGCAGAGCATTAAAAAGTTCCCCTGCAGGAAAAGCTGGATATCCTGAAAACATCTGGTACAGCTTTCTGAATTCCCAGTTAAGAAGATGAAAACCAGAACATACTGGAATCATTCACTCCTCGGCAATGCCGTATTCCTTTTTAGGTGTTTTTTCATGCCACAACGTTCACTCTCAAGGGGTACCCATCTGTAATGATGGACTTACAAAACAGAGGGAGCTGGTATGTGCTACAGAAGGTATTATTTGATTCTGGGCTGCAGGTCTCACTTTGGTTTTTGTAATGTATGAGTTGGGAAATGTGATATGTACAGTAAGTGTTATCCTATTTATGTTACATTTTCTCAGTGCATCTTTGGTGTTTTAGTGTTTTTAGCTTCCATGTCCCTGTGTACAAATTTTAAATTAATATTTATTTATGAAACATATTATGTAGAAAGATACTAACTCCACGGCACTTACTGCTACATGGACAGATGTCTCAGGGCTACAAAATGGCAGAAACATCTATTCATTTCAGAAATTGCTTGATTAAATTCACAGTTCCAAATGGGTAGAAACTGCCTCAGCATCAGTGGATTTGATAGGCAGGAAATAATCTCAGATTAGATGCCAGTCCGTTATAAAGCTCAATCGTGCGCACACTCACTAATACACAGCCAGCCTACAGTCGCTAGCTAAGCGACTTCATCTTCATGATATGGGAGGACAATCAAAGTATTCAGAGAAAAAACCCATGCAGACTCGTGAAGAATGTAGACTTGACACAGACGGTGGCTGGGATTTGAACCCATTGTCCTGAAATTGCGGGACAACAGTCCACAAAGTGGCAGAATCATAAAACACTTAAGTGCTCCCAGCATTTTTAGCATGATGTACCAAAAGCCTCTGAAAGTACCACTATCTCCTTCTGTTTTTGGCTGGCCTAGTTTTTTTTTAGTATTGTTTCAAAATTGAGTATTTTTATTTTATTTTAACTAATAATAAGTTCAACTTTTTTGCTTTGTTTCTGAATCTATCATCAGATGCTTTTTCCGTGAGCAATTATTTTATTTTTTCCTGTTTAGGTTGTAGTATTTAACTTTTCATATTTAGTTACTTTAGTTTTAGTTAATAAGTTACAACTAATTGTATGCATTTTTAGTTTTATTTTTTAATAGGTAGTACTTCATTTTCACAATTTAACCTTTCCTGTTGATTCCCTTCCTGGTGTGCATAAATATTTGTCTTTAACAGTATTCTAATGCACTGGCGTGATCTCATATGGAGTACTGTGTACAGTTTTGGTCTTCAGGTTACGAAAAGGACATCGCAGCACTGGAAAAAGTCCAAGGAAGACTGACTATACTGATTCCAGGTCTACAGGGTATGAAAGATTTAAAGAGCTGAGCCTTTTCAAAGAAGATTAAGAGGTGACATGATTGAAGTGTTTAAAAATATGAAGGGAATAAGTACAGTGGATCAAGACTGTAGTTTTAAAATCAGTTCATCAAGAACACGTGAACACAGTTTGAAACTAGTTAAGGGTAAATTTCACACAAACAATAGGAAGATTTTCTTTACACAGAGAACAGTAGACATATGGAATACGTTACCAATGAGTTAGGTAGACAGTAGGACTTTAGGGACTTTCAAAGTTAGACTTGATGTTATTTTGGATGAATTAAGTGGATAGGACTGGTAAGCGTTGTTGGGCTGAATGGCCTGTTCTCGTCTAGATTGTTCTAATGTTCTAACAATATTATTATCATGGGTGACACACTAGAGTAGTGGTTAGCGTTGCCTCCTCACGGATCCCACATCCTGGGTTTGATTTCCGCATCCAGTCATGTTCTGCCTGTGTCTTTGTGGGTTTTCTTCCCACATCCTAAAGATGTGAATATTAAGTTGATTATGGATTATACGTTCACTGAGCAAATTATTAGGAGCATCAGTGCACCTGCTTATCCATGTAATTATCTGGTTAAATATAAACTGAATTAGTGGTTACAAATGCAAGCCCCCACCCTCCTCCACCAACATACCTAAACCCATCGTACAAACTGACCCAAATGTATCCCTCTCTACCTGAACAGTTGAACAGTTTTTATTGTAGGTTTGAGTAGCCCCCCTCCACCGCCCAGGACATCAATCCACCTGACTTATCTCTCCATCAGTCCAACTGCTCCTGCTCTCTCAGCATTTCTGAACATGAAATCCATTTGATCTTCAGGAGACAGGAATTTTGTAATTTTGTTTCTGGTCCAGATAATATTTCTCCTTCCACCTTGAGACATTGTTCTGATCAGATAGCACCTGTACTTACAGAACTTTTCACTCAGCCTTTGGATCAATGCAAAGTCCCTCCCTGTTTCAAAGAATCCACTATCATCCTTGTGCCTAAGAAGCAAAATAAAGTGTTATTTGAATCCTGGATTCTTCAACATTTCAAATCTGTCACAAAGTCTCTCTTGGATCCATTACATTTTGCTTACCAAGCCAACAGGTCAGTTGAGGAGGCAGTGAACTTGGCTCTCCGCCACACCATGTAGCATTTAAACTCTAGCTACTTATTCCAGGATCTTATTTGTGGATCTCCTTTCCGCATTAATATAATCATACCAGAGCTCTGCCATAGCAAACTTCTCATTATGAATGTGGACGATACCACAAATCTCTAGGTCTCTGACTTTCTATGTAACAGACTTCGGACAGTGGAAATGGATGAATATCAGTCAGGGCCCCTGACCTTGGTTG
Source organism: Polypterus bichir lapradei (assembly GCA_026402145.1). Taxonomy (NCBI): domain Eukaryota; kingdom Metazoa; phylum Chordata; class Cladistia; order Polypteriformes; family Polypteridae; genus Polypterus; species Polypterus bichir. The sequence goes on from JANRMT010062814.1 coordinate 58,269,693, forward strand.
TGTTCTGTTTCCTCTACTTTTCTTTCTGTACACCAATGACTGCACCACCAGTGACCCATCTGTTAAACTGAAGTTTGCTGATGACACCACCCTGATTGGCCTGATCACAGATGGGGATGAGGTGCTATATTGGAGGGGACTAGCCATTTGGTTCATCCTCAACAGTTTTAACTTTTATTCCTTGACACAACCATCATTGACATTCTGAACTGGGATGAAAACATAACTGCTTTTTATCAAAAAAGCTCAGAAACAGATGTTTTATCTCCTTCAATGAAAAAAGTTTAACCTGTCCCAATCATAGTTGGTAGCTTTATAGAGCCATTATTGAAGGCATCCTCACTTTCTCCATAACAGTTTAATATGACAATGCATATGCAACGAGTTATTCAAATAGCAGGAAAGCTCGTAAGCCTGAAACTGGATTCCACTGAGGTCCTTTATCTACCAAGGGTTAGGAAACGTGCTGGAAATAGAATCAAAGCTGGGCAACCATGTTTCAGTTATTACCATCAATACCCAACAAACAAGAAATATTACTGGTCACCGAAGGCAAGATCTCTTTCCTAATGCAGTCACTATGTTTAAGCTCAGTCTCTGGTCCATCTTTGTCTTTTCCTGATTTCTAAACTCCTCCATCCAATCTAATGTATGTTTATTTTGCATTCATTTTATTACAACTTATTTGATATATTACTGGGTGGGAGTGGAATTCTTCTTTACTATATTGCTTATATATTTGTATTTTGTGCAATGTATTTTGGAATGCTACTGTATATATTTTTATGATGATGTCATGTATTGTATATTGTGTTGTTTAATTGTATTTATCTTGTTATGCATAACTATGGAATACCAAGAGAAATTCCTAGCAGCTATGCTGCCTGGCAATAAAGTTCAAGTTAAGTTAAGTTAGATGACTATAAGTTATGAAATATTTCTTGCTAATGGACATAACCTTCTTAGGCCCACTTAATCCAGTTCAGGACAGCAAGGGGCCAAGGTTTATCTAGTCAGAATCTGGATAAAGGTAGGAACCAAGCTTGGGAAACCACTGCATTGTACAGCCAAGTTGCACACACTGTTTAGAGTCACCAATTAACCTACTGTGCACGTCTGTTAGGAAAATCAATATAGACATGAAACTGCATATAGACAATAACCAGACACAGGATTTAAACTGGATTTGCAAGGCAGTAGTGGTAACTCCTGCAATATCAGGTCACTGCTAGATCCATGCACTTCTATAAAACACCTTGTTTCTGTCTGTAGTAGTCTGATTTGAAAGTTGCCAATTCATTGAGCAGGGCTCCTAACTTTTGCATTCAAGGGAAAAGTAAACTCCAAGAGGCTAACAGGTAATGGTTGAAACCCCAGAGGTGTCAAATAATTTCCTAATTAAATAACAGAGAAAAATGCTAAGGAACCACTTTTTCCTGCCGGTAATTCATTTCTTTCTGTGTTCCTAATTATTATATGACCTTAGAGGGTTACTGTGTTATATAGCACAAAATAATGGCTTCCTGTGATTCCTGCATAAACATCAAAAACTGTTCAGTGCACATTCTCTTATATTCTGCCAGCAATGCAGCATTCTGATGCCCTCTTGTTCAAAAGTGAATTACTAAAATAAGTAACTGTAAATGTCAGTTTATTTTGTCTTTCGAAAGAATCAGTTTCTGACATGTTCACAATAGTGCAGAACATTTTAAAAGATATTTCTCCATCTGTCAACCCTGGTCATGTTTTTGTTCTTCTTTGGGTGCACACGTATGTATTCAGACACAGTAGATCTTGTTGGCGTACCATGAATGCAGTGGAGGTTCTGTCCGACATTTTAAAGCTGAAATTCCATAACAGTAAGCCAACAGTTAGTGGTGTAGGACGTGTGAGGGATATCTGTTTCACCTTCCAGCCAGGACACCAGAACTATGAAGACGTCTGTACAAAGGTTCATAAACTGGTGAAACTCTACATGAAGTAATTTTCACTTTCTCTGTTTGTGGTTCGGACATGATGATAGACTATTTTGGAACAAATAACCCTTAACGCTTTCTAACAATAATACTTGCTGCAGTAAACCAAAGAATACAATTTATCCATAACATACTGTAACTATAGAAGATGGATATATGCATGTGTATAGTATTTATAGACATATATGTATATAGATATTGTCACAAATGCATGTCAGAGGACCTCCTCGCAGGCTCAGTTGAGATATGAAGTAACCTGCCTAGATGAGAGGGGGCGCTACCACTAATGTTGTCATTTCCTTCTTTCTTCACAGTGTAGAGAAGCCACCCGATGAAGGAATTTGACCCTGCCCCTTTCAGTCCAGCTGCCATAAAACCCTGGGCATCCCTTAAGGAGGCGTCATTACTGGCTAAAGTAAGCCATCTGAATTCCCGCATTCAGGGCATACACTAAACAGTGTTATTGCTTTTGTTTATTTCTTTGTTGTCCATGGACAATAAAAGGGATGACCCGGTTGGTGCCCCAAAGTTTTCTTGCTGTCTGGAGACCTGTCATTACCACACCCAACCACAATATATAGATGAAGGTCAATAGCAAACAACACAAAACATATATTTATGCTAGCTTAGCTGAACTTTTTCACTCCTACAGAAAAGCCACATAACTTATGAATGCTGTTTCTCACCTTAGTTATATTTTCCTCGCCTTTAGAAAATGGCACATAACTTCTTAATTCTGATCTTGTAATTAATGTGGTCAAGATGGATTAGTTCTTTGTCAGTGGCGTCACTAGGCATATGCAGATTGCACCAGGTGGTACCATCAGAGTGGGTGACACCCAAATGATAGTCAATAAAATTTGTGCACAACTGAAATCACCAAAGGGTACCCCCTCCACCAGCTCAATGAAGCGATTGAAAATTACCGCAGAGCATGAAATGACCAGCTGTCCATGGGCTGTATTGTTTGAAGTATGATCGGATCTCTGTTAAAGACCTCTGTTCATTAAGTCACTCAGGTGCCTATAGGGGGCTTAACTTGGCCTTGGTTATCGCACTGGGTGACACCAACCCTAGTGATCCCACTGGTTTAGCTAGCTATTAAGTTTGTAGTGCCTGCACCGTGATGGTGGTGTTGATTTGCTCACAGCTAATCTACACTGGTTTACCCCCAAAAAACACAGATCCATGATGAGTATGTGAGAGATGCTGCCCTGAACCTTCCTACTGGATTTAGTAAGAAAGCCATAACAGCTCACAGCTTATCCTTTGCAATGGTTATTACTTTTCATTTTTAGTGATGCCAATAGCTAGAATACATTAGCTGGCTTTATCCCTATAAACAAAGTTGAACAAAGAGTCAAAACAGGTGTACTTATGGTTTGCTTCCTTTTGACTTCTGCTTTGCTCTAATCTTTCTGGGTCGGCCTTCTCTGGCACATGTGGAAAAATGTTTTTTTTTTTGTTAAAAAGTTCCACTCCTTCTTTGCCTTGGTCACACCTGGTTGTGTCTGGTACTATAGTTTATTTCCAAGGTTTTACACAGTGGCCTTGTTCAGCTTTTTCAGATGAGAGACACAGAATCTGCACTCCAAAGAAGCCCTGTAGGGAGAGAACTGACTCTGGAGCTGATGTTAAGAGTGTTTGCCACCTGCTATTTAAGCAAAGGACTTGGTGCCAAAGCAAAGTAAAATGGTCAATGCCAGTCTGTCTTACAGTGGTGCATCATATCATCTAATACAGTTTGGATACATTGTCGTTTGGTGGTCGATGAAAAGAGCATTTTGAATATTTTTTAGTTTGTTGACATTTTGCAAAATGCACTGTATGTTTGATGAACTTTGAACTTTGTATCATGCAATGTTGGTAAGACTAAAATAACAAACTGTTATATGTTGTGTTGAGGGATCCATTTAAGTTGTAAACCAAAAGAAAAGGAATGTCCTTTCTTGTGAAAAAGTGAGATCAATCAAGAGAAGAGAACCCCCCTCCCCCTCACCCCCTTAAGTGGTGTGCCAGCTCCGTGCATGCCAATGTGCCTTACACTATGACCCATAATTTGGGGCATTACATGGCCTCCTGGAAGGCCAAGTCATGGTGTGACAGTAGATGGTAGTGGAGATACCCAGGACCAAACAAATGACTGCCAAGTATTTGTTGTCAGGATGCTTGTCTCTCTCTTACACGATTTCAGTAACTATCAGAGAGCATGGAGACCTCATTGCCCCACTGCTTTAAAGACCTGTCTCTAACCCCAACAGTAGTTTCAAAAGTGAACACCAGATGGAGTTTAAAAAGAACAGAATGGCATCTTAACTGTATGGAGGAAGGGTACACAGGTTATGGAAGTGAGACAAAGAAGAAAGAATTATCAGAGTATTTGGGAATTGACACAACACATGGAGACACAAAGGAAAGTAGGATAGTTTCCCTCGAAATTATAGTGACTACACGACACATGTTAGAACTGGATAGGGCTTTGTATGTGTTTACTTGTTCTTACCTATTTCATCCTCCACACTGGATTTAGTTTCATATATAAATGTGAGTTATAGCCGGTGTCTACAAACCAATGCCAGGGTCAGGGTGGCGGGCCATATCGTGGCATACAACACTGAGTAAAGTCTCTCCATCCATTCATTATCAAAGCTTCTGAAGCCTCTTCTGGCAGAATGGCTGGATGGAGGAGCCCATCTTGGACAGGATGCCAGTCCATTGCAGGGCATACACAAACACACACCTACCTATACATTCATTGATGTGGCAGCAGTTTAGAGTCGCCAACTAACTTAATGCTCATGTCTTTATTTCTGACCTTGAACTGTATTTTTGTTAAGGACACACAAATTTACATAGGACAAATAAGACAAAAATTACAATGCAGAAAAATATGTAATTATAAGTCATGGACTTGCAGAGCCTAAAACCCCCCAAGTTAAAGTTAATGACAGGAGGGTAATTTTTCAAACCAACTTCTACCACTGCCCTATTGAAAGAATACTGACCGGCTGCATCACAGTGTGGTTTTGCAAACTGATTTGACAGGACCACAATCATCTCCAATGGATCGTCCATACTGCTTTTAAAATCATTGGGGCTGACCTTCCAGAGCTTCATACCATCTCCTCCGGCCAATGTCTGAGGAGGGTCGAATTCATTATATCTGATAACAGCTGTCCAGCTCATCCCATTTGCACTTATGCCTTCTGGTAAACAGTATGGACGCTTCACCACACACCCCACCCACTTCAGGGACAGCTTCTTCTCTAAGACCATAAGACCACTGAACTCTTTGTAGCCTGATCTGACCTGCCCTGTGCCTTACTTACATGCTAGTTTATGTGTAATTCTGCTAGATGTTACATCTGTACCGCTGTCTGCTATTTTTATTTGTTTAATTTTTTTTTTTAACTACCGTTAAACTTTGTGTTCAATTCATTATAATAACTATTCATGGTGGCTCTAAAATCCGTACTGACCCCTACTCTCTCTTCTGTTTCTTTTTCCGGTTTCTTTGTGGTGGCGGCCTGCGACACCATCACCTACTCAAAGCTTCATGAAGCTCCAACATTGATGGACTAAAAGCCAGAAGTCTGCATGACCATCATCATCAAGTCCTTCAGTGAGAACCCTAAATCCAAAGAGGACTGTTTCATTTATTTTAGGTAGAATGTCCAGAGGGGACTGGGCGGTCTTGTGGTCTGCAATCCCTGCAGATTTTATTTTTTTCTCCAGCCGTCTGGAGTTTTTTTTGTTTTTTCTGTCCTCCTTGGCCATCGGACCTTACTCTTATTCTATGTTAAATAATGTTGACTTATTTTATTTTCTTACTGTGTCTTCTATCTTTCTATTCTTCATTATCTAAAGCACTTTGAGCTACATATTTTGTATGAGAATGTGCTATATCAGGGGTTCTCAAACGCGGTCTTGGGGGTCCACTGTGGCTGCAGGTTTTTGTTCCAACCAGATTTCTAATCAGTGACAACACCTGATAGCACTCATCTCATTTAATTAGCTGGTATTATTTATCTTTTATTCTATATTCAGAAAAGCACAGCAGCATGATTTTTACATTTATAACAAATATTTCTGTTTTTGCTATGGATTTAAATGCTTAACTCTCTTTTTATTATATTTCACCCTTTCTCTGTGCCTTTTGCTCCCTTCATTGAATCTTAATAATGACAATTAAAAACAAGCAGTGCAGAAACCCAAGCAAACAACACTCAATCGTGAAAGGCTGCAACTACTTTTGCATCAGCCCCACAAAGTAGTAAATGACGGATTAATTAAACAATTAGAACGCCTAGAAAAGTAGAATGACAATCAAGATGAAAATACTGTTAAAAAGAAAAAAATACATATAACTGCTTAGTACATTTTAATATTTTTTTGTTTCTTTACCAAACTTAGTCTTCTAATTTGTATATTGTTCCCAAAACTGGGAATCTGGGGAACAACAGTTCACTTTATTAGCCCAGGAGTCCAATTAAAAACAGAGGCTGGTTGGAACAAAAACCTGCAGCCACAGGGGTCCCCCAGGACCGAGTTTGAGAACCCCTGTGCTATATAAATAAATGTTGTTGTCTGTACAGTTTTGTTTTGAGGTTTATGTACATTTGGCCATTTTGCTACTACTTTTATTCATTGTATTTATGTACTTCTACATCAACCTTTTTTCTTATTGCCTGCATTTGCTCAACCCACCATAACTATGGACCAGAAATTTCACTCTACTCTTACAGTATATGTGACAATAAAGATCAAATTTAATCTAATCTAATGAAAATGCAGACCTACATTTTCTTGTAAGTAAAACTTAACTTACTTTACTAATATATACTGTACATGTTTCCATTAAATGCTCTTATGTGTGTTTTTGTTTTCAGATCTATCCATTAATGTCAAATTCATTTATCACCATTAATGCTAGGTTTTTTTTTTAATATACTTTGGTATCTTTCATGAATAAAAGTTTTTAAATCTTTTAATGTGACCTAATTTAATTATAGAATTATGTATTGTAGGACCTGTGGCCCCTGAAATGAATCAAGGAGGTTTGGATTTATGGAAAGACTGTTACGTGGCATTGCCTGGGAATAAATAAATGAGGGAAAAAAACTGTCCATTGGAAATTCGCCCTGACTAAACACAACCCATGATGAGACAAAAAGACTTATTCCTAGATAAAGACGTAACCCAGCAAGACTATGAAATTGTTATCCAAATTAACTGAGAAGAAAAACTTGTATGTACCTACAGTCTGTTTTGGCTGCTACATAACTGTGTGTGCTATTGACAACATCCTCGCCTCAACCCCAACGTGCTCTTGAGGCCTGATGGGAATTGTAGTCCACGAGTTGGAGCTGTATTTGAGGTGCTCCCCATTATAACTCCTAATTGAGATACACTATATAGCCTATATTTTACGTTGGACCAACTGTATGGCACCTGCAATATTTGGTGAAAATGAGTTCAGTCTTTTTTGTGTGTGATTAGCGAACAAACTAACAAAAAGCTTACAATTTTATTTTTATAGAAGGGAAGTTAGAGAGAATTAAAGAAAGTGACCTAGATTTACAATATATTCATTAAAACTTCTTCAGACATAAAAATCATGACAGATTGGTTATGGAAGAATGCAAAGATGTACTGAAATCAACCTGCGATGGGAAATGCACACACAGAAAATGTACGTGGCAGAAAACACAATTCCTCCTTCTAACTGTATTGAGCGACATGTCTTTTGATGACTCGCATATCCTCCATGATTTTTTTTTTTTATTTTGTATAAATTGCATGTGTTGACTAGAAGGCAAAATATTGCCAGGGACAGAACTAGCTCAGCACAGTCTGGAGTTTAAAATAGGAAGCCAAATTATTAACTGGAAAGACCCTGCAAGTGCTGATGTGGGAAAATGGCCACCAGGAGGCAATATGCCACATTTAGTCTAAATAGTGATACTCTGTGGGCTCTGACTTTAAGGCATAAGTCATGGAAGGCTGGCTGAAGTTAAAAGAATTCCATTGAACTCATACATTGCAGGAAGGGGACTGTACTACATAATCAAAAGGACAGGCTGTCTAATCATTATACCCAGCCATGCTGATCACCACTGCCAGTTTGACCACTTGAAATTTAATTTTGAAGAGACATGATGAACCAAGGCATGGTGGCACAGTGGTAGGGCTGCTGCCTTGCAGTAAGGAGATCAGGTTTCGTTTCCCAGGTCCTCCCTGTATGGAGTTTGCATGTTCTCCCTGTGTCTGCACGGGTTTCCTCCCACAGTCCAAAGACATGCAGGTTAGGCGAATTGTCTATGCTTAACTGGCCTTAGGGTGTGTTTGCTGTGTGGTTGTGTGTGGCACCCTGTCCAGGGTTTGGTCCTGCCTTGTGCCCTATGCTGGCTGGGATAGACTGCAACCTTGCCTCTCATGGGAAATCTTTTGATTCCTCTTTTTCTTCCACCTGCACTTGTCCATCCATTTGTTGTCATTTAGAACGTTCAGCTCTGCAAGGCTGGTTTAGGGTTTGGGGGGGGGGGGGAGGCTTATTTTATTATTTGCATAAATTTGCTTTTAAGTTTCTCTAAAATCTTTTTTGCGTCTTTCAGTAAAGATTTCATAAGATAAGATAAGATAATCAACAATGTGATGGAAAATGGATGGAAGGATGCTTCACATCAATGGTGATTACATCCAGGCTTTGGTCCTGAGTGGCTCTGTCTCCTTGTCATCCTGAATGAGAAAAAGATGGTTCTTAAAATAAAGAGATGAATGGAAGAGACTGTGCCATAATGTTTTCATTTATAATTTTTTTTTTCTTTTTAGATAACATAGAACTGATGGGCCACATGTAACAGACCTTCAGTAAAATAAATTGTGTGTTGGTCATTTTCAGTTTTTCCCTAAGACAGCACCTTATTTATGGACACTTGAGATCAAATTAGGAACTTTGGCCGAGAGGGCATGTGCTCCCAGTACGTTGCCCAGTGTTGTAGTTGTCAGGCCTGTTTTTTTTTAAGACGGGTACCTACACATGCCAATATCCCACTGTGATTTGAAAAGAAGAGGCCCCACAGAATGTGGCTGTGCAGCTTTGTCAACAGAAACACTGCTAACAACAGGCATTTTATTTAAACAGAAGGGTAAAAGGGGAGTAGCACAAGCACAAACCAAATAAATAATACGTATCAGCCCAGTACAGCTGAAAAGGAGAGGCACTCGTGGTAGCTTCGTGCACCCAAAATAATACCAAGGGGGCCAGATAAGACAAACAATGGCAATTTAACTAAGCAGCAGGGATGAACACGATGAAAACACAAAGTGCAACGCAAACAGAACCAAAAAGAACAATCCTGCAGCTTCTCTGGGCCTACCATTATGCAGTAGATGTTAATCCTTATCTGCCTGGTGTGGTGCCTCATCTCAATCATCCACCAACCTCTTGCACCAAGGCACTTCTTTCTCACCACCCATCTCTCCACCTCCTGTTTTCGTGAACTCATCTGCCCATCGCCAGCTGAGCCTTCGACCCAAAGTCTCCTCTTGACTCTTCACTCCAGACTCAATTTGGATTTAGTCATGAGTTTTATGGCAGGATTTTTTTTTTTTATGGTTAACGGGATCGGGAGATGAAATGTGAATCACAAACCAAGTGAACATTCATAGCCAAGAAGTTCATCCTATCGTTTACCAACGCCTAATCAGAAAGGTCTCTAATGAGAAAACAAAGCGAGAGTCTTAATGCTGAGAGACCAAAGGAAAGATAAAGTAAAGCACACACCCCATGTAACTAATCTGTATCCAGTACTCAGATGACCCAGGAGTGCAAGGTGCTGACCTTTTATATCATTGTGTTGATAATAACACACACCGCACACTCCTGGTTGATAACCACTGCAATAATACCGGAATAATGCAAGGTTTACAAAATGGGGATGTCTTGCAAAACAAGATGGAGTCAAAAAGAGATGTGCACATTAACAAATCATCTTTAAACATGTTTCAAAAATATTTTTAAGGTGCAAAATTAGATCCAGCATAATTCAAAACCTTTAGAAGAAACATTTGTTTGTGTAAGCCGACGTCACATTACGCAACTTCTAGTTGTGAGGAATGTAAGATTTGACCACTGCAGCTGTTGATCTTGTCGTAGGACCATGTTAGTTTATGTGACCCAAAATTGCTGCCCGTGTCACATTTACTGACTGGGTGCCAACTTTCCAGCATAGTCGTGCTCATCCCTTTTCATGTTAGCCAATAATGTACTGCCTGACGAAGCCGGCACTGTATGAAGGGTTAACAGGGTCAGAGTTCAGCCACAGTCTCTGCCCTTTTTTCCTGTTCTGTTTTAGTATGTAAAACATGAAACATCGGAGAGATTAGCCTCTCTTCTATTTTCAAGGTTCCAAACATGCATTTTCTTTTTTCTTCATCATTACATTCAATGCATTATTCTTCCTGATGAGCGGTCATTGGTTGTCAGCTTTCATGCACACAGTGCCCACCCCTGCGACTAAAGACAAAACCAAACCTGTGTGGTTTTATTGGAGTGAGTCATAGGCTAGTTTAATTTATTAGCTGGTCCTGTAACATTAGATGACTGGCTTCATGGCAGCACGCCACCAACTTCCTCTGATTTGCTAAGATAATGTAAATAAAGCTACAGCTGAAAATCGCTGGAAAAATCACATGATTTGACATGGGCTTTAGCAGATACAAGGCGACTTACAACAGCGATCAACATAATCGAGTGAACATCAGTCTGGGACACTGTTTTGGATCAAGTGTTATGGAACAAAATATAGAAAATGATGATCCACTGTGGCAACCCCTGAGGGGAGCAGCCGAACAAGGTTCAAAAATTGATCATCACAAGTGAAAAGCTAAGAACAAAATGGAAGTGAGTTACAGTTCCTAGGTAACAAAAACCTAAGAAAGCCATGATCAATTAGGCAGAAATTCACTGAACAAAATAGTCTTCAAATACTTCTTAAACACATTGGTGAAGCTGCGAAGTTTGAATGCAGGTGGGCAGCTCGTTCCACCCACTAGGAGCTACACATGAAAAAAGTCTGGATTGAGATTTGAGGCCATGCAGAGATGGTATCACCAGACACTGTTTATCATCAGACCTGAGGGGTGAGAGGAGCATAGGACTTCATGAGTGTCTCCATTGTGAGATACGCCCGGACACCACCAGACTGAGACCTCATCTTTATAAAAAGCACACGTTTTATTAACACAGTTCTTGCACAACACACTGTGCTCCCAGCACTAACCACCTCTAACACGGGCCTCTTCCACAATGTCCTTGGACCGCCTTTCCTCTTTCCACGGGAGGTTTGTCCTGGTCCCACTCCCGACTCTAGCTCCCCAACTGTAGGAAGGCGGCCCCTTTTATTCCCACCCGGATGTGCTCCAGGTGTCCGGCAGCACTTCCTGGTATGGCGGGAGTGCTGCTCTTGGATCCAGAAGCACTCGGGGCATCCCTGGAAGAATCTTTCTCCATCTTCCCGGGTGTGGCGGAAGTGAATGTTTCCTGGATTCCATGAGGCTTGGGACGCCTCCTGGTGGTGGCCACAGGCCCCAGTGGGCTTGGGCTTCCTTGCTCCACTCCCATAGTCCTCTCCAGATCCAGGGCGGTTGACCCCTCGTGGCCCAGAGGACGTATACGCCACCTCCTGGTCCTTCCAGGCGTCCCGGCTGTATCTGTCCCCCAGCCTCCTGTGACACCATATATATGTATTGGTACTAACACATTGACTACTTTGTAGGTGAGCATCAAGGATATGAACTAGTGCTGCTACAGGGAGGCAATGTAGTGATCTGAAAAAAGGAGTGACAGGTGCCGTCTGGGCTGGCTGAACACCAGACATGCTGCTACATAGTGAATCATCTGCAGTGGCTTGGTAACACCTTCTAGTACTCCTGCCAGCAGAGATCTGAAGTATCCAAAGCCTGAACCAGAAGTTGTGCTGCATACTCCGTCAAAAACTGTATGATCTTGAGGATGTTGTACAAAGTGAATCTGCAAGACCAAGAGACATTTGAATAAATGGACAAGATGGGATATAAGAAGGTCTGCCTTTGGCAGGTTGAGTTGGAGATGGTGCTTCTTCATTCAGATTGCAATAATAGATGTTAGCTGATACCTTGTGGTATTAAGAGGATCTGCAGAGAAGAATGGCAGAAAATCCCCAAGTCTAGGTGTGTAAAGCTTGTCATGCAAAACCCAAAAAGACTGCAGGCTGTCATTGCTTCCCAAGGGGCTTCAACTAACCACTGAGTAAAGGGTCGGAATACTTGTATCAATGGGATATTTTAATTTTTTATTTGTGATAAATTTGTAAAATCTTCTAAACTCTTGTTTGCACTTTGTCATTCCGTGGTATTGAGTGTTGCTTGATGTGGGAAAAAATTAATTTAAGTGATTTTAGCACAAGACTGGCACTTAACAAAATGTGTAAAAAGCAAAGGGGTCTGAAAACTTTCTGAATGTGTGGCATATCCAGATGTGCAGACGTAATGCACATACCAAAGAAGACTTCAGATTGCAGTCACAGCAGCTTGAACGTGCTTATGCTTAAATCATCCATGCATTTTTTAAACTTTCTTAGTATGTTAGAGTTATGACTTTGGATGGGGTGCCAGTCTGTTGCAATCATGCATAAATCACTGCAGAGCTGCTATGAGAGTGTGTGCAGGGTGATGAGAGTGGGTGGAGAAGAGTGTCAGGAGTGATTTGTGACAGACGGGTATCAGCAAGAGTGAAAGGGAAGATCTACAGGACGGTAGTGAGACCAGCTTTGCTTTATGGGCTGGAGACAGTGGCATTGACCAGAAAGCCGGAGACAGAGCTGGAGGTGGCAGAGTTACAGATGCTAAGATTTGCATTGGGTGTGACGAGGATGGACAAGATTAGAAATGAGGACATTAGAGGGTCAGCTCAAGTTGGACGGTTGGGAGACAAAGTCAGAGAGGCGAGATTACGTTGGTTTGGACATGTGCAGAGGAGAGATGCTGGGTATATTGGGAGAAGGATGCTAAGGATAGAGCTGCCAGGGAAGAGGAAGGCCTAAGAGAAGGTTTATGGATGTGGTGAGAAAGGACATGCAGGTGGCTGGTGTAACAGAGCAAGATGCAGAGGACAGGAAGATATGGAAAAAGATGATCCATATGAAAGATGACCCCCTAATGGGAGCAAAAGAAGTCAATTCAGAGTTTCTGAAAAACCTAACATGCATGCGTTTGTGATATGGAACAAAAACTGGAGTCCTGGAGGAAAAACAAATGTGCAAAGTCCACTGGGCTGGATTTGAAAACAGGGCCTTGGAGATGTGAGACAGCCATGCTAAATACTGTACCACCATCATTACCATACACTTCATGTGCAAAACAAAAATATATTTTCCCTTTCATATTATAAATGCTGCGGTGGGTTGGCGCCCTGCCCGGGATTGATTCCTGCCTTGCGCCCTGTGTTGGCTGGGATTGGCTCCAGCAGACCCCCGTGACCCTGTGGTTAGGATTCAGCGGATTGGAAAGTGGATGGATGGATGGATATTATAAATGAACGCAAAAACAGTTCCAGTATCTCAAAAATTGAGGCAGTAACAGAAAGAGGGCTGTGGGGAGGCACTAAACACTCTCTGAAGATAGCGTATTTTTATAGCCTCAGGCAAGCAAGAACTGTGAGTTTGAAACTTTTTTCAATGATTTGAAACACATTAAGACAGCAATGGATTGCCACTCACAACTCAGGTTACTGCTGATAAGAAAGAAGCACAATGGATTACAAACAGAAGGAGATTCCAGCTGATTTCTTTGAATTGGATTCAGCCCCCGTGGCCGTGTAAAGAAGCCGGGGTTCATGTCTGAATTGTAATGCTGGCCTACTGTCTCCCCTGGCAACAACTTGTAAACTCAAACGTCTGCTGGTAGAAGGGAGGCCGCGTGACAATCAAGGAAGGAGAAGGGAGTGTAACGCCGCAAATCAGGGCAAAGATTCTCGCACTGCAAGGATTTAAGTTCCAAACGCTGAGAATGTGCTGCACCTAGAAAGCAGGAGGAGAGAATGGCACTCAGGCGTTTTCAAGAAAGTGGCTGTGTACTTTATGATAGGACTGATATATAAACACTTTAAAAGGTAAGGCACTTTAATAAGTCGAAACTGTGTTTGGTTAAGATTTAATGTTGGCTGCCAGTGGATGTAAGCACAGCAAAGAGTGACGTTTAGTTCATATATGCCAACAAGTTACTGAAAAAATGGGTATACAGTGCAGAAAAATCTTAGATGATCTTGTATTAGAGAGGAGTCATAACTTTGACAGAAAGGCTTTCTGCCAGTCCTTTGGTGTCTATTAATGGATTAGATGTTCATTTGCAATGCATAATATGTGGCCTATAAAGTAAAGCTTAAAACTTGGCTTCATTGTTCAGATTTAGTTTAGTAAAACCTATAATCTATAGGTTGTATAGTTTACACACACACACACATATATATACATATATTTATAAACTGGCTGGCATGGTAGTAGTGCTGCTGCCTTTCAGTAAGGAGACCAGGGTTCACATCCCAGGTCCTCCCTACACGGAGTCCAAGGTTTGAACTTGTATTGCACACTGTGTTAGCTGGGATAAGATCCAGCACCCCACACAACCCTGATATGACACATATAAATTGTGCACAGTATGGTACACATACATTTATAAAATAGCCGCAACAGAACCAATATTTGAAGGGTGCTTGACATTGAAAGTGTAAAAAAAAGAATGAGAATATGGATAAATACGCTCACATGCTTCCACATATACCTGTAACTTGTAAGTGTAAAAGCTTGTTTATATATATATATATATATATATATATATATATATATATATATATATATATATATACATACACATATATATATACATCCATCCATCCATTCATTATCCAACCCGCTGTATCCTAACTACAGGGTCACGGGGGTCTGCTGGAGCCAATCCCAGCCAACACAGGGCACAAGGCAGGAAACAAACCCCGGGCAGGGCGCCAGCCCACCGCAGTACTTCAAACACCCACCTCCATTTTGAAATTTCCTCATTTTCTCACCATATTTATTGTCTCCCCTCATCACATGTCCATACCACTTCAATCTACTTTTCTGTACTTGTATATATGGTGTAAATTAATTTGGAAATAATAAAATATTGCTATCTTGGTATTTTGATGGGATTTGGTGGCATATGTGTATGGTACAGAACTCGCCACCATATTACAAGTGCTAGCATCCCTGATAAAGTTACGTCCCACAAGCGTGAATACTGGGTTGCCATTCCATCTAGTCTTTAGTAACCCAAATCGACTACACTTAATACTTGTGCAACTGTTTTCATATTTCTTCAACTGGTCACTGACACCGATTGAGTCACCCAACCAGTCCGTTATTCAGCTGGGCAATGTATGAAAACAAGGTGGCCGTATCTGAGATTTGTAAGACATTTTGAATAAACAAATTAAGTAATCTTTTATATAAATAATTCAGAAAAACCTGTCCCAGACAAGTTTGTTAGGCTTGCAATTAACACGAAATTTGTTAAAATGGTAAATAATACTACATAAACATACCCTAAGGAGATCATTCTCAAACATACCTTAGAAATTCAGGGTCACAGGGGTTCAGTGCCAGTCCTGACAGCAAAGCAGGAAGCAATGTTGGATTGGACGCCGGTCCTCTCTCTCTGGGGTCATTTTTGGAATTATCAGGGAGAGAAAGACTGACACGGACACGGGAATGACAGGCAAGCTCAGACAACACAGACACTAGCCCGGCACAGCAATTGAACCCAGGACACTGGATCAGTGTAGTCGCAGTAGCCATTGTGCCACACACATATAATGCTTTGTGTGAATAAGGTAAGCGTAATTTAAGCAAAAGCAAAACTTAACAGGTAGGACATTTAAATTAATACATTACCAGGACCTGACCACATAGAATTAATAATAATAACAATAATACAACAAGCATTTAGAACTACTGTAGAAAGCACTTGAAGAGGACAGAAGTACTAGCAGACTCGTCACAGCACACAATCCAAAGTGATTAAAAGATGAGTTGGACCCTCAGTTCATATCTCGAGATGCTGAAGTCGGTAGTGTCAAGGCGGTTTACACTCCATCCTTATAACACAGGACCACATCTATAACACTATCCGTATTACGAGACAGACGTAACAAACCTGGAGCAAGTCCACAGTATGGTGGCTTATTGAAGGACTGGAAAGTAAAAAAAAAAAAAAGAAAAGTTGACGTTCTAAAAAAATGATTTAAAACCATGACAGAATAAGTTGATGCCAACAAATACAGAAGTTCAAGTAGGCAGTTCTCAAAAGCAAATTCATCGTTCCCTTAAAAACATAATTCTGAATACTTCATGCCAGTTATTTTACACTTGTAACTGTCCGCTTGATGTTGTTTTAGTAACACACTAGCTGAACGTGAAATGACAGGCTGTAATTAGCTGAATGGCCCTTTGTTATTCAAAGACTTCTTTTGGGAAGAGGCAAAGTGCTTTTATATCGGTTGAGCCGGCTGGCAGAAGTTCTGCTGCTTTTCTTTTTTATTTGTTTGGGTGTTGTGTGTACGCTTCTTAAGTCTCTCGCAAATTGAATAAACATGTCAAATGTACAATTTCTAACCTTCACTGGGTGTCTTGTCTACTTTGTGAAGCTGTATCAAGACAGGTGGAGCCTGAGCTCCTTACACCAGTGTTGATTAAACTTCCAGAACAACAAATGTTGAAATTTAAAGTATTGAGAGAAAAGCCAAGCAAAATGACATTTTTTACTGGCAAACTAAAAAGATTACAATATGTAAGCTTTCGAGGCAACTCAGGGCCCTTCTTCTTCCCTGCTCTTACATTTTGCCTGAAGAAGGGCCCTGAGTTGCCTCGAAA
>JANRMT010062814.1:58295810-58306198 GCA_026402145.1 Polypterus bichir lapradei
AGATAGATAGATAGATAGATAGATAGATAGATAGATAGATAGATAGAACTGTATTTGTCACCAGGAAGAAATTTGGCTTTTGACAGAAGCTCTTTAAATAAATAAATACCTATTCACACACACGCACACTATGGTCTAAACACACACCAGAATGTCTTAAAAGGAGAAAATTTAAAAACAAAATGTCTTACTTGTTTGTCACAGCCAGAGCGAGGCATTACTGTATATAGGCACATTGCTGTCGTTAATAATATTTCTGTTCATAATGTCTTCATTGTGTCCTTTGCTACGAACTCTAGGGGGTCCATAAGTGTTCCCTTATAACTGAGCCTGTCTTGTTGATTTGGTGGGCCTCTCTTGAAGTGATGTTACGAGCTAAGCAGCCCACAGCCTATGAAATCACACTTTCCATCAAAGAGTTATAGAAAATGTGAAGGATGTCACTTCCCACATTAAAGGAATACAGTCTCGCAAGAATAAAGAGCCTGCTCTGCCCTTTCTTACAGAGCTTGTCATGTTCAGAGACCAGTTCAACCTGTCATTAATGTGGACCCCCAAGTACCTGTAGGAGTGGACCACCTCTACATCCACTCCCTGAATAGTGATTGGACACAGAGACTCTTTGGTTCAGTGAAAGTCAATAACCAGTTCCTTGGTTTTGCTGATGTTAAGGTGCAGACAATTCTCTTAGCACCAAGAAACAAACTTCTCCACCTGATTCCTATACTCTGTTATCTCACATTTCAATACAGCCCATAACTGCAGAATCATCTGAGAATTTCTGCATGTGACATGATAATGATGTTTTTTATTTATTCAACATGGTATTGATGGCATTGGTCATTTCTTTATCCCTGTACAAAGTAATTGGCATCTCCTACTGTATCAGAATACAGTGAAAGGGAATTGCATTCATAAATATGTACTCACCTTCATGTCTCATCTAGGGTTTCTCCTCTGGTTGGGGTTCAAATTCATGTTCATGTTCATTTTTGATTGTTTGATTTGTATTGAATACGAGCATCCTTCTTTATTTTTAGTTTTGTCTATGTAAATAAGCTTCCTTTGTTGTGGTTGTGTCACCTGCCAATCATTTATAGGGCAGCTCCTGGAGGTTCATTGTGAATGCCTCAAGTTAATTGCATTTTTGCAGTGATTGTGCCTTCGGTATGCACTAGAATTCATTGTCTGTGTTTGACTACAATTCTGGATTATTGTTGATCTGTCAGATAAACTTTTAGAGCTAAAACCAGGAGATGCACGTAAAAAACAAAACAAGCGAAACAAGACTGAAGCCCAACATGAGAGACAATAATCGTGATTGAGAGAACAAGAGGGTAAAAACCAAAAGTACACGTGAGAAAAGAACACAAAAATAAACTTTGAATACTTGAGAGATTAGGTATTCACAGATCAGATAAGGATTTGCACTCATAGCCATCTTTTTTTCCTGTTATGTTGGTCCCGACCTCAAAGGCTACATCCCAAGTAGACCTGGAAGTGGACCTAATGATGGAAACAAACACTGGCAACCTCTGAGGACCCCAAATCATATCAAGTCATGACAACTGTATTTGGTCTTTGCATTGGGTTGCCTTAGTGTTTTTAGGTGTTATTAAAGAGCATTTTGTCAAAATAAACTTTTTATTTTTATTAAGATTCAATGCTTCCCTTAATACTAGCCAGGGTTTGACCATGATTTCCCCTTCAAGTGGACATTTTTGGAAAAACTTTTGGAACTTACTGAGACTTGTGTGCTTTGGAACCAATCCCTAGTCTGTGACACTTACAAGTCATATGTGACATTTGCTTAGTGAAGGAAAAAGAGGGACAGCTTAGGGAAACACCGCAGCATCTAGGACAGTAGTGGCGAACCTATGGCACGCGTGCCAAAGGGGGCACTCAGAGCCCTCTTTGTGGGCACGCGCGCCTTCAACCCAGCACAGAGTTCGTTACTATAAAGCCAGAGGGATGCGGGACCGGGCTGCTCCCCTCCCAGCTCCCCCTGCGCCGGAGGACTTTTATCACATCACCCTCCCCTCTACCCAGCAGCCCAATGGGAGCGCTTCCACCCTCTCCTGTCTGGGGTAAGGCGGGCGGCTCGGACTGCAGTCTGTTGAGTCTGTGATTCCCGTGGTGGGGTTGGAGGGGATGTGGTATAGCGGGTCCACAGCTCAAAATTGAAAAGGCCAGTTTTAATAGATAATCGCCGCACTCGCGGCTTAAAGGGGATTATGGTTGAATGGTCGAAGCGGTTTCCGGGAGCTTTGTGATGCGGGCGGTCCTCGCTTAAGCGCACAGGTGAGGAGTCGTCCCAATCGGTAATTGTTGCCGGGAGATGCTAATCTCCATACCTGATCCACGACCCCGTAATATAGAAGAGAAACGTGAGGTGGATGGAAAGGGGATAAAGAAAGAGAGAGAGAGAGAGAGAGAGAGAGAGAGAGAGAGAGAGAGCGCACACGGGAAAGGGAATGGAAATGGAAACGGGGGTTAATGGGAAAGACCTGCGTGAAACACTTGAGAAGATAGAAGGGATGACAAAGGACAGCACAGTTACTTCTGAAAATGGAATCCTTAAAGTGTGGAATTCTCTGCCAAATAATTTTAAGTCAATGAGGGCACTTGGGATTGCTTTCCTTACTTTGTTTGGAACATCTTATGGTTGTGAGCAGCTGTTTTCATGCTTTGAATTATATCAGCGTTTCTCAACCTTTAAGTACTTGCGACCCAAGTTTTCATAACAGTTTTAAATGCGACCCCCCAAACGTTTTTTGAAACCCTAATAAAATGAATTCCTATATTTTTTGCTGCCAATACACCGCTACAAGTTTAAAATTTCCCTACGAATACCGAACTTACGCCACATATGGCAACATTCGTGCCCCCTTTTTTGTTACTTTGCGCGGCCCACAGTTTGAGAACCGCTGAATTCTATCAAATCTGACACCAGACACAGACTAACAGATGACCTGAGTGCTGCATGTGTTGCTCTCAAACTTACAAAGTGTGAGCCAAGGTTAGACAAATTATCAGCATGCATACAACAGCAAAAATCACATTAATTGTTCAAAACCATACCGAATGCAGACTTTTACCTTTCAATAAAAAGTTGTTTATATCATTGAAAGCTCTGTTATTATGTTTTTCTTTTAAGACAAAAGATGTTAATGTTTGAGTTGTTTTCAGGTTAAACCTGTCAGTATTCAGGTTAAATTGCCGTGTTGGCACTTTGTGATAAATAAGTGAGTTTTAGGTTGCAGTCTGGGCACTCGGTTTCTAAAAGGTTCGCCATCACTGATCTAGGATGTTGATTGTATTATCAATACAATAGGTTATCAGCTACTGTATATTTTTGTTTAATTGCTCTGGGGAAATTCTGCTGTTTCAACTCGGGCTTTGTGTGATCAAGAGTGACAGAGCTACCTTTACTGGAGCTTATTTGATTATTAGGCTTCAATGTTTGTCTCTGAAAGGAGAAAATGCTATCAGAATTTAAAGTATCACAGGTGGTTGTGTTCTCTTCTTCACTGTTCAGAACTGCTCATTTAAAACCAATACTCAAGAAGGTCACTCTGGCATACTGCGGCCAGATTAATTATAAGAGGTTGAACTGAAATCTGCACAAACACTCATTTGCAACATCCTTAAAGTGTAGCAGTGCAGACATTTATTTATAAGTGGGCAGTATAAATCATACACTCAGTATTAAGGGTTAATGGCGTGAATTCTGATACGGTAGCATTGTGTGTTGAAAAAGAGCTTTCGATATTAGTAAACCAAGGCATCTTTGAGAAGATGAGAAGAGGACCAGCTAATTATGGTGACCGCACATCGTAACGTGTAACACTCATGTGCTATTTTCATTAATGACATTTCAAATGAGAAACACCGGACATCTTTATGATCTTTATCAGAAACACCTTTATACTTAGACATTTTTAAAAGCTGTCCTGATGGTCCTTTTTGAAAACCATGAGAGTTTTACTGTAGCAAAAAAAAAAAAAATTAAAAATAATTAGCAGTCAATTTCTAAGGAGACAGTTTACCATATGGGTGGCGCAGTGTTAGCGCTGCTGCCTCGCAGTAAGGAGATTTGGGTTCGTTTCCCAGGTCCTCCCTGCGTGGGTTTCCTCCCACAGTCCAAAGACATGCAGGTTAGGTGCATTGGCGATCCTAAAATGTCCCTTGTGTGTGCTTGGTGTGTGTGAGCTGGCGCCCTGCCCAGGGTTTGTTTCCTGCCTTGCGCCCTGTGTTGGCTGGGATTGGCTCCAGTAGACCCCCGTGACCCTGTAGTTAGGGTATAGTGGGTTGGATGATGATGACTGACATTTTACTACAGTCAATATTTTTAGAATGTTGAAATCCTTTTCAGTTTTTCTATAAATATTGAGACTAGATGTGTTGAATTAATACAGGTCTGCTATAAAACTGCATTCTAGTAATCATTTAAATCACTTGAATAAGATACCATGAGATGGGAAAATCCCTTGATCTGTACAGTCGATGTTTTCCTTATGTCAAAATTGTACATTTCTGCACACAACTCTTGGATATATCAAAATGGATATCAGTGAAGCGCTACTAAATTTAAATGACACTTAAACTTCATGCCTTTCAGTGTTAGAAGTAAAGAGTGAACTGATCCTTTTTGTATGTGATAATCAGTGTTAAAAGCACTCCAAGCGTTTTATTAATTTTTAATTAGACATATTTAAAAGAGTCACAGTTTTGGAAAACTCCTTTCTTTTCATTTTCGTCAACTTCAATAAAAGCCTCGTTCAAGATGAAAGTAATGATTTAGTATAATATGATCAAGGCAAAGAATCTCCTTTCTGTTCTGCATCTTAATTATTCTTTTATTACGGTATAAACCTGTTAAACTAACATATTTTGCTATTATTTCATGAAAACTGTTAGTATTCTTATTACTAAATGAAATGAAAGTTGACTAGAGACAGCATTCCCCATTCAGAGTTGGCTCTTACATTTACAGCCAGTGCTGCTTGGATAGCCTTTGGCATCCTAAACCTGTTTGGTGGGCACACATTTGTGGAAAGAAGAAGCATTTTAATTGTATGCATCAACCTTAAGGCTTGTTAGAGTCAGCAGCAGTAAATCTATCGGAGCATTTGTGATTTTGTTGGGTCTTTATACACTTGGGTGCTATTAGAGTACGTGTAACTAAACTTGGAAGAGTATGTTTTCTATCTAGAGGCATCAGTGCGACTCCTTTAAGTAATTTGCAGACCCCATTCTGTGGATATTCCATCCCACACTCTTTCTCTATTCACTTCTTTGCTACTCACCACCCAGGTAGGATGTGGTTCTGTTTAGACTCAACGCCCCAAAGAAGAAAAAACAGAAGAAACTTTCAGAACAAAGCAAGATAAAGTAATGGACTATAGCTGATCCCAAAATGCTCAGCCTTTGTTAGACTAAGGCTCTCAGTGTGACTCCTTTCAAATATAGAAGACGAACCATCAACATAAAAAGCACTTTCAGACTGCAGACTTGCTCTCATAAAACATTCAAGCAAAAACAATAAAGTAACACATATAGATAATACAATTATTTCATTTGATTATGGATATTTGATATTTCCATGTATTTTTTCTGTATAATTAAGCTCTTTTGTATACT
Source organism: Polypterus bichir lapradei (assembly GCA_026402145.1). NCBI lineage: Eukaryota > Metazoa > Chordata > Cladistia > Polypteriformes > Polypteridae > Polypterus > Polypterus bichir. The sequence continues at coordinate 58,301,454 of JANRMT010062814.1, forward strand.
TTTAGTTATATTAAAGGCCACTGAATTTGCAGATATATTTTTCAAACATAATAAAATGTAATGTCATAACAAAAACACTTTTATAAGCCAACCAGTAACGGCACACTGCACGATAACATGCAGTGAATACACGTGACTTGAGCAGTCCTAGTTTCATCCTCTTTCTCTGTACGTTTACAATTGGTTTGCTCAGAGGTTGATGCGCTTGCTGCTTCCTGAGCAGTTCTTCTTTTCTCCACCCTAGTGGCCCACTTCTTCTCTTCTTTCGTCGGCATCTTTTCACGTTAAAACTGATTAAGTCAGTGTTTGTGTTGCAATTACTTAGTACGTTTTCTTTAATTTTTCACTTAAGCTAGCACTTACGTCTTCAGTCTACCTCAAGAATGATTTAAGATATGAAGAGATAAGGGAAGTGACTGAGAAGGTGGTAGGGATGAGAACGGCGCCCGTACACATGCGCAGCACGGCCACCCTGCTGGCCACTGCCGAGAGTTGATTCTACAATAAAATAAAATAAAAATAAAAAGAGGAATAACCTTGGAGGTCAATCATCACCCCAAAAGCAGATAGTAGACGTCACGTAGTATATGTGTACCAAATTTCAGGTCGATAGATCAAACGGTTTGTGAGATTTTAATTCCTGGACAGACAAACAAACAGCCACAGTAGCGTATTATATAGAAAGATTATGGACTGTGATTTCATCTTTCCAAAAGTCTTGATATTCCATCTTTAGATTAACTTGAAAGGAGAAACAAAATAGTATACAAAGTCTAAGTGACCCCAATTTCCCAACTAAAGATGAGGGTAAGTCAAAAAAGTAAAGGCAACTTGAAAATTATACGGGTACCACAATGCATAGAAACTGATGCAATAACACACGTTTGTGATGGCTCGGGGCAGTTTAAGGACACACACAGTGCTGTGCTCTGCTGTTAGTTCAGCTAAAGCCAAGGTCAAATGAACATGGATGCTCCACTGCAGGATTGAACTACACACCACAGTGAGATTTCCTTGGACAGAGGAAATGAAACCTGCTGAAATTCACTGAAGGATGTTGGCCTGGGCAGATCAATATGCAATTTGGTTAGCTGTTTTGTGGAAACGTGACGGTACCCACAGTCACCATGCACTATGGCACATTCAGATCCACAGTTGATATCCAAATGTGCAGCAGCCGCAGACAACGGTCTTCTCAAATGCAGACCTTTGCCATGTCAATGTGGACTTGTGTGTGTGAGGCTGATGGTCGACCAGATTCATCAATTCACTTGTTCTTCCTGCTTTAACCCTTTCTACCCATTCATAAACTTTTCGTTGAGTCATACTGTTTTCACTTTCATACTGAGCCAACACCCTTTGGTGAATTTCAGCAGATTTCACTCGCTCTGCCCAAAGTAATCTCACTAATGCATGGTGCAATCCCGTAGCAAAGCATCCATGTTCATTTGACCTTGGCTTCAACTAGACTAATGGCAGAGCGCTGCACTGTGTAATGCGTGTTCGAACTACCCACAAGCCATTAAGAAGGTGTTGAATTGTGTCAGCTTTGATCCATTGTGGTTACTGCATAATTTTCAAATTTCCTTTACATTTTGATTTACCCTCGAATTTTTATAAACTGCCTGGGTATTCACCTTAACTAGATGACACTGTCATTTTTGTTCAAATTTTCACAACATTTTGTGTCCGTAACTGCTTTCTCATTTTTGATTTCAATGCGCTTACCCTTAAATTTTCAGTGCTGCTTTTAATTACATGATTTGCAAATTAAAGGAAAGAACGTTTGGATCCCAGCGCATAGACAGATTTGACATGGTGCTCAGAAGTAACTTCCCACAATACCAAACCAAGGGACAATGCCTCATCGTAAGAGTTTATTTTACGTATACAGCATGCAGTATGAGGACTTTGGTACTGTGTCTCTCCGGTAAATCCTTGGGTACCGTTGGTTTGACTTTGTATCGAATGAGCTGTTGCTCATGGAGTCCCAAATGAAGCACATTACCTGCATTGTGAGGGAGCGTCAGTTACAGCACTATGGCCATTTGGAGCATTTCCCCGAGGGTGATTCGGCTCATAAGATCCTCATTGTTGAGGACCCATGTGGCTGGATCAGGCCAAGGGGTTGCCCACGTAACACCTGGCTGCGGCAGATAGAGGGTCATTTCAGGAGGGCGAGACTGGTCCGCGTTTTGCCTGGTGAGTTGCTAACCGGGATCCCGAGCTGTTTTGTCGTGTAGTGGGTGCGGGAATACACTGTACTGGTGCATGCTGCCCAGCTTGACTTGACTTGTATGCAGCAAACCCATTCCTGTTCATTGTTCATTTTTATGGGCTCTACGGGTGCTCTTTTGTGTCTGTTACCTACTAAACAAAGGGTTAACCTGCTTCACTGTCATTTGCTACAAGGACAATAGTCTTCTCATTTACATTTTTCTTCAGTAACACAAGAAAAAAAAAACAACTTATACAATATTCAATAGTGTCTAAAGCACACAAATGCAGTTCAAATAACTTAACGCAGTAATTAGTAAATCTTTGTTATTGAGAAATCCTTTGAGAATTGACTTTTAAGTTGCCATATAGCTAGGCTGAGGAGCAGATCCCAGGCTCACATGCAGAAAAAACATAAATACTGATAGCTAAAAAACAGACTGAGTATATTAGTTTTGGTATCTTTTGCCTTGCACACATTGGAAAATGGATAAACTGATCTTACCTGATCTTACCAGCCATTGAAATGTGCAGTGCTTTGCGATAAAGTGCTCCTAATCAGGCAAATTATTATTTTGTGTTAATGTTTTTTCTTATTGTAAACTGTTTTTGTTCTGTGATGGATTATCAGCACTAAGGAATCTTAGACTGCTCCAGTGTTTTATCTCTAGTGCATTTTCCTTAGTTAATGGACACATAGGCTTTCTTCATAATATTCTAATACAAATGTATTTTTTGCATTACCAGATACAGTGTGCAGCCAAAACTGACATTTTATTGTTGATCTTCTTTCAGGTTGTGCAGTCATTGCTCAAAAAGGGAGCTGACATCACCCTCTGCAACCATAGCAACCAGACAGCAGTGCATGTGTCGAACCCAACCATTCAGGGAATTTTATTGTCTGCTGTGAAAATTTCCACGTTTCCCCAGAGGCAGTTTCTGCAGGCTGCGTGGCAAGGAAACCTGAGCCTCCTTCAAAACCTGCTGGTGGGTGGAGCTAAACTTTGCCCTTGGGTTTTTTTTTTTTTTTTGTAAATTTACATCAGCCATCAAATACATTAACCAGTTCCTAAATGACATCCTAGGGAATACAGACGGTGGTGATACATCACTGGCCAATAGTCACGCAGTAGCTAATTATACACAAGCAGCTCCTTCCAGTTAAGCCACACTTCTAATTACCACTATTTTTAGTTTATGGATGGAATTACAGAGATTATTTGCATTTGATTTATATGTACCCTTCTTATCCAGCCCCACTCTGCCTATGGAGATGGCTTTCTTTGTATTCATCCATTTTCTGAGTATTATCTTGATCGTTACCTCACCGCCACAGGGGATTTCTTCCCAAGATGGGTACTATTGCTGTCTGCTTCAGGGCGTCTAAGACAACATAAGAAAAGTGTCTTCTCAGTCCACTCCAGGAAATATACAGCAAGTAGCAGAAGCCACACTCAGAGATTTACTTTTATATTCTTTATGTGTGGAGGATCTACAGGAACTGCTCTAATGATATCCACTAGTATAAACCGTATTACCTTGAAGGTACTGAAAACTTGAATAAATACACCAATTAGAACATTAGAAGATTCTAGACGAGAACAGGCCATTCAGCCCAACAAAGCTCGCCAGTCCTATCCACTTGTTTCCTCCAAGAAAACATCAAGTCGAGTTTTGAAAGTCCCTAACGTCTTACTGTCTACCACACTACCTGGTAGCTTATTCCAAGTGTCTATCGTTCTTTGTGTAAAGAAAAACCTCCTAATGTTTGTGCGAAATTTACCCTTAACAAGTTTCCAACTGTGTCCATGTGTTCTTGATGAACTCATTTTAAAATAACGGTCTCGATCCACTGTACTAATTCCCTTCATAATTCAATCAGGTCACCTCTTAATCTTCTTTTGCTTAAACTGTAAAGACTCAGCTCTTTCCTCATAATTCAACCCCTGTAGCCCCGGAATCAGCCTAGTTGCTCTTCTCTGGACCTTTTCTAGCGCTGCTATGTCTTTTTTGTAGCCTGGAGACCAAAACTGCACACAGTACTCAAGATGAGGCCTCACCAGTGCATTATAAAGGTTGAGCATAACCTGCTTGGACTTGTACTCCACACATCGTGCTATATATCCTAACATTCTGTTAGCCTTCTTAATGGCTTCTGAACACTGTCGGGAAGTTGATAGCTTAGAGTCCACTATGACTCCTAAATCCTTCTCATAAGGTGTACTCTCGATTTTCTGACTGCCCTTTGTTTATTTAAACCTAATATTTTTACTTCCTATGTGTAATAATTTACATTTACTGACATTAAATTTCATCTGCCACAAATCTGCCCAAGCCTGTATGCTATCCAAGTCCTTCTGTAATGATATAACAGATTCCAAATTATCTGCTAATCCACCTATCTTGGTATCATCTGCAAACTTAACCAGCTTGTTACTTGTATTCCTATCTAAATCATTTATATATATTAAAAATAGCAGCGGCCCTAGCACTGACCCCTCTGGAACACCACTCTTAACATCGGCCAG
>JANRMT010062814.1:58306298-58418407 GCA_026402145.1 Polypterus bichir lapradei
TTTTTGTAGCCTGGAGACCAAAACTGCACACAGTACTCCAGATGAGGCCTCACCAGTGCAATATAAAGGTTGAGCAGAACCTCCTCGGACTTGTACTCCACACATCGTGCTATATAACCTAACATTCTGTTAGCCTTCTTAATGGCTTCTGAACACTGTCGGGAAGTTGATAGCTTAGAGTCTACTATGACTCCTAAATCCTTCTCATAAGGTGTACTCTCGATTTTCTGACCGCCCTTTGTTTATTTAAACCTAATATTTTTACTTCCTATGTGTAATAATTTACATTTACTGACATTAAATTTCATCTGCCACAAATCTGCCTAAGCCTGTATGCTATCCAAGTCCTTCTGTAATGATATAACAGATTCCAAATTATCTGCTAATCCACCTATCTTGGTATCATCTGCAAACTTAACCAGCTTGTTACTTGTATTCCTATCTAAATCATTTATATATATTAAAAATAGCAGCGGCCCTAGCACTGACCCCTGTGGAACACCACTCTTAACATCGGCCAGTTCTGATGAGGTTCCTCGCACCATCACCCTCTGCCTCCTGTGTCTGAGCCAATTCTGCCCCCATCTAAAAACATCACCCTGAACTAACACTTCTTTTAACTTGATGCCCAACCTCTCATGTGGCACCTTATCAAATGCTTTCTGAAAGCCCAGATAAATAATATCATATGCTCCACTTTGATCGTAACATCCAGTTAAACATCCAGTTAAAAGCTGTATTAAAATAAATATTAGTTTTCTGGTGTTGATTTACTTAAAATCATAATCATTTTATGAATAACATTATGAATGAGACACCAAAATTCAATTAATACTATCCATCCATCCATTATCCAACCCGCTATATCCTAACCACAGGGTCACGGGGGTCTGCTGGAGCCAATCCCAGCCAACACAGGGCGCAAGGCAGGAAACAAACCCCAGGCAGGGCGCCAGACCAATTCATACTACTTTGTACATATTTATGTTCGTTAGCAAATCAAATCAATATAAACACCCCTTCCCCTTCTCAGTTTTGCTATTTAAATGGGCCTCTTGTAAGTTTACTATATTTGACCTCAAAGAGCTCAGATGTGAAAGCACTTTTACCTTTCTTGAGTTCATGATGGGGATTTTGTTTAACAATTTAACTTACAAAATGTAATGAATATACGAGATAGAAAGAACATAATGGATTTAACACACAACAGGAGACCATTCAGTCCATCAGGCTCATTTGTTTCAGCTAACATCTAATGTATCTCATTCAGACACTCCTTTAAAAGTTGGCAAGCTTTCTGCTTCAGCTATATGACTCAGTAGTTTGTTCCAGATTCCCACAACTTTTTGTATAAAGAAGAGCTTCCTGCCTTCAGTCCTAAATGCCCTTGCCTTTAATTCCCACTGGTATCCTCAATTACTTGATTCACTATTAAGCTGAATGAATTCTGCTAGATCTGCTTTATCAATTCCTTTTGAGGACTTTGAAGACCTGCATTAGATCTTCTTCCAGTCTCCCTTACTTGAAACTAAACACGATTCATTCTCTGAGCCTGTCAGAGTAGGACAGGTCCTTAAATCCTAGGATGCACTTGGTTGCTCTCCTCTGCACAGCTTCAAGTGCTGCTATGTCTTTCTTGTAGCATGGTGACCAGAACTGCACATAATACTCCAGATGCAATCTTACTATTGCATTATATACAGGGTGGTCCAGATCTAATTATGCAGATCCAGATCGTCTGCATGACTTTGATTTATGCAGGAACGATTCCAGTTTGGCGTGAAGACATTTCTTCATGTTGTCAGTTCACATGCTGCTCGATGGTCCGGGATTTTCCAGGTGATTTTCTATGTAATAAACTTAATAAGTTATAGCGTAATGAAAATTGCATAATTAGATTTGGACCACCCTATAGTTTGAGCATAACATCCATTGATTAATATTAAGCAGTCCTTATAATATGTCATATACAGTATGTGTATAAGATGACGTCTTTGCCAATGAGTCATTTTCTTGAAAGCACAGCATAATAAAAAATCTTTGTATTTCTCAGCATTTATCTTTCCACCAGTTTTGACCAGATTCTCAACACCAACTGAACACCTAGACCACCTGAGGACTGCCACCATGCTTTACAGAGGGCTGGAGACAGGCATCCATGTACTTTTATTCTCTGATACCAGTGCCTCTGAGAGCCAAAAACTTCTAAAGCTGACTTATTGCTTTATAGGACTTTCTGCAAATGTTTCTTGCATACTAAAATCTCTTCTGCTTGTTGCTTTTTCACAACAATGTTATTTAGCTGCAGCACAGCGTGTTAACTTGAAAATTGAAAAAGCTGTCTTCACTGCACCTCAGTATTTGTGGATACCATCCAATGCACCCATTTACTTTTTAAGTTGGCCATCTTGCACACCTATCATTATTTTACATCAGGGTTAACTTGGTGGAACTGACCAAATACAGGGGATGTTTGGGAACCAAGCCATTTTACAAGTTTTTAGGAACTGTAAGAAATTCCTGTTACTTTTTGTTGTGTCAAAGTTAATTTGTGTTTACTCTGAGGTTAAATGGGGTTTTCATGAGCAAATAAACATAGCTACATTTGGTGGCTTAAGACTTTTTCTTAGTACTGTATGTTTATCAAGTTTTGTAAGTGATGATGATGATGATGATGACATTGGCCACCCAAGTATGAAATAAAAAGAGCACATTGATTTCCATGCCACCACTAAAGCCCAAAAATGTGTGGCATGTTGTGTTATCTGCACATACTGTGTAAATAAGTCAAAGTCAACACGCAGGATCTCGACAGAAATAAAGTCATTGCTTTGCAATGTGTGCCCATTTCTGTCTGTGCTTTGTTGTCGCACTACCGCCAAGCAGCCATTCTCTTTTCATTCAGTTTGTTTCTTTATCAGTAATGTCCACAACAGGTGTTTTTAAAAGCAAAGAATTCATGAGACAATATGCCTCATAGCCTATTCTTAACAGAGGCTGTCTCTGTTCTGTAAGTGTGCCAGCTTTGCAAATATCTCTATATTTATGAAGTTTTTCTTCCACATGCCTGTCTAGTTTTATATTCCTTTGTTGAACATTTGAAATGTCTAGTAAGCGAAAGGCTAGCGTGTTGATCACAAAAGGGAGCTGACATCATACTATGGATCCATAGAAACTACACATTGTCTCATCCATGTCGTGGTGTCTTGGATTTAATCTAAGATATAACACCACAATGCTCAACACAGTTTGTAATTATAGGATCATTACTGTCACGTATACAGCATACAGTGAAATTCTAACTTCCCTGTGCCATAGTTAAGGAGTATAAGAAACGCAAAACAGTTGTCTTCCTTACCTGAAAAATCTCTGAATACAGTTTACAACACTATCTGCCATTATCAGGCCTGTTAAGTTTAATGCTGACAACACTAAGCTGTATTTACAAATAAGAGTGCATATAGGGAGCAGCTTATCACTGGTGACATATGCTGAAGGGATAGTTTGAAGCTAATAATTAAGATTATCCATCCATCCATCCATCCATTTTCCAACCCGCTGAATCCGAACACAGGGTCACGGGGGTCTGCTGGAGCCAATCCCAGCCAACACAGGGCACAAGGCAGGAACCAATCCTGGGCAGGGTGCCAACCCACCGCAGGACTTAAGATTATCATAAAGTCAATCATTTGATTTTTTTTTTTACCCAAAATAAAAGATTTTCTAGTATGTATTGATTTTGGCTACATGTTAAGACCCGAGTTTCTTTTCCTTCCAGCACTGCAGTTTGTATTTTGTTGCGTTTGTTGGTTTTGTTACAGTAGACATATCGTTAATGGATGAGTAGAACTTAATCAAGTTTGTTATTGGATTGATCTACTCTTTTAACTTAAATTTAACCCAGACACACAGACCCTAGCTACACAAGTATGTATAAGGGACGTCGACGCTGCCAGTGACTCTCTAGTCCTCCACAAAGGGACTGGACTGTCTTTGGTGAGAACAACATACAGATATTCTTGGATATAACCCACAGCTAAATGTTACTTTGGTCCCCAAAACTATCCTAGACACATGAAGGCTGATATACTCTTTGGTAATATTAATTACAAATATTTGCTATCTCTTACCCCAGCTGCACTTTCAGAGCCTTTCCTCTGTACCTGAGTGTGTCTTAACTTTTCTTCACCGGCGCTCCTTTTCTTGAGCGCATTTTTATAATACCTGCTTCTTGGTCAATATTTTCGAGGCGCCTTACTTGGCTCCTGTCTGCTTTTATACTTTCCGTCTTTGAAGGTGACTCTCTCAGCCTGCGCCTTTATTCCTTGTCATGTGTCTCACACTCACACTTCCTGTTTCATCACATCACCTAATTGACCAATCACATCAAAGCCAATCAGATTACTTTGAGTGACTGGAAACACAGACCTTAGTGTTTAATTAAATAGTAGATAGAGAGAGAGAGAGGGAGAGAGGGAGATAGTAGACTTCCATTGTGCCAGGCAGACCCTGAGAAGAGTCACGATTATGAGATGGTGGTGCAGTCCTATACAATTCTTGGGCTCATTTCCGAGCAGTAGAATGAATTAGGATAACAGCACAGACCTACTGTGCAAAAACAACAGAGGAGATTCTTCATTTTGAGGAGGCTCAGGTCCTTCAATGTGTGTGACAAGCTGCTGAGGATGTGCCACAGGTCCATTGTTACTCGTGAACTGTTCTATGCTGTGCGCTGCTGGGAGATTAGCAGCAGCTCAGTGGACGCAAAATGTCAAAACTGATCAGGAAAGCCAACTGTATTACAAGATTAATCCTGCAATCACTGGAAACATCCATCCATCCATTTTCCAACCCACTGAATCCGAACACAGTGTCACAGGGGTCTGCTGGAGCCAATCCCAGCCAACACAGGGCTCAAGGCAGGAAACAAACCCCGGGCAGAGCGCCAGCCCACCACAGGGCACACCCACACACACACACCAAGCACACACTTGGGACAATTTAGCATCGCCAATGCACCTAACCTGCATGTCTTTGGACTGTGGGAGGAAACTGGAGTACCCGGAGGAAACTCAGGCAGACACGGGGAGAACATGCAAACTCCACGCTGGGACGACCCGCCACTGGAAACAGGTGAAGAAAAAGAGCGATGGCAAAATTAGGGGTCATTATAGCTAATGTTTTCATCCTCTCCATGCTGGATAGTCCAGGAGCACCCATAGCCACTTGCTCACGGCTCCACAATATACTAAGAGGAACTACTGTGACTCTTTTTTGATTGCAAATATCCTGACAGATGCTCATTTCTCACCCTATCCAGATAATCATGATACATTAGCACAGAAAGAATGTGTCTTAATTAAAACAATATGTAAATTGTACACTAAGTATACTGTGTGTGTACGGCTGCAGACCTTGCACATTTGTAATGGTTATAAAGCTCTAGGTAACTGTCCTGTCCAACTGCTTGTTTTTACTGTTTTGAAGTATGACTTTATGTTCTGTCTAACTGCTGGATCAAGTGAAGGGATCAACTAAAAACTAATTCAGAAGAGCGCTTGAGTGCTCTGCATTGGATGTGGTCCTGTCAAAGTATGCAGACACACCAAAATCCATCCAGAGTTTACTTATCGGTCAGCTGCAGCACTAAAAGGTTCCTGAACCAATTAATAAACACAAACTTTCCCAACTCTACCCCAGAACTTCTCACTGACCATTTGCTGCATTGACTCAATGACTGACCCATAATTATCCACAGATACAAAGACCCATAATCTCTGTGGTCATCTGCATCATTGTTAATTGGCACAAAGCATTTGAAATAGGGATGTGGTGACAAACAGAATTTAAAGAAAAACATCTAGATGTGATTTATTACCGACAAGGAAAGCTTGAGAATACCCAAAACAGAAATGAGTGACTGATAGAACGGAGATGAGGCTCTGCCTGTAGTAGCGCTCCACCAAAGAAAGACTAGACTTGTAGCAGGACTAGTAATCAGGTGGGTCTGGTTTACTTTATCACGTGCCTGTGGCCAGTTACATAACGAGTGGATACAACGTTGACTTGCAGCACTAGTCAGACAGATACTTCAGTACTCTTGCCTCCCGAAGTAGAGTTCAATGAAATGCCCTCCCACCCGACTTGCAGCTGCAATTGTTTGTGGAGTGAAGGGCATTAGGCTAGTGGCAAAATGTGTAGGTGGCTGAAACAGGAGGAGATACAGTATGTGTGCAAATGCCAGCAGGTACCCATCTTACTTTCTCCCCACAGCTCTGCTGACTATACTTCTCCTTCATGCTGTCAAACAAAAGTCACCCATGCACACTACCAGTGTTGTGACCGACTGCTGTTGCCATGTGTGCTTCCATAGCCATTTCACATTGTCATTTGCGCCAAGGTAACTGCTATGACCCTTTCCTTCACCGATTTCACACTTGTAGGCATTATTGGAAGGTCTGACAATATAGGCATCATTATTTAATCTCTGTGCCATCTGAACTCACACATCTCATCTAATGGCTGCAACTGAAGTGTCAAGTAGGAATGAAGAGTTGGGCTGATACTGTATAAAATTATTTATTTGGCATAATTTCAGTTACCCATACATTGTTTTTAACCAGCTTAGCTAGCTCAGGGTTGTGAGAAGCTGCCACCAATGATGGCAGCACTGGACCCAAGGTAGGACCCGGTTCATTGCTGCGTTCACTCGTGGTTTTCTGAATATTTCATATCTTATTATAAAATTAGCACATTTTTACTTTTCATGTATGTGGATTTTGTCTAACAGCAGGATATGGGTTAATGGCTTGCTTCTTTCTTTTTTTTTTTTAAAAACACCAAACCACTATGATACGCTAGAATGCAGCACTACCTGTACACACACTACACCAAAGCAAGGAGAATGTGATTATGAAGTTGGCGAGCGACAGCAGGTCTTCTAAATCCAAGGGTTTGATCCAAGTCCCTGAAGAGTGCCTTACTTACACTTCCTTTAATTTAATTATCTGACCCACTTATCCAGCAATGTGCCCATTGAAGTCATTTCATATGGCAGAGCTGTGCAGTCAATCTAATGTAAGGAAGATTATCTGTTTGAAATCTCTTGGCTAGAATGAAGCCCAGTATGAGAGTGTGTTCATGAGTAGAGGCGTCACACTTTCTTAGGCAGGAAATAAAAAATAAATAAATACTATAAAATAATAATAATTGGATCATTTTAAAATGATGTGAAAAATACATTCTTGTTTTCTCAAACTTAGAAAAACATCTGTTAATACCACGGGAGGCAGAAATTGTACCTTTTAATTATAACTGTGCACAAACAGATTTCTAATAAGGTCATTAAACCAAAGATTACAATTTGAAATCTGAGTAAGCACTGATTCAACAGTTCTTTATAACAAGAACATGAACTTAATGCAGCCTTCCATGACAAAGGAAGTCCACCTGTGTCACAGGAGCTGCTACCCAGGACTGGAAATGAGCAGCACCACCGTGTTGTTCACGACTGAGTGAAATGAACTGCCTTTCTCCCTGAAGACCTCCCTCCCTCCCTCCCTCCCTCTCTCTGTCTCTCTTTGTTTTAACTGATAAATTATGGAAAAGGTTTCATTCTGTGTCTGCAGAGTGCAGCAATAACAGGAGGAGGCAGCGGTTTGTAATGGCTCTCCATGAAGACAATTAAAACAGAATACAATCAGAATGAGCCCAGGTCCCTCTCCAACAAAAAATGAATCTTGATAACATAATTCATCTCTAGGAATATTATAAAAAATGCACCAATCTAAACAGTATACATTACATAACATACTTTGAATTATTACAAGAATAAGCTTCTAATTATCTGCACTTTTGTGGTAATTTTGTCTAGGTTGGCTGCACAGCTTTCCTCACGCACATGTGGAAACATGGTGCATCTGGGGGTCACAGTGGTAAAGTGTGTCTTATTGTTTTCTAGGGGGTAAACATGACTACTCTACTCTCCATTTGCACCAAAGAAGAGTGATTCGCTTTTTATGAGCTGAAAGTGTACCATGGGCTGAAATCTACAGAAGGCGATCTGCACAATATGGTGACAGTATTTGAACGGATTGAGAGGTTCACAAATCATTGGAAAAGTTCCTGAAGGAGGAGCAGAAAGCCCCTCCATATCCAATATTGATGACACCGTTGAGCAAGTCTGTACCATGGCTCAGATGAACCAACGAGGAATTCAGTATACTTTCAGCCCATAAAAAGCAGATCACTACTCTTCTTTGGTGCAAACAGAGAGAAGAGCAGTCATGCTTACTCCTAGAAAGCAACAACAGTACAGACTCATCGAGGTCGAAACTTTACTACAGTGGCCCCAGGCACATCACGTTTCTATATGTGCACAGGGAAAGCTGAACTGCCAACCCGAGCAAAATTCCAAAGGTGTGGAGAATTACTAACTTACCCTCGTGGAATTTGTAATTCATTGTGTTGATGGTACATTCTATGTGTGTGGGGTGCACTGGTGCCCAATTCAGGATCCCTTCTTGCCATGTGCTCAGTGCTGCTGCAACATATACCAGCTGTATGCCAAGGTGGTTGGATATGGATTATTGAATTATAGTTGGCACAGTGGTGCAATGACTAGTGCATGTCTTACAGTACAGCTACTGGAGACTGGGCTTGAATCTTGATCCATGCATTGTCTGGTGTTTGCATAGTCTTCCTGTATTGCTGAGGGTTTTTCTCCCCAGCATGTATATGTTAAGTGAATTGGTGGCTCCCAACAGTCCCTGTATGAGTAGCTGACTGTGTGCGAGTTAAAGTGCCCTCACATCCTGTCCTTACTCTTAATGCTGAGATATTTTACTCTTCTACAACCCTAAATTTGATTAAGGTGGCTCAACAATGACAATGGGTGGCTAAAGTGTAGATCTTCGATAGATCTCAGATTTAGTGTCGATCTCAGAAACAATGTCTGCTTGTGATGCTCTACCAAGGCCACATTTAAAGCACTATTTTAAACTGACCTGCACTATCCTGCCTTTTAATTGGCTATACAATGCTGCATGCACTCATCTGAATATTGTGTAGCCACTGCACCAATTGTGACGCTACCGGGTTGTCATCTTCCACTGTAAGTGTACTGACATGCACATCCACTTAATCTTTACCTAGGTAGGCATGTCGAAGTGTATTTCCTTCTGATTTAATACATATTGAATTATTTATTATTGTATCCTGTTCTTTTGAAATGTTGTATTTGCTTGGTAGAGCAGCTTTTGTTTGGGGAAGAGCACTTTATTAGAGAAACATTGAAATAAAGGATAGTTTGATGCTGAATGGCATTTTTTAGATGCACTAAATTATCTTCCAGCTTGTTACTTGAATACTGTAATTTCTGAAATTTAAAACTAATGCAAAGGTTAGTTTGTGTCCCTTAAGCTTGCTCCCTGAGTATTACTGTAGCAGTTTTTTTTAATTTTTTAATACCAATACATTTTTAAAAGAGGATAATTGCTAGTGTTAATTTAAACGTACACTTAATTAAACCTCATCTATTTTCTGTCTTATCCATAAAACCTGTAAATTCAGAAATAACCTGCAATGTGGGTGTCACTTTGAGACATTCAGTACATGCAGAGCTATATTTACGCTATTATATTTATAAGCTCATTCATCTGTCAATTCATTTGTTTTAGTTTTTGCTCGTTAACTTTATTTGATTTGTAAATATTGGTTATAAAGTAAGCATTTGATAATGAACAGACACAAATGCACGGAGTTAAAAGCTCCAAAGTGGCACGGTTTCTTATACTTCGCTCTGGGGGTGACCACAGATTTTTTTTTTCTCCAACTAATTTCAGCTAAGCATTCTAACTTAACTCAAATAACAGTGTATGATATTTCAAAATGAACCTCAACCAGAAAAACAAATTACATTTCAGTTTGGATTAAAACTCCACAGGTGTGTCTGAAGGGTCCACTTCTCTTTTCTCTCTACATTCACTTCTTAGACAATGTTATCTTTTCTTATGGCTTCTCCTACCAGCTCCTTGCTGATGATGTGCCGATCTTCCTCTCATTTCCTTCTTACAACTCACAAGTTTCGACTCGCATCTCCAGTTGTCTCTCTGCCATCTCATCATGGATGATTTCTCATCACCTTAAACTTAACCTTAAGTCAGACATTCTATACCTTCGTACTAATTGTCCTTCCTCAGATTTGTCTCTAAGCACTCCTCTCATTAAAGGACACCCTTTCACCATCAGTCATGGTCAGGAACCTTGGTATGACTCTGGATTCCTCACTTTCACTAAATGAATATGTTTTTTCAATGACCCAATCAAAGTGTGGTCTTTCTTCGCAAGATTCAGAGGATCTAAGCTTTCCTCAGTAATTATGAAATACAGGGTGACACAGAAAAACGGGAACTTTTGAAAAACCCAATAAAAATAGAAGAAATCCAACAAAAAAATTTTAAAGACAGCAATTGAACCACTACAACTTGCCTTTTAAGAGGCAGTAATCCAAATTATCAATGTCTGAAAATTACGTCCTGTAGATGGCGTCCTCCTGTACATATGCATTCTTCCAATCTGCTGTTGAGGTTCCCCATTGATGGCTGCAACATCTCAGCTGGGATACCACGAATTTCGTCTTGAATTCTTTGTTTCAATTCATTCAGTGGCCTTGGCCGAGTCGTGTAGACCCGACTCTTAAGGTAGCCCCACAAGAAAAAAATCACAAACTGACAAATCTGGTGATCTTGAGGGCCAGGGAATGTCACCCTCCAAACTATCGTTGTTTTTGTAAAACATTTTTATGGCGAAAGCACGCTGTTGACCGT
The DNA here is from genome assembly GCA_026402145.1 of Polypterus bichir lapradei. Lineage (NCBI taxonomy): Eukaryota > Metazoa > Chordata > Cladistia > Polypteriformes > Polypteridae > Polypterus > Polypterus bichir. Next base: position 58,317,125 of record JANRMT010062814.1, read on the forward strand.
TCCACTGATCCATGATTACTAAATGGCAAGATTGTTTACAGCTCAAGGTCCCTGTCCCGCAGTGCTGCCAACTGTACATGGCTGCCACTACGCATTTCAAAAGTTCCCATTTTTCTGTGTCACCCTGTACAAGTCCTTATTCAGGCCCTGGCTCTCTCTTAGCTGGCTACTGCAACTCTCTCCTGATGGGGCTTCCTTCAACTGCTATCTGATCTCTCCAGCTACTCAACTGGTGTTCTCTGTTCTTCATTTCACTCCTACGACTCCTCTTCTTTGGTCTCTTTCCTGGCTTCCTGATGCTGCAACGATCTAGTTTAAAAGTCTTGTGTTGACCTATGGTTTCCTTAATGTTTCTCATGTCAACATCTTTGCTCTGTCCATATGCCCCTACTCTTGCCAGGAACTTCAAGACTGGATAATGCTTCTCCATTCTTGCACCAAACTTGTGAAATGATCTCCCTTTGCCCTTTTGAACTGCACCCAATTTAGTCATGTTTAGGCATCATTTGGAAACTCACTTTTTCACTGAATACTTTGTAACTGCTTGGTGCTTCTTCTACAGGATAACTGCTGTTGTATGGACCAAGAATTTAGGATATTGATTTTTGCTCTCTTAGTCTGGTTGCAGGTGTAATTATGTGATAGTACTACTACTCCCACTTTCTCGATTTTAAAATCTTGTTCTCTGCCGATTTTAATGCTTGCACAGTCTAATAATTCTCATATGTATAACTTGTTTTGCTTTGGATAAAGGCATTGGCTAAATAAAAAAATAATTATAACATCCTGCCCTGGTGGCACAGAGAAGACTGTTCACTCCTTAGATGTGACAAGTGACTGTGCTCTGCAATGGGCTGAAGTGCCCGTCAGGATTGGTCCCCTCACTGTCCCAAATAGTGGCAGTATAGCCACCAGCTCCCCACAACCCTGGAATACATACAGTAAGTAGGATAAAAAACGAAGAGATGGAAAAGACTAACTTATGTTTCCACACTTAAGAAACTGCTTATATAGCTATTGATTTAAAGCCTTTTTTAAATGGCCACTATTTTTGGTGGTGAAAAATAACACACCTACTAAAATGGACTTCAAAAAAATTTATTATCATTTTTTTTTTTTTAATGATTCAGCCATTTTAAAACCATTAACAAAGAATATCTTACTATCAAGCCATCCACTTCCTTGCATGTTTAATCAGAGTGGGTCACTATCCAGAGAGGAGCTGTCAAAACAAATTATTTTCGTTCCTCAGCTTGGTGTCTCCATTTACTAAGGCAACAGATTTGCACAACACACAAACTCAGCACACTCCTGAATTACTTTAGTAATTAATGGGAGTAATTAAACAAGTAGAGTTCCCCTCACCGTAGCTCCTTCTGTACTGGTCTTTTGATCTCAAGTCGCCATTCTCTCATGGGCCCCAGTGCTTCTCATGTCCATAGATATTTTGCATATGTTTCATGAATTAGTGCACATCCTTAATACGGAATTGTCACAAGCAGGAACAATCTGTGCCCCGGAGGCTGAGCTTTCAACACTTACTTTAATACAGGTCTGGATTACTAACCTTGTGTGTTGATAATCTGTCTGCCGAAACCAATTCTTTCATTCTGAAACTCAAATCGTGGCAGAAGCAGACCGAAAGCTGAAAAAAAAGATTAAAACTAAATCCTTTAATATAATGTTCATGTTTCTATTAATCTGTAATTTACTTGATATGAAAACTTTAAAAGCGTAATATCACATAAAAGAAGTCATTAATGCTTAAACTTCACATCCCCATGTTTATAAGGGTTTTCTTTGTCTTCCTAAAGATAAGCAGTACATGTATTTATAAGTGTAAACTGTCCGGCTATAATTGAGTGTGGAGGTGTGTGGGTGACCTGTTATGGGCCGATGTCCTACCTACGTTTAGTTCCTTCTTTGCACCTACTGCTTCCAGGTGTAATCACCCCCTCTCCCTGATGGTGTAATGATGAAAGCAAACTTGTACAGTTATTCAGAGTACATTGTTTACTTCAATTGAATTAATGAAAGAAACCATTTGGCATTTCAGGAAGAGAAAACCTTTGTAGATGTGCATACAAGGAACCAGGCTGGGTTGACAGCTTTAATGCTGGCAGTGAGAGATGTCGATCTGTTTGAGAAATTGGAAGAAATGATGCTCACAGAATACAGACCAGTGGATGTCATCAAGATGCTGCTCAAAAACCACGCGTGAGTACTTTGTTAGTGCTATGCTAATAAAAAGAAGAAGAAGAAGAATCCTTACAAGAGTATAGCAGTCTCAGGGTCATGATGGCAATATTAATAAACCAAATGGTTTATGGATATCAACAAAACTGACAAATCTGAATAATAATAAACTTTTCTTTTCAGTTGGAAAAATGAAGGTAGTGAATTTTTCCCCTGCCTATGAAACTCGGAGAAAACAGTATGCAATATATGAATTTGTCTGGCATTGAAAACACAATCATAACGTCATTGATTCTTTCATTTTCTTAACATGCTAATTGCAATACATGGTATAGTGGCTGGGATGTATCCCAGCTGCATCAGGTACCATGCAAGAGTCAATTCACCATGAGGCACATTCATGAACGTACCAGATACACTAATACAGAACTATTTAAAATCTGACAATCAACATAACCTGCATTATCTTTGGGATGAGGGAAGGAATTCAAGCGTCTGTAGGAAAATCCCCACAGATACTAAAAGCTCCACGTTTACAGTGACAAGACTTGGACTAAAACATCAAACAAAATAGTCATAAAACAATCTAGCATAGGAACAACCTTTGTCTTAAATTAGAACCTTGATCCAATGCCTCAACACTCGAGCAATTATTATTACAAATCTGTTGTGTTTTTGCCAAAGTACAACATTTCATTAATAAGCTCACATCCACTTCTAAGCCGAACAGTTGGCAAGTTATTTTATTAAACGCCAGGTCTCAAGACTATAGCAGTAATACTTTTGTTCCAATTTCAGTACAGCCCTGAATAAATAATAGTGGACGGCAATTAAATTTTATTTAGACATATCGCATATAGGTGACATGACCATTTATCTAATTCTTCACAGTGTGACAGTGCTTGTTTCATTTGTCACTAGAGGCCGTTCAGTTGGCGAGTCTGCCTGGCCTTCCTATTTCCTCCAAAATCCTTTTCAATCCTTTCCTACTCAGGTAGAACGTTCCAATCAGACACCCCAGGGTATCCATCAGCACTACTTGCCTCTTAAATTACACGACGATGTGAATGCTGAATCTAACCTTCTACATTCTAAAGTCCAGATATTCTCCTCTTGCTAAACACGTCTTCAATTTTATAACATCAGTATTTCCTTTTCAATATACCTTTTCTCAGTAGCTGCATGGTGGCACAGTAAACAGCATCTCTGTCTTACATCGCCATGGACGAGGATGTAATTCCCACTTGGTGTAAATTTGCTTTATATTGGATCCATCCAGGGTTAGATCAGGTCTTTGCTCCATTTGATCTCTGATTAGACTTCAGTATCTTATATTCCTGTAATGCATGGATATGCTGTTCTTGATATTTTGGTTATGTCGGAGAAATGACAGAGATGTGATTTTCTCCCTCATATTAACCAAAACAATCCATAGTAGGCAGAAACATTGAGACTTCTTCCTGTTGAGACCTCTCTAAGACATCTTTCAGAACAGTGATATCACATGAATCCATATGCCCATCTATTTTTAAAATACAGTATTGCGGAGGTAATAAAAATGAAACACTAAGAATAACTTCCAGATTTTATTAGAACGTAACCATAAATTCTGCCAATTTTCATCCTCTGGAGTGAACAGTAAATTTTGAAATTATAAAAATAAGGAGAAATACATACATGGCTGAATCTTATGAGCGACTGAAACAGACCACCCTGTCATGATCTTGAAACTATATTTTAAGAAGTCATAGGCTGAGATTTTTGAATCTACGTTTGTTTCCTGGTAAACACAGACCACACGAGTATAAATGAACACTGCATACCCACAACATAACAAAACCAGAAACTAATCAACATCACTTTATCGTTCGTGTACACCCGCTGTTGTGTAACATCTAGTCTCTATCACTTGTAAATCCACACAAGGTCAGCGCTGAAATAATTCCAGGCAGTGTTCCAGCTGTGAAATTGACTCTTTTAGGCCACAGAAATAGGGCAAAAGTAATGGATGGTCCCGGGGAGACGCAGAGGCGGGTGTTTTTCACCTCTCAGAAGGACAAATGGCATCAGCAGGGTGTGGTTACATATTTTATTCGGGGATCCTGCAGAAGACGCTTAATTTTTCCGAAATTGCCGATTTTCTCTTTTAAGGTCTCACTCACTTTCTCTTCATTAGACTCTGTCTCATTAGTCAAAACAATGGCACCTCAGCATTTGTAACTACCAAACTGCCCCATCGTTTGAAGATATGCACATCCTGAAAAGTACCAGGATTATCAGTTCAAGTCTTGCAACCACCAACTTTAAATGAAAAATGGATGATTTTTGTTACCTTGCTGTTTCTTTAACAGGGACGTAAAGATGTGCGATTCCATGGGTCTTTCAGTTCTGGAGTATGTGGAACAGATTAAAAGCACAACAAGAGAGCACCTCACTGAGGAACTGTCATCATCTCTTCTTTCTCAAGGTATTGCAAGCACACACTGTGGCGCTTTTCAGACGTATTAACTACTTTCATTTCTTTTAACACATGTTAAAGAACCAGATGTGCTCTTTACAGTTGTGGAAAGGGCAGCCCTCTGATGCAGTAGTTCGCACTGCTTCATCACAGAGACCAAATCCCAACTCTTACACTTTGAGTGCAGAGTGTGCACGTTGTCCCCCATACTCATGAAGGCTTTCTCACAGTACTCTAGTTACCTTGCAAACATGTGAGTTAGGTTAATTATCAGCCTTGTAAAATAATCAAATATCAGTCTTAAGATGAATTGACTTATATTGTCTTGTGTCCGACGCTTCAGGAGTGGACTGCAATCAGCTACGTACCTGTATGACAACTCAAAAATGGATGAATTTCAGAAAACCGTATTTACATACCCAGGATTATCATACTTCACATTCATTTAACCTATTCAATCCATTTTCTATTCCACATACAGTAAAACTTCAAATATGTGGTAAGGACTGCAGTCTGTACATTTCAACAGTCTGAGTGAAAATGTGACAAGTGGTATTAAATTATGATAGGTTTTAACACAAAAGGGGGCTATTTCCAGTACAATTTCACATGTAACCAATGACCGGCCAGTGACTTTTGCCCCTGCACCAAATAACATTCAATTCCTGGCACCAGAATTTCTAAAGAGTGTGTGCATGTGAAGCAGAACTGGCCTCAAGCACATTCACTTAAACCTACTCACTTATGAAACTCTTTGTATGCATGCAGTGAACATTTGTTTTAGGTGGCAGTAGCTACCTTTGCAGAGAAGTCTGTGACCTGTGAACTACTTTGCTCTCCAGCTAGACAAAAGGGTGCAGTCATGAGGAGGCTGTGACAAGATCCATCTCAAAGTCATCCTACATGTACATTTGAAGTTATAGTTGGAGATATGCCCAGGATATGATGACCAGATGCTTCAACTAGCTTGTGAGGAATGCTGAACTATCTGGAAATTTACTACTGATTGACCACGTTGATTGTAGTCTATAAGACTAGTTCAGTAAAGTTAGTGATCTTACCCATTACGTCATGAATTGTTCTTTTTTACATTTGAGAGTAAAATGTTTTAAGTGTATTTATAGTATAAACATGAGACATTAAAGGGGAGGAAGAGGCATAAAACACACAGTACACTTGTCATGGCAACACTGACGACAATTCTCTGCCATAACAATTCACATCTTTTGAAAGGTTGGCAACCTGTCTTACTTAGTCAGTGGATGTGAATTCATTTTCCTTATGTTACACAGATAAAAGGAAAAGGGCATAGGCTGAAAGACAGGAGGATAAGCCACAGAAGTGAAATGAAGAGGCAGCCAGAAATCATTAATGAATGAGAACATGCAAGTCTATCAGAGACACTGCAAACCCCAAAAGAGTATTATCAGCTAGAGTGACCTAACCAAAATGCCCCAAAAGGCTAACAAAAAGCTCAGCAGTACTACTTCTTACCTCATTTCCATGGCTCATAATAAGCCTGATGACTGCTCCCATATTTGTAGCTCATTCTAGCGCATGCAGAATCCAGATTAAGATCCAACAAGCGAACATATGACCAGATGAGACGTGCTGTATTTATGATACCAGGCAGTAGAAAACCTCACTAGTCTTTGGGATAATCGAGAACGATTAAGAGAACGGCCTTGGATTAAGCAGCTTCAGCTCCAATCATGGACAAAATCCTTTCAAATGGATATGAAATCATTGGTTTCCAGTTGTGTTTCAGTATTATGTCATCAAAACGTGACCTTATTTATTACATAGACAATTATGTACACAAGATGTAAGAGGATAAAAAAACTGCTAACTGGACAGCTCATACTAAAACAAATATACATATATTAGTACGTTTGGTACAGGTGCTTTCAGTCTGATAGGTGCAGTAGTTTAAAGACACATACAACATTTTGCTTATTAAATATATACTGTAATAATGAGTCAAATTCAAAAATAACAGAAATAATTAAAAATAATTACATGTATTATTCAATAACATCAAATTTTTTATAGCATTTTGAAATATTGTGTGGTTAAATTAGGGTGACCAGACGTCCTCCAAAAGGAGGACATGTCCTCTTTTTTAACATGGTTTCCTCCGTCCTCCAGGCATTCCAAAAATTCATTAAAATGTCCTCCTTTCAGAGAATCACGAACAGAGTTGACTGTTTTGGACTAATTGCATATGATATATACTGAGAATAAGCATCCTTCGGCCATTCTCCATTCATCCGTGTCACTGCATGACATTACGTTACGTTATCACATTATCAATAATTGTAACATCAAGTAGCAGCAACACTGTTTTATATTCTATATTCTGTTTTATATTATATTTCTAGCCGACAGTGCAATGGACAATGCTTAGCGGTTGATTGGAAGTTGGAAAATATATCTGGTAATTTTTGTCCTCCTTTTTGACTGTCGGTGTCCTCCTTTATAGCCGAACCCATCTGGTCACCCTAGGTTAAATCTTCGGGCCAAACAGGCCTGCGTTGGCTGAAATAGCTTTCATTGACACTAGAAGCCCACCCAAGAGATGTAAAAATGGCATTATTTGCAGTATTGATGGTTATGGAGGACCTATGGCTAATTGTAGTTCAGTGTTCCCCCAGCCTTTGTGGTATCATGATCCTCTGGGGTGTGACCCTCTGGTGAAGCAGGATGGTTAGGGTGCCCCCACTAAAACCCTCTTACTATATCTCCACAGATGAAGAATCACCCCAGGACCAGCTTCATTTTAAACCACGGTGTTTAGTGAACAGCTTGATTTCATCCCTGTCAAAAGATGACTTAGTCATGGAAAGTGTCATGTGTTCAAAGGTAAGAGATCAACAACAATGAACTGATTAACAACTGTGTAAACAGCAATTACCAAGTGATGAATACTACACTACGCAGTACATTGGTTCTTTGGTGGAGTGCGTCATAACAGAGTTCAGAGAAAGGCGGCTCTGGCTCTTAGGTGGAGAAGCTTAGCCTTTCTCTTAGATCTTTAAGAAGAATGTGTCTGCTAATCCAATCAAAACTGAAATATGGTTTAAAACAGGAGCATTAAATAGTCAACATCAACATGCATCTCTTATACAAAAGTCAGAAAATTAGGTGCATGAATTGAATTTAGAAGCTAAAGTTATGGAAAACATTGATTAAGTAGTCTGACCATTCCCTTAACAGTCCATGACTGGGGGAGTAGCTGCAGATTGGGATTCCACTTTACTGAAACGTTAACCTTAAATTACACTGTAACTCAAGTAGATGATTACCTTCATAAAACCTCGGCTAGCACATTTGTTTCTTTAGTTAATAGGATGTCAATACAAAAAAAGCATAATGACATTTGTGTTGCCATGCAAGAGGATTTTGTTTGTTTGCAGTCCTGCCAGGCAACTCCATCAGCTTTTACTGAGCTTACTGCATACGGCTTAATGTTGACAAGTATTGATGAACAGCATGTTTGATTAAAAAAAAAGTAAAATATTCTACATACAGATGTGTTCAATGACACCATATATTTTTATACTATGTTACTCAGCGGGTAAGACATTGATGTTTAAACTACAAGTTTACAGGTTCATTTCCCAGCTCTAAAATACTGTGTGTCACTTCAAAGCCACCTAAACTGCCTATAGTCTGAATAAATAAAGTAAAGAGGACCCAGCAATGACCTTACGCCCAGTGCTGTCGGGATACGCTCTGAAAACTATTAAGATGGCTTGAGAATTTTATGTCGGAGTGACTATAAAAAGTTTTCACCTCTTTTTAAGCTTTCACATTTTATTGTTACACTATTTTGAATCACCTTAGATTTAAATTGGATTTTTATTTTCACACTGATTCACAGAAAAAGGCTGTTTAATGTCAAAATGAATTAGAAATAAAAAACACAATTTTTGATCATATTAAGTATTTATGCCCTTGTAATGTGACACACCTAAAGCATCAGTGGTGCAGCCAACTAGTTTTAGAAGGCACAGAATTAGTTCAATGGAGATCAACTGAAACCCCTTTCACTACTGTCAGATGATCGAAGTATAAATGACCTTCTTCTGCTTCTTTTTCTGGCTGCTCCCATTAGGGGTTGCCACAGTGGATCATATTTTTCCATACCTTCCTATCCTCTGCCTCTTGCTCTGTTACACCAGCCACCTGCATGTCCTCTCTCACCACATCCATAAACCTTCTCTTAGACCTTCCTCTTATCTGATTTTCTCCCAATATACTCAGCATCTGTCCTCTGCACATATTCAAACCAACGCAATCTCACCTCTCTGACTTTGTCTCCCAACCATAAAACCTGAGCTGACCCTCTAATGTCCTCATTTGTAATACCTGTCCATCCTTGTCACACCCAATGCAAATCTTAACATCTTTAACTCTGCTACCTCTAGTTCTGTCTCCAACCCATATAACATAGCTGATCTCACTACTGTCCTGTAGACCTTCCTTTTCACCATTGCTGGTACCAGTCTGTCACAAATCACTCCTGACACTCTTCGCCACCCACTCTACTGTGCCTGCACTCTCTTTTTCACCTCTCTCCCACACTCCGTTACTCTATATTGTTTATTTGAAGTATTGAAACTCCTCCTCCACTTCCAACTGTACTCCCTGCATCCACACCATTCCTCTGACCTCCTTCTTATTTACACACATGTACTCTGTCTTGTTCCTACTGACCTTCACTCCTCTCTAGAGCATGGCTCCACCTCTCCAGGGTCTCCTTGTCCAGCTCCCTGCTTTTGCTACAGATCACAATGTCATCTACAAATATAGTCCACAGGGACTCTTGTCTAATCTTATTTGACAACCTGTCCATCACCATTGCAAGAAAAAGGCTCAGAGCCGATCCCTGATGTAATCCCACCACAACCTTGAATGCATCCGTCACCACTGCCGCAGACCTCACCACTGTCACACTTCCCTTGTACATATCCTGTACAACTCTTTCGTACTTCTCTGCCACTCCCAACTTCCTCATACAATACCACAACTCCTCTCGAGTCACCTTGTCATATGGTTTCTCTGAGTCCACAAAGATGCAATGCAACTCCTTCTGGCCTTCTCTATACTTCTCCATCAACACCCTAAGAACAAACATCGCATCTGTGGTGCTTTTTCTTGGCATGAAACCATACTGCTGCTCACTAATCATCACCTCCCTTCTTAACCTAGCTTCCATTACTCTTTCCCACAACTTCATGCTACGGCTCATCAATTGTATGCCTCTGTAGTTACTACAGCTGTGCACATCCCTCTTATTCTTAAAGATCGGTACCAGTACACTTCTTCTTCACACCTCAGGCATCCTTTCATTTTACAAGACTGCATTAAACAATCTGGTTAAAAACTCCACTGTCATCTCACCTAAACAGCTCCATGCTTCCACAGGTAGGTCATCTGTACCAACGGCCTTTCCATTCTTCATCCTCAAAGCTGTCCTTACTTCCTCCTTGCTAATCTGTTGCACTCCCCGATTCACTATCTCTACACCATTCAACCATCTCTCTCTCTCCATTCATCAGCCTTTCAAAGTACTCTTTCCATCCGCTCATAACACATATAAATGAAGTATAAATTATATAATAATGAAGTATAAATGAATATATAATGTATACTACACATATATAATACATATTATTAATTATATATTATTTATTATAAAATATTGAATTATATAATGAATATATAATTAAGTATAAATGAAGTATAAATTACCTGAAGAGCCAATTTGTGGTGAGTCAGTATGGTGGACTAACACACAATGAAGACAAAATAACACTCCAAGAAACTTAATCATAAGGTGATTGAAAAGTACAATTCAGTGGCTGTAGACAACAAAATATCCAAATCACCAAATGTTTCAGTTAAATCGATAATTAAAAAAATGCGATGAATATGAAACAGCTGTAAATATGCCTGGTGCAGGCCTTCCACAATTGTTCAAGATGACGACTAGTGAGTGAGGCCACCAAGAATAATCTGAGAACTCTGAAGGAGATACAAGCTACAGCTGATAAATTGGAGATACTGTGCTGACAACATTTGTGCATGGATGCTACACCCCTTTCAGCTTTATGGGAGAGCAGCAAAGAGGAAGCCACTGTTTAAACAAGGACATACCAAAAAACATAGGAGATAAGCTGTAAGGTTCTACAGACCAATGAGACAAAAATTGATCTTTTCTCACTACCAGACTAAATGCCATGTGTGAACATTGCACATTTTCAAGAACACAACATCCATACCATGAAGCATGATGGTGGCAGCATGATGCTGTGGGGATGCATTTCTGCAGCAGGGCCTGAAAAGCTTGCTAGGGTAAAATGAGTGCACAAAATACAGGGAAATCCTGCATGTAAAACCTGATTGGGTCTGCAAGGAATGTACGCCTTGTGAGAAAATTGGTTATCCAGCAAGACAACAACCCCAAGCATAAAGCCAAACCTACACAGAAATGGCTTAAAAACAACATTGGTAATGCCCTGCAGTGGCCGAGTCAGAGTGCAGATCTCCTTCCAAATGTAAATTTGCGACTGGATTGGAAAAAGGTTCAATCATGAGCTCCATGCAACCTGACAGAGCTTGAGCAGTTTTGCAAAACAGAATTTAGAAAAATGGCAGTGTCCCGATGTGCAAAGCTGATAGAGAGAAAGAGAGAGACCTGTGCACACAGACTTAAGGCTGTCATGGCTGCCAAAGGTACATTTTCTAAATACTAATTTGGTGGGGGTGAATACTTAGGCAAACAGTAATTTAGTGTTTTATTTTGTAATTGATTTAGACTGCTTTGTAGAAATCTGTTTTCACTTTCACACTGTGGAAAACCAGCCCCCCGACACAGATAGGCACAATGACAACTCTCAAAGCACACAGGATTTATTTTCTTCTTGCCTTACAAGACACAGTACACAAATTCTCTCTCTATTCTTTTGTTTCTCTTTTGCCACCTCCACTCCTCTCCTGCAAGCTCTGTCCTCCACCTCATGACTTCGGCTCCACCAATGGAGTGAGGCGGCCTCTTTTATACCACACCCCGATCCTCTTCTGGCAGCACTCCACGGTGTGGCAGAAGTGCTGCAGTCCAAGGTTCCAGAGATCTCCAGGTGCCCTCTGTTGGTGGCCACGGGCCTCCGCAGGGTTGAGCTTCCAAGCACTAAGCCCGTGGCCCTGATGTTATCCAGGGGGGCTGCACTCTCATGTTCCAGGGAATGTACTGCTGTTGACATGTTCTCTCCCCCAGTCCTCTCATCAGAAGGGCATCCCAACCGGACAAAGCCCCTGGCCATCTGCCACAACACTGAAGATGTTTTTTCTGTTGATCAGTGTCAAAAATACAAATTAAATTCACTGTGTTGTATAACAATAAAATGTGAAAGCTTCAAAGGGGTGAATACTTTTTATAGGTAAGTGTAAAGATGAAAAATTTTACAGTAGGTCTGTACTTATAAAGTACCTTAAATTGGGATCTGCAATAGAAACAGCACAACATACAATAAAGATTGCATATAAACTACCAGTCAAAATTTTGGAACTACTTAGAAATTTTCATGATTTTGATAGAAATTCACACTTTTTTTATCCATATACCATTAAATTGATTTAAAAATTTAGTCAAGACATTACTAGTGTTTATAATGCCTATTAATGCTTGAAATGGCTGACTTTACATTATTCACATACTGTAGGACTGCAAAGTCACATTTTCAGCTGCCCTTCCTTCAGGGTCCTTAATGGTCAACTCCCTTAGCTTACCCTTAACCTGTTTGGTATTAACCTGAGCATGACTCGGGCTTGGAATTCTATGCAATTACAGCTAACCACAAGTCAGACTCGGGGTGATGTGTAATGATCTGCTTTACATTTTTAAATCAGACTAATGCTCAAGACAGTATTCTGCTGTCATAGTGAATGAAATAATATCACACTGAAAAAAAGAATATTTCTATGCATTTTACTACTCTAAGGTAACACACTAATATGTATGTGTGGGGCAGAGCCTCTGACTAAAAACACACAAGTGCAAACAAAAAGTCGTAAAGGCAGTTTTAGAACATACTGAAAATGAACCTTTGCTCAAATTGAGAAATATTTATGATAATGTGGACTGATCATCAGACACTGACACAGAAAGTCAATGTGAAGCGACATCAGCTGTGTGATAAAGACAAAATAATTGTGATTGAGTGCAAGGACAAACAGACGTTAGCCCCCTAAGTGCTGCTCACAATGAAGCAATGCTAGTGTCAAGGGAAATGTGGAAGTCACTAAACCTTGCACTGTTGTAGCCTACGATAGCACAAGGAGCACATTGATTGTGCGGCTCAGGCACTGACATTCTGCCTTCTAACGTGCAAGCAAGAGAAAAAAAATAAACACACTTCTACTGTTCTGATTACGACATCGGGCTATGTGCTGGTGACCGTCTTAAATCATATTACACTATGGATGTGTACTAAAATCTGCACCAGCACAACAGGGGACACTACAGATACCTTTCTTCTGTACTTATGTTGACATTTTGGTATTTATATGCTTTTGTTGCATGCAACTTTATTTCCCTATTGAAACAAATTCAACATTACTGGCTTGGTTTTCCAGGGGTAAACATAACACTAAGGAGGTTGATTAGTTATGTATACATGCTAATTGTTATTAAAAAAACTTTTGTAATTGCATTTGCACCTCAGAAAGCTGTTATTAGGTTGCAAGGTACTGATATTCTCAAAGTTCAGTTCTGGTTTCAAAAATGGCAAAGTTAAAACAGCTTTCTCAGGAAACGTCAGTATTTGTTTTTTGCAAAATGAAGTATTAGAATAGGAAAATAGCAAAGAAATAACCATGATGTTCTGCAGCATGATGTTATTTTATCCACTAGACAGAAGCAGAATACTGTATCAAACATTATTCAGGCTTAAAAATGTGCAGCAGATTGTTAACTGTCACTGACTCTTACTCGGGTTTAATCGTAATAACAGATCAACTCTTGAATTTAACAGAGTTACGATTCGCAGATCCACCTATTCACTGTAAACCGTCAGTAATTAATTGGAAATTATTTTGCGAATTTTGCGACTTATTTTGGAAAACTGACAATACTGTAGCTCTGCTACCTAAATGGACTGCAAATACCAGCAACTCTGGGGAGTATTGTGTCAAAAGGGAAGCTTCAGAAATTGCCATGTGAAAGATGAGGGTTCTCGTTTTAATAATGAGCCACAAGCTGGGAGAATTGGAATCGGTGTTGTCTTGTTCTTTCAACACCTCACTGCACAACAAGATTACAATTACACCCATGGGATTACAGTTTTCTCTGGATTTACGTTCATGTCCAGTGCACGCTTATTTGTGTGATTCTATCTGGTTTGAAAAAAAAACAAAAAAACTTTGTCTGGGAGCACTCCCAAACTCTACAAATCTTCACATATGCTGGCATCACAGGACATCAAAATTATACATAATTTTCAGGAAGCTGTTCACAGGGGATTTAATTTCATAATCTCACCACCATCATCATCATCATCAACAAAACTGGACTGTGTTGTGAGTGTTTATCATTTCGTGCTTAGTGTTTTGTTGGAAATCTTTTGTATCTGTAATATTAATTATTTTTGTCATTTACTAATATAATTATACACAAAATGTATTAAGTACATTTTTAAAAAAATCACCACTCACTAAAGAACTGCTGAACTATGCACTTCAATGGACACAATGCATTGTTGTCTTGGCAGCTAGTCTAACACAAGTGATTTGCTTGCAAAGTGATCATTCCATTTAGCAGTTTTTGCAAATTTTTGCATCTAATTTAGTGCAACAAACTTAGAATATACAGTAATCATGGATCCAAAATGTATTTGTGGATTTCCTCATTTGCGGTAGTCCTGCACCCCTAACCCACATGAATCATAAGGGATTACTGAACATAGAAGAATTCTGAGCCCAAGGAGGTTAAGCAGTTGTGGATCTCAGCCTTCCCCTCCTTTTTATATTCTGGTTAGGTCCTGTTTGACCTTCTTCTCTCAGATAGTAATAGTATGAATGTGTATGAAACCTTCAGTTTCTTGTCAACCTGTCACATGGAATAATCTTCACTCTACAAAACAAAACACAGATGGACATGTTTCTTGATAAGTTGTTTGATTTTGGCCATTTTTGAACACAGATCTAAATTTTAGGAATGCCAGTAACTTGAAACACAAGTGAACAAAACAGGGTCGGTGGTGCTAATGCAATTCCAAAAGTTTCTCTAATAACCGATTAGCATTTAAAACGACTAATTAAGGAAAAGGTAAGAGAGTTTACCATTAAGACACCAAAGGAATGGCTGGTGAAAGTGCAGTCTTGTGTGAATAAAAAAAATAAAAATCAGTCATTTCAGATAGTCATAGCCATTAGAAACACTAGTACTGTCTTGGCTGTATTTAACAAAAATTCTACCAAAAATACAATCATATCTGGGTGATTCAAAACTTCAGACTGGTAGTGTATATGTGTAATGTATGTAACCATTGATACAAACATACAAATATACACAAATCTATATGCTTTTCATGTACAGTATTTGCCATCCTACATATGCTAAATCTTTCCAAAAGAAAACAAATGCAACACTTAAGTGTTTGCAAGCAAATGCACCCAATATTAGGAAAAACAGAAAACAGACAGAGCTCTGTCTTAAGCACATTTCCCTAAATGACATCCGCTGTACCAAAGGACTGTTCAGGCTGGTGAAGTTGTCTTTATAATGCTGCATGGTTCTCTCCTTAAGCAAGCTGCTGGTCTTTGTTTAAAGGTCCAGCTTCTTAGGTGGAATTACCACACAACAGATGGAGGATGCAAGCGACGGGAGGCGACAGGCCAGGTTCATTGCAGGTGATAACTTGAGAGGACTGATTAAATATAGAAACACCTCAGGGATAGTTTATCGTTAATTAGAGTTTCATCTCCTTCTAAGCTCAGTCTTCCCTGAAAGAATACTGTTCTTTCAGATATAACATTGAAATGTGAGCTGGCGGTCTTTAGTGTACTTAATTACAGAAGCTAAAGGTGAAGTTTGTGTCACTGTTACATGCAGTCACTTGTGCTGGCAGGCAGTGACATACAGGAGGCTAGGAATAAGTGGATCCCACTATGGTGGGTTCTCATAAGCTGGAATCAAACACTATGCTCAGGTATACTAGGCTAAATTGACACCGACAGCACCGGCTGATTTTTAGCAGTAGGGCAAATCTCATCTGGTCGTGGGGGTAGCCGGAGACTGCAGGCGGTTTTTATTGGTTAATCTTTGGTGCATCAATAGCATCAGTCTCTCTGCCCTACATTGAACAGACACTGCCAACACTGCCATCTTCTGGCTCAGTAGAGGCTTGGCACAGCTTGCTGAAACATTTACACTTTTTACTAGATTGCTGCACACCTCAGTGAAAGCTTTTGGCACACATTGATTAACAGACCACCATTTAGGACAGAGATGATCAAAGACATATGATTAAAGTCAGTTAGGAAGAAATGTAATTTGTTAAGCATTAAAATGAATAACTGATTTTGAAGGGGCAACATGGAGATAATGCTTCTTACACTGAGGTGAAACACACTGGAGAAAAGAAAAAGATTTCATAAAAGAAAATTTTAACAACCAACAGCTCTCACTGGAAGAGAGTGAGAGACAGACACACATACTTTAATAATGGAAGCCAGCGAGTCCATTTGTTTCCCCTATTTAATATCTCAGACCTGTTTCTTTTTTGGTCTTTTAGGATGCAGACGTGTATCCAGAGTTTAGGATAAGTCCCAATAGCAGTTCATCCATGGAAGGTGAGTACAAGAATTCTAAAAAGCAGCGCAAACCAATGAAATTTGGCTCTTCACTGAAAGTATTATCATTGTGAGTGGATTTTGAGACAGCTCCACTAACACAGTGCAGACCAGCATCAAGAAAAAAGTTACTTCAGACAACTAGCATTTGACTGCAAACATTGATTTGAAAGTTGTTACATTGCAAGTTTCAAACCTTTATGTCACCACTGAGATTGCAGTCGTACCGCACCACTATAATCTTTACCCCAGAATAGACTGGCACTAAGGCTGCCAAAAAAACAGTGCCTGTTGTTGCTGCTGTTGTTGACGATGAGCTTCTCTTCAGTTTGTGAAGTCTGAAACACCCATATTCCTTGTTCACCATTGCTGCATTTTATGATTTGCATTTCCAGATGAGTATTCATTGGCTGTAAGCTCTCACATACATAGAGTCCATATGCACGACAAAGGATACAATCAAATCTGTTTGATTTTATCGGATTGAGTCGTGGACTAGTTAGACTGGGCAGCTCAGACTATGTGACTGACTTTCACAGGAGCATATCACTGTTCGGCTTAACTAAGATTATGTATGAAGACTGAAAATCAATGGAAAAGTCATCAAACGTGACATGGCCTTAAGTGTGCAAACTTTAAGTCAGAAAATAGACAAAACTCTGGGACTCGGGTCCTATCTCTTGCCTCACTGCTGTCTGTGTGGTGTTTGGATGTGGTTGGTCTATCCACATGGGGTTTATTTTGGGCACAAGACTTTTCGTTTTAATATCTTAAAGATTTCTAGCAGTCACTAATTATTATCTCTAAATTAGTAACAGAGGAGAGATGCTGAGTATATTGGGAGAAGGATACTGAGGATAGAGTTGCCAGGGAAGAGGAGAAGAGGAAGGCCTAAAAGGAGGTTTATGGATGTGGTGGGAGAGGACATGCAGGTGATGGGTGTAACAGAACAAGATGCAGAGGACAGATAGATATGGAAGAAGATGATCTGCTGTGGCAGCCCCTAATGGGAATAGCCAAAAGAAGAAGAAGTAAGAGAGTAGTGAATGTGTCTGGTCATGGACTTGTGTTCTTTTAAGGGGTCCAACCTCTCTGTCAATATGAGATAGGCTCTCTCTCCATGCAACCCTGTAGTCAAAAAAAAAACCCAGAAAACTGCAGGAAGGATGGCATTTCATCCTCTTAAAAAGGTTTATCAAACCACTAGTCAAGATGTTCAAAATATCTTGGGTAAGAGTTTAATGAGGATTCCCTGAAATAATGTGGTCATTCATTGACTCTCCTTGCTGAATAGCTGCCTTTAATTCCATATTCTGGCCTCAAGGTGAACTGCACTCGACTCCCACATGTTATGTTGCAGGTAGTAACACAAATAAACTGTTCAGGCTCTGGTAGGTCAACTGGCCCACATAAAGGTGTGGGATTCTAGTGTCCCCATTCTGGGCATGGCGTGTCTTCTTGAAAACCATTGTAAGAATTTTATTTTGTATTACCTTTGGTCTGATTCCTCTCCTTAGATGTATTTGTCATAGGTCATTTTATAGAAGCACAAAGTCCCCAATGCAAAAAAAAAAAAAAAGCACAAGTGGGTCAAACAAACATGGCTTTTGTAATTTACCTGAATTGACTAAGGCCTCCCATCTCTCGTCTGCTTTGTACTGTCCCTTGACATCTGGCTGATGGCACCGTACCTTTGTGCAAATGACTACAAAGGACAGCCTGTCCTGTTCACCTTGCCCATCCTTAACTGTGCCTCTCCGATTGTCACCACATATCCCATAGCTCTGGAAAGAAAGCAGAGGGCACGGGTAAATGCTGCTCTCTCAGCGGCTGAACTTGCTATTCAAGCAGGTCCCCTTCATGCTTATTTTTACACCTGAAGGACAAATGCAAAGAAGAAGGAACACGCTGGACTTCAAAAAGACAAGGTAGTGTCTATTGTAGCTTAAGAAAAAAAAGAGAAGTTTACCTGTTAAATGTTCCTTCAGTTTAAAACTTGCACAAGCTTGCATTTGGTTGTTTGTATGTACATCCATTTCTTTTGTCCTGGGTAACTTGCTTCTTTCTGGTCTGTAAGTAGTGTTGTGTTACTGTATTTAGAGTAGCAGGCAAACAATATCCATGTAGTATCAGCAAGTGATTAGTTTTAATACGGACCTAATAGACAAAACGATTTCAGAATAACATTCAGTGATGCTAATCGTTAAACTTCAGTCATCATTTATAACAGATTTTTTCCAGTTTGACTGCTTTACTTTAATTAAAAGGATGATGTAAATAGTATTAAAATTGCTCTGTGTGTGAACTTTTAAAAATACAGCTTTTTAAATTTAAATAATGACACAATGGATACAGAAACGTATTTCACAGAGTAACAAAATTGTTACAGTATGTGTTTTCCAATTAGGACAGAAGAAGCAGATGATGCTAAATATATCCTGTCATTATAAACTCGTGTAAATTTCATCCACAGTCTGTGTATCTAAACTGCAATCCATGACATTGAAACAGATATAAACGCTCTGTGTGTTAGGTCATGTCTATGACTTGATTGAGCAGGGCTAGGAAGAAGTTTGTAAATATTTCAGTTTAAGAGGAGCTTAGCAGTCAATGGCCACTTCACTACATAACACCATTTGGGAACAGACACAAAGCAGCAAGCCTGGCATAGTTGCCTGCTGGACGATACAAATGGGCATGTCAGAAGAAAATAAACAAAAAACAAACAGATTGCAGTCAGTATAAACATTTCAAGTGTTCGGGGCCACAGATGATTTAAAAATGGAAGGCAAGAGTGTAAGATACACAAGTGACATTGTAGGATATCTTCACTTCACTCTACTGACTCTGCCACAACTTATTTCCATGGTATAAATCTGAACAGTATTGGTAGATTACTAAGTAGTCAGTTTAGTTTAGTTTGGATTGTTGTGTATTGGAGCAGACATTGAAAAGTTTATAATACAGCACTGAAAAAGATGCTGCTAAAAATTCAAGAGCGTTTCAAAGTAGTATTAGAGAATAGGCCTCAGCAAAACAAAGAGGTAATCAAATTACAGAGCATCTCTCATCGATAGGGCATTCCTAGAGCTACTAAACCAAGTAATGTTTAAAAGTGTCAGCATTAAAACAAGCAAATCTGGAAAACAAACTTACCAGGTTCCAGTTAATTAATAAAGCAGAATCAACTCTGTCTAATTTCATGTTGACAAACCTTTTGCACGCTGAAAGACAGAAATCATTCATCTCTTACTTGTATTAGGTGGCAAATCCAAAACAAGTTCTCAAGTTGATTTCACTTTGTTAATAAACTGAAATTTTAGTTGCAGCACAGCACATGAAATTATTAGCCCCAACTTCCAAAAATCGTTTGATAACGTACTTTAACTAATAGAAAATGTATGTGTGGCGTAACACTGAGGTGCGTTCAGCGATATGAAGGATGGAGTATTTCACTTTATTTAGTTAACTCATCCAAGAGTCGGTTATCACATTTTTGTTTGTTAAATATTTTTGTAATAATGAGTCGAATTCAAAAATAACAGCGATTATAGAATGCTATTGCCTGTGACAGTAGATTATATTAAGTACTTGCTTTTTAACAGTACTTCACAATGTCACATAGTTAAAAACCTTCAGCCTGAATTGACTTATGGGAGCTCAATAACTGTTAAAGACAGACGAGTCCAACTCAAGTGCTAACAATGGAATCGACTGAGGTGTAATAGCGGTGGAGGAGGGTCTGTAACTAAACTAAATTGCTCAGTTTTCTTAAACATTTTTGAAAGTATATTCAAATATAGTAGTAACCAATAATTACCAAAAGACAAATAAGCTATTAATATTAGTTAAAACCTAGTAACGCATTTTATAAATAATTAAAAATTTGGAAAGTAACCGATTTATTGCACAGTAGCAATTCCAAAAGTGATACATGGAAGGAATAGTGGCTCTTCAGGTCCAGATTATCCCTAACTTCAGCTCAGTCTGTTGTCCGTTATACAACTAAGTAACTTTATTAGCGTGGCACAAACTGTAATCCTGCCCTGCCACTGCTGTTTCCGGCGCAATCTGCTTTTTCGTATACCAAATAACAATCCTTTGCCTACCTAGCAGCTCCAATATTCTGTCCAAAGATCAAGTGCAGCTCCCTTTCTATCTTTTTATCATTTAAGGGATCTGCACATTTCTCGTGTAATTAATTTGTTCAAACACTGTTTAGCTACAGGTTCATAATGTTTCTCTTTTACAACAATAAACAGCAAATTCTAGCTCAGTCAATCTTTATATATAGTATGTTTACATAATTGCTTTGCTATTCCATTCATTTCAAGACAAATTCTTTTTTTTTGGTACTTTTATGGTTAATTTACCTCAAGCAGCTGGAGAAGTGCTCTGCTGTATGAGCTGCTTGCACGCCCTCCCTAAGATCTGACTCACTTAAATTGGGCATCCAAGTGGCTGTCAGACGATTAAAAATGAAAAACAAACTTAACAAACAAGTTGGTATAACCACCATCAAAATAAAAGTGAAACAGTAAATTAATTTGTAGTTGAAAGTGTGCAGAATGTTCCTCTGTTTTAAGATTAGTGATGAGAAAATCATGTGGCATTCGCTTCATTGCAAGTTCAACAAAGTCGTGGAAATGTTAGGGAGCTTTGCCATACTCCACAAAATGCATTGAACTCAATGGGGAAGGAGGAACTGAACTAATTTTGATTATAATGATGTAATGGTTTAATTGTGTCGGAGGGCTAGGAAAGCATCTGCCAACTATGCTGGACTGATTATTGCGGCCATAAATGTGACATGAGCTGTGAGGCAGCAGTGCTAACTACTGTGCCACCATGCCTCGGACAATGCAGACAGAAAAATAACCATAAATAAAATACAACAAATGGCCACAAACTAGCAAAATGTAGTCATGCCATGAATGTGGCAGCGTAGGGTTAAGGTGCAGGTGCAGCTGGAATGTCTTTAGTTTCCAATCTATCAGATCAAATGCTTGGTGCTTTTTTCTTCCATCAAGAACAAAAAAATGCCCTGTAAATAGTAATAAATAGTAAAAAAATGTGTTATTATTTCACAGGCTTTCCTGTATTTTCTAATGAGGGGAGGGCCTTAAGGCTTGTTTTGACTGCTGCTTGCAGCACATGCATAATTAGCCATGCAGCACTATGATCCGTGTTATATATCTGGTGGCAGTACTCATAATGTTCTCATTATGGTCAACGTATAAATTCTGCAAGTTTTTTTTTTTTTTTTTTAAATCTCATGTGGGATGAAAATCTGGCTGAAGTACTGACTAGGACATAACCTGACGGATGCCTGAAGGAACAATCCTACAGTAAAAACATGCATGAAATATTTGTATATGGCTGCTATAGTTATGTGATGCCACACATGCCTTATTAAGCATCACAGGGCACTGGGGAAAAAAGTTCATCTAAGCCAGCAACACAGCGAATTTACAGGGAAATATTCAGTGAACAAGGTCACCAGTATATTTACTGTGAAAAACACCATGGCAAATTTCCCTAATCAAAACACAGATGAGTCTGCAGTTTCACCAGTGGTTTTCATTCAATAGGAGATTTTAAAATTTCAGAACTTTATACAACGAGAACTGTTTGAGATATCTCAACCAAAACTAAATTGTATCAAATTTATCTGAAGAACAAGTGTGCCAAAATTCAACCAGATTTGTCCACAGGGGGCCAAGTTGCTTCATGCAGACAGACAAGACTACCGCAGTAGATGCTTCTCACATTGTATGCAAACACACCTAAAAAAAATAAAGCTGCAAAAGATTCAGGACACACAGTACTAATACAGAATTATTTTAAAACCGGGAAAACAGTTGGTTATGTTGTAATGCTTGCTTTCTAATTTGGCCTCTCTAAGTAGGTCTTTCCAGAGCTGAAAGTCCCTGTGACTAATAGTACAGTAAATGTATTTATCCTTGCAAGTTTAAGTAAGCCAGCATTCTCTGGACTATAAACATAACTGAAAAGAGTTTAGTAGTTTGACAATTTGAGTTATACGGCCACACTTTATTTCTGTTTATGATCCTTGCAGCAAAGTAACAGATTAGTGATTTACAACAACTAATGATAAAGTCTTAAAAATAGACAATTTTGCTTGATCCCCCACCAAAAAAGCCTTGCTTTTCAAGATTCTGCAAGGTAAGAGTTTAACTTTACTTTGAACAAAGCAAATTTACAAAGTGTGCAACTTCAAATTTGTATCAATGATAACATCTAAATACCAGGTGGAATTAGGCAAAGATGACATTCTGGAATTAAGACTGTAGGTTTGCTAATTTTCAGAATTACCATTTTCGAAAATAACTTATTTTTCTACAGTTGAGACAAATTCTCTCTCATTCACTTTTCGCGTGTGCCCTATATGGTCTAGTGGTTAAGATTCCTGGTTCTGGTTTTCACTCACACGGCCCGGGTACAGTGTCTGGTATGAGAAAGCTGTTTAGAGCCCTCTACAGCATCAGAGTCATGCTCCTCATCCTGTACGGTCTTCCCATGATTGGCAAGGCAGTGTGGTGTGGAGGTTAAGGCTTTGGACTTCAATCCCTGAAGATGCAAGTTCAAATCCTGCTACTGACACTGTGTGACCCTGAGCAAGTCACTTGACCTGCCTGTGCTCCAATTAGAAAACCAAAAGAAATGTGGCCAAGTGTTTCATAAGTATTGTAAGTCACCAAATAACTAAAGGTAATCATTCATCTACTGTTTTACTTGTAATTTGAAGAACTGGAGAATAATTGATAAATAAAATTGAATGTTATCTGCTAGTGTTGTTCAGTGAAGTTCGCCCATGCGTTTTTTTTTGCAGTGAATATGCCGGGTTTACTGGTAGTCTTGCTTGCCGGTTATTTTCTTGGAAATTCTCCTTGGTATGGCTTAGGCAAACATTTTTTTCCTAGTGCCCCATGATGCTTCGCAAAGCCAGTGTGACACCACAGAACTGTAACAGTCATGCGCAGAACTTTCACACAGGCCTATTGTAAGATTGCTGCTGATCAGTACCCATGCA
Source organism: Polypterus bichir lapradei (assembly GCA_026402145.1). Lineage (NCBI taxonomy): Eukaryota > Metazoa > Chordata > Cladistia > Polypteriformes > Polypteridae > Polypterus > Polypterus bichir. Next base: position 58,340,689 of record JANRMT010062814.1, read on the forward strand.
GGATTTCTATTTTGCATGTGTTATATTTATTAAAAAAAAAATTTCAGAAAAATAAATAGTTGCAGTATTTTCATTTGAGGGGTACACCTGCTCAGCATTTCACAAGTGCAGTGTTATATGATTTTTGTTTAATGATGTGGGACCCCTCCCCAACTCATCCGGTTCTGCTCCTTTCACCAAGGGGGCAGTTTGCATTAGCTGCTAGAGGGTCATCATTTAATTTAACAAGTCAAAACTGGGTTGCAGAACCATAAAGGTTGAGAAACCTTGCATTAGATGACACATAATGAGGATACTATGAGCATTGCCACTGAATACATGCATAATTAGCCATATGCGCAGCTATGATCTCAAAACAAGCTTTAAAGGATTCTTGACTCTACCCCCTTCTCATATCAGAATGACATTTTATTAAATAATAACTAAAGATAACTATTTACAAGGCATTTGTTCTTGATGCAAGGGATCTGCACAGATACTTGGGAAGCACAACCAGAGCCATGACTTTAAACAATGGAATGAGCCAGTCCTATACTGCTGCCTTTTGGCACGGCCAACGTATTCTCCAAGATTGGACCTCTGTGAGCACAATGATTTTTATTTTACTTACTTACTACTAGCCATTTGTTGCATTTTGTTTGTGGTATTCAATTTTGTCTGTGTTTTCTGTTGCTTAAGGCATGGTGGCACAGTGGTTAGCATTGCTGCCTCAGAGCTCAGATCACATTTTTGAACACAATCAGTCCAGTATAGCTGGCAGATGCATCCCTATCCCAAGGAAAGTTAAAAGACCATTGCACCATTATAATCTACTCAAAGTTAATTCCCTTCCTCCTTCCCATTTGACTTCAATGCATTTTGAAGAGTTCAGTGAAGTTCTGGAACAATTCTGAGATTTTGTCAACCTCAAGGCAAAGCAAATTCTGTGGGGTTCGTTCATCACTATTATCAACATATAAATGAAAGATAATCTGTTTTAAAAAGTTACACAATGTAGTAGCAACATATGAAGAGAAAATATAGTTAGTCCAAACACAAAACCATGTGGGAAACCAAGCACTGTATTCACACTTCTACAAATATCAAACACAATTTGAAATATATGCAAAAATCAAACAAAAAAAATGGTCTACTGTATTAAAAGAACTTAAATCTAAAACCATAATAAACCATTTCTTGCAGTGAAAAAACATTTTATTATAATTTAAGGCTGTTTGTGTTGTGACCAAGGCAATCTTGGACATTCTCGTACAGATTGTTTAAAATCTTAGACATAAGATTACAGCTTCCTCTGGAAATAAAGAGGAGGTAAATTTGAAAATTGCTATAACTTTGATGACCATTCATCATTTAATTTACTTCTCCATTTTAGGCACTGGCACCATGTCACTCTATCTTTATAGCACGTGGTCACAAGGAAGGAAAAAAAACACTTGAAGGGCACATTCACCCAAAGACCCACAGTCCAATATACATTTGTCATTTCACTCAACATGCACATCTTTTGGAAATGAAAAGAAACCTAGAGAAAAAGAAAATTCTCTTTTGCTTACTCCAGATCAAGGTAATGGAGGAGCTGGACCTTATCCTTGTAGCACTGAGTGCAAGGCAGGAACAGACACTGCATGGGGTGCCAATCAATTGCAAGGTACACTCAAATTACCATTTGTACCCTGTTTCACTTCACTTTTATTTTGGTGGAGTTGTTTTACCAAAAGCCTGTCTTACATATGCGCTGTAGTTGTTGGTCAACTGATTTCTCCAATTAGTTTCTAACCTGGTATTTTGAAGTTCTTTGAATGTTAATGAAACGTGAGATACTGTCATTTAGACACTGCATAGATATGAATCTTAACTGTGGGAAGGAAATGATTAAAAGCACTTCAATGACTATCTGAAATGGCTTTGTTAATAGGAGAGTTTATCACATTATGAATATTAATGCCATGGATGAAAATTAAATCTGAAGGATGAATAAAAGTGTGCATGTTCCTTCACAATTTGGAAAAACCACATAATTAGTCAGAGGTAGAACTATTCCTCATGTAGTATGCCTCCACATCTATGTGAAAATTAAAGTTACCCAATTAGATTACTTTATCATAATTGATAGTTAACTAGGACAAAAAGGTGCTAAACTTTGAGATATGTGTAAATAAGTATTAGCAGATCTGCAAATTAAAAATAAGACTATGCCTGAATTCACGTTATGTCTAATATTAGAATCATAGAGGATGGTACATCGCATACACTTGCTTGAAAAGGTTCATCAATAAAATAAAAATCTCTACCACCAAGGAGTTACCAACGTCAAGGAGCGCCTCAATTAAGAGAATGGGGTATACATGTTGAAGCCAAATTTAATTTGCAAAAAAGGGACTTTGTGTCTGAATTAATGACACCACTTCCTTAGAAGCCATGGTCTAAAAAACATTTTATGATGCACTGATGTCAAGGAGTCTGCTTTCTAACTGAGTCTTCAATATTATTTAAACAAACATTAGCAGTGCAAAGTCGACCTTCATTTTTTAAGTCAAATTATAATTTCTTTTTGCCATATTTTATGATTAAATGATTATTTTATGATTCCTCCACTTACAGTAAAGGCCAGCCTTCCTTGGACATTCAAGCCATTTCAAACTCATACTATTTAAAATCAGGAATGGCTAGCATCTAATTATTTCCAGGGACTATTTTTTTTTTCTTCATATGCAGTCCAGGGGCCTCATGTATAAACCGTGCGTATGCACAAAAATGTTGCGTACTCTCGTTTCCATGCTTAAATCACGATGTATAAAACCTAAACTTGCCATAAAGCCACACACATTTTCACGCTAGCTCAAACCCTGGCATATGCAAGTTCTCCACTCGGTTTTGCAAAATGGCTGCACCCAGCGTCAAAGCAGTGCTTTTGTTCCAGTGTTCCAGTTCCCTTTCTTTTTTAGATCCACATCCCTGACGCGGCTTTATCATATACACTGAAATTAACCACATATTGTTTATTAGTTTAAGGCATCTGATTGTAATTAACCTGTAACAACATAATGGTCCATGGAATGGGCAAACTATTCCAAATGCCATAGTTGCTTTAGCGTTGTTTCTCTCACTGCACCTTCTTCTTTCAGCTGCTCCCATTAGGGGTTGCCATAGCGGATCATCTTTTTCCATATTACTCTCGCTGCACCACTTGGAGTATTTATATCACTGTATCCGAGTGTGGAATCACAGCTCTACAGGAACTGATCGGAAAGAGAATTATCGGGATACAGCTTCAAGCACATGTTGCCTATTTGAACTGCTCTCATGCGACAAACGCTTCAGTGCCTTTCCTGTACTGACCTTGCGGTTCAGAAACAGTTTCATCCCAAGAACTATAAACGCAATCAATCAGTCCATCAAGTGCTTTTTGTAGAACTGTTTGTACTTATAAGTACAATTACCTCACTGTAAACTTGCGATACAGTTATAATATTGCACAACCTGAACCACTTTATAAAGCACATATTTACATATGATGACAATATCATTTTTAAGATGAAATGCAGCAAAATATATTACATTATACAGATAAAATGTTAACATCATTTGAATACTATATATTGTTAATAATTAAACATGTGAGGACACGGTGTCGCAGAACTAGCAAGGAGCTGGCGGTTCAGGGATTGTTCCAGCCTTGCGTTGTATTCTTGCTGGGGCTGGCACGACACTGGAAGGATAAATGGATAGAATAATTAAACATGTACTATGAAGATATTTCACTGTTCCTTTAAAGTTTTGAAGCATTGGAGTTCTAAGCTTACAGATGGCTTAATGTCTATTACTGAGCTGATTGTGTGACGATTGGATACTTGGAGAAGGAAAAGGAAGGACAGCAATTGGGGGTTAGTATGTTTGAAAGAGACAGTACTGCTGCAATAAATTTCATCAAAGGTTGCGCATGGTACAGCAAGCATCTTGCGGGAGGCAAGAAGAATAATCTCTGGACAGGGCAGCAGTTCGTCACTATCACTGCGCCACCGTGTTCCTGTTTTTAATACATGCTTCAATTGATATGGTATGAATTCTGAAATGATATCAAGTATACATCTCAATATTTAAATTATTCAAAGAACATTAATATCATGAATGTCATGGATTCTTGTTGGAGGACGAGAAAGCCTGTTTAAGAAGCACATAGTGATTCACACACATAGAGCACATAGAAGATCAAATACAAAACAAAGCATTTAACGTGCTACTTTAGTTACAATGGGATTTGAGAAACTAGTAAATGAAACGATTTTAAGATGAAGTTTATGATGTTCTACTTTAAATGACAAAATAAAGTACGTGATTAAAGTGGAAATTTAGAGATTAAAGTTAACATTTCGAGCTGTTTTCCCCACTGTGTCCCTATTTTTTTTTCTTTTCTCTGTACCCTAATAAGCTTTCATATGACACTCAGACGGTGGGCTATGACTCGCCTTTTCACGGCGACTTTGATATTTGATGACGAACATTTCCGCTTTTGTCCGTACGCCATGTTTTAGTGTGAATTCTACGCACAACGTTATGCATGAGGCTCCAGGGGCCTCAAGCATAACGCTGTGTGTAGAATTCACACTATAACATGGCGTAAGCACAAAAGCCGTAATGTGCTTACGCACAGAAAAATCCAGATGCATAAATTTGTGCGTTCGTCATCTTCCGCGTTCTTCTGCTCCATAAATCCTGATCAGTGTGAAAAGTAACGCTCGTGCACGCGCCTTCTGTCCCACCCCTTCTCATCCCAGAATTACGCCTCTTTGAATATGCAAATCAATATAAATAGCCCTTAAGCTCAGTGTTTTGTGAAAAGGCAATGGCAAAAGCAAGAGGGAAAATAAGAATTTCAGCGAATACCAAGTGGAGGCAAAGAAAAATGTAATATTTTTTGGTTTAAACAGTGGTATAATCAACAAAAGGAAGTTGATTGAGTGACATAGCGTGTTGGAGAAACCTGAAAGCTCAAGTTCACAAAGTTGCACAGTGCCCAACATAAAAAAAGAAGTTGTCGCTTATCAAAGTCGCAGTGAAAAGACGAGACGTAGCCCACCATCTGAGTGTCATACGAAAGCTTATTAGGGTACAGAGAAAAAAAAAAGGCACAAAATAGGAAAAAGTAGGAAAAAAGCACGAAATGTTAACTTCAATCTCGAAATTTCCACTTTAATCGCATAGTTTATTTTGTCATTAAAGTAGACCATCATAAACTTCATCTTAAAATTGTTTAATTTACTAGTTTCTTAAATCCCATCCTAATTAAGGTAGCACGTTAAATGCTTTGTTTTGTATTTGATCTTTTGCTCTGTGTGTGTGAATCACTACGTGTTTCGGCTTTCTCTTTCTACGACTGGACACAGAATCCATTACATTTGTGATATTACAGCTCTCTGAATAATTAAAATACTGAGATGTATACATGATATATTTTTCATGATGATAGGAGTTAAGGCATGTTATTAAACATGGGAACACGGTGGCGCAGTGATTGTGCGCAACCTTCGATGAAATTATTGCAGCAGTACTGTCTCTTTCAAACATACTAATCTCCAATTCCTGTCCTTACTTTTCTTTCTCCAAATACCAAATTGCCACACAATCAGCTCTGTAATAGATGTTAAGCCATCTGTAAGCTTACAACGACGATCTTCAAAACGTTTAAGGAACATTGAAATATCTTTGTCGTACATGTTTAATTATTCTATCCATCTATCCTTCCAGTGTCGCGTCAGCCCCAGAAAGAATACAGCACAAGGTAGGATCAATCCGTGAACTAGCTAGCGCTGTGGAACCGTGTCCTCACATGTTTAATTATTAACAATATAGATTATTTAAATAAAGTTAAAGTTTTATCTATATAATATAATGAACATATTTTGCTGCATTTCACCTTAAAAATAATATTGTCATTATATGTAAATACGCTCTTTATAAAGTGGCGCAGGTTGTGCAATACTATAACTGTAGTGCAAGTTTACAGTGAGGTGATTGTACTTATAAGTACAAACAGTTCTACAAGGAGCACTTGATGGACTGATTGATTGTTTAAAGTTCTTGGGATGAAACTGTTTCTGAACCGCTAAGTCCGTACAGGAAAGCCTCTGAAGTGTTTTGCCGTAGCTGAGGCAGCATATGCTTGATGCTGTATACCGATAATTCTCTTTCTGATCAGCTGCTGCTGTGATTCCACACTCAGATACAGTGATAAAAATACTCCAAGTGGTGCAGTGAGAGTAATATGGAAAAAGATGATCCACTGTGGCAACACCTAACGGGAGCAGCTGAAAGAAGAAAAAAAAGATGCAGTGAGAGTAACAACGCTAAAGCAGTTATGGTATTTGGAATACTATGGCTATTCCCTGGACCATTACATTGTTACAGGTTAATTACAATCAGATGTATTACACTAATAAACAATATGCGGTTAGTTTCAGTGTATTTATAAAGCCGCATCAGGAAAATAAGGAGTAACCACACAGGAACAGTAGCACTGCTTTGATGCTTGGTGCCGCCAGTCTGCAAAACCGAGTGGAGAACTTGCGTATGACAGGGTATGAGGCACCGTGGAAATGTGTGTGGCTTTACGCCAAGTGTAGGTTTTATACATCGCGATTTGAACGTGGAAACATTCTTACGCAAGATTTCTGTGTGTACGCACCGTTTATGCATGAGGAGCCAGGTCTGTAGACATCATTTGAAAGAGTACCAGCTACTACATCTCTATATTCTTGATAAATGTCCAGACAATTAAATTGACATTTTCTTTTAATGGGTGAGTATATTTTTAGGAACACCTGCTTATCCATGCAATTATCTAATCAGCCAATCATGTGGCAGCAGTACAATGTATAAAATCATGCAGGTACAGGTTAGGGGGTTCAGTTACTGTTAACATCAAACACCAGAATGGGGAAAAAAGTGATCTCAGGGATTTTGACCATGATATGATTGTTGACATCAAAGAGGCTGGTTTGAGCGTTTCTTTAACTGCTGATCTCCTAGGACTTTCATGCACAAGAGAGTCTCTAGTGTTTATTTAGAATGCTGTGAAAAATAAAAAACATCCAATGAGCTGCAGTCCTGAAGATGGAAAAACCTCATTGACAACAGAGGTATGAGGTAAATGGATAGACTGTTTCAGCTTAAAAAAGGCCATGGTAACTCACATAACCACTCTGTATTACTTTGATGATCAGAAAAGCAATTCAGGGTGAACAACACATTGAACCTTGAGGTGGATAGGCTAAAACAACAGATGACCACATTGAGTTTCACTCCTGTCACCCAAAAACACAAAGCCGAGTCTGCAGTGGGTAATGGGCTCACCAAAACTGGGAAGTTAAGTTGAAGACTGGAAAAACATAGCTTGGTCTGATGAATCTCAATTTCTGCTGAGGCACACAACTGCTAGGGTCAAAATTGGACTTCATCAGCATGGATCCATGCACTCAACCTGCCTTGTTTCAACCATCCAGGCCGGTGATAGGGGTGTGGGGAAAATTCTGATGCATTTTGAGACCTTTAATACCAATCAGTCCTCAATTGAATGCCATGGCCTATTTGAGTATTGGTGCTGATCATGTGCATCTCTTCATGGTCAAAATATACCCAACTTCTAATGGCTGCTTCCAGCATGATAATGCACCATGTCACAAAGCAAACGTTGCTCAGACTGGTCTCATGAACACAATGGTGAGTTCAGTGTCCTTCAGTGGCTTTCCTAGTCACTGGATCTGAATCCAACTGAACACCTTTAGGATGTGGTAGAACAGAGATTCACAGCATGAATGTGCAGCAGATAGATCTGCAGAAACTACCTAATGCAATCATGTCAGCATAAACCAGAATCTCAAAATAATCGGTGTCATTTATGGCAAGAAGAACTGAGGTTGTTTTGAGAGCAAAATGATGTCCTACCCAATGTTAGCATAGTGCTCCTAAGGATTTGTCTTGTGAGTGTATACATGCATAGGCAGAGCCACCACTGTATGTACTGATCTGTACTAATGGAAATCCCCTCATCTTTAGCCTCACATCATATTGGCCATTTACAATCACTGTTACTAACAGAATATTACCAATGTGTATTTACTAAAAAGGCCAAGAAAATTTTTTTAAAGAATTATTCCCCTCCCCAAATGTGAAGTTGTACCATAATGCTGTACATCTGCACTAACCACATTCATATTTATGAAACAGATATTAAAAGGGACACTTTATGTGTAAATTAAAGGGTGCCATCGGGTAGAAAATGACACTTGTTTGGGCCTAGGACTGTGAGAGCCCTAGAACAGTCTGTGCAGAAGTTAATTGTTTTTGTAATGGCACCTCTATAGTGCTGACACGCAGCGTCATTGGAACAGCTTCACCCTATACTGTACTTGTTCAGTCAGTTTAACCTTTAATGCCAGATACCTTGGCACCTGCAAAACATTTTACTTACACTGCTATTTTTCTGCATTAGCAGACTTCCTGGAGAGTTTTCATTTATTTTCTTTACCGACAGATATGGAACAAAGTGCCAACAACTCATTCTAGGCTTACACTGGTGGTATAAACACCATTGCTACCTGATGGCCAAACACATTCACATTAATATCCACCTATAAAGTACTGCTTATAAATTAATGAATTTATCACATTCTGACAAACAATGTGCAAATATAATTAAAATGCAAATTGGTTGCTAGCTTTAGGAAAGGGAAGAGAGAGATTATGCTTATGCCAGATGATGCCATCTCTTCCATACTGCAAACAAGTTTAGGTTTCTGCATTAACAGTTGGTCCACAGAAGATTAATCAGACTTCTTCTGGGCTAGAAGGCATGAAAATGAAGTTTAAAATCACAAACTAAGACATATCACACATTACTAACTGGATAAACATTACAGCTTCATTTATGCTCTTCAACAAAAGCATTGCAGAATGATATGGAGGCTGGCTTAGATTAATTTAGAAAATAATCCCTGAAATAGTGGGATGCAGGTACATAGGAGAAAAATCTACCCACCAACGACTTGGAAAACTCAGTTCAGCATTATTTTGGGCTCATTAAGTGAAGAGGAGATGACACGCTAGGATGTTGTGAATGGGTTTTTCTGTTCAAAACTTGTATGTGCTGCACTTCTCTCCTGCTGTTTTGTAATTGATAAGAAATTGGGCACATTTGGACAAAATTATCATTTTTCCTCATGATTTCACATTTTACAGTGAAACTTGAAATACTAAAGTTCTTCAAAGAGAGCATGCTGGGAGCACTTGCCTAAAATATTTGGAAAGTTTGAGCTAAAATAGAAACACCATCTGCAGAAGAACCATTTGCATTTCACACTTCTAGTGGCAAATTTAACAGATAACAATCTGATGTGTTGGCTGCTATCCTATAATCTCATGATAATTGTCACGACCACAATTAAGAATAAACCTATATTTAAACATTCCCCTGTTCACAAGAAGGCATATGACTTGTTATTTATGAACAAAGGTGTTTAATTTCAGTGCTGAAATTACTATTCTTATATTTAATGTGTAGGAAGTGGAAGGGGTTTTGAAATGTTGGAAGTTGCAGTTCCTGTTATTTGATATGATAAAGTATTGGATTTTATACATCTTATTGATCACTGAATTTTGTATTTATGTGCCTTTTGCCAAATGCAGATATTCCATTATATTTTAATGAAGCTGAAAAGACTCCACAAGAAATTAGACAAACTAATGAGGAGTTCAAAGAAATGACGAGGTGAGTGCTTCTCTGTATACCGTGTACACTTCTTGGAGACCCATATCTTCGTAAAATGGCTTTATCAACATTCACACCATAAGAATTTTTTACAGTAAAAAGACCTTCCAAGACCAAAATAGTTCAACTGAAGATAACCTGTGATTAATTTTTATTAACTTTCCTACTAAATAAGTCAAAGGGCCAGGCAGACAATACAGTATTTCAGAAACCTTCACTTTCTGCATACTGTGTGTTGTAGATTAAATTTTAAATTCATAAGTTTGCCATTCTTACCTATGAATCTACATTCAGTAACCTATAATGACAATTTGAAAACATGTTTTTAGAAAGGTTTGTAAAATGTATTTAATTTAAAAACTCTTTAATGCAAATATTCACACTCTCAATCGTGGTCAGCTGCATCGTTTGCTGTAATTCTTAAGATGCATCTAGAAATTGACTGAAGTCCACCTGTGGCAAACTGAATCGACTGGACATTATTTAGAAACACACACACACAAGTGTATAAAAGGTCCCATAATTCACACTGCATGCAAGGACAAAAACCAAGCCATGAAGTCCATGGAACTCTTGGTGGAAATTCACAATCAAATTATGCTGAGGGAAAGATCAGAGAATGGACTTAAAACCATTATTACAAGGTTGACTGTTCCCAGGAGGACAGTGGCCTTAAAATTTGTGAAATGGAAGAAGTTTTGCACCACTAGGATTCGGCTGTACAGCCATACTGAGTAATCAGGCAAGAAGGGCATATGACTAAGAACCCAATGGCTGCGCTAATTGAGCTTCAGGAGTTCTCTGCTGAGATGTGAGAACCTGTTGAACAGACGGCCATCTAAGCATCACTCCATCAATCATCCCTTTAGGGTAGAGTGGCTAGATGGAAGACACTCTTCAGTAAAAGACATTTAAAGAACTGTGGGAGCATGTGGAAAACGATTCTCTGGTTTGATTATACAAAACACAGACGTCCAAGCACTAGACCTGGCAAAGACAAGTCACTGCTCATCAGCTTCCAAATAGCATTGCAAGGTGCAGCATGTGGTGGTGGCAGCATCATGCTATCAGGGTACTTCTCAGCAGCAGGGAAAAGGTGACTGATCAGAATTGTGGGAAGGATGAATGCAGCTAAATACAAAGAGGTCCCTGAAGAAAATCTGCTCCAGAAAGTACATGACCTCAGATTGAGGTGACTATTTACCTTTCAGCATGACAATGACCTGAAGTATACAGCCCAGACAATGAAGTGGCTTTGAGTATCTTACCAAAGCCTAGATTTAAACACCATAGCACATCTTTGGAAAGACCTGAAAATGGCAGTTTACAGACGTTTCCCATATAATCCAATGAAGCTTTAGTAGAAACCTGCCTGGAATAATGGGATAAACTGTCCAAATCCAGGTGTGCAAAGCTGTAGAGATCCAAAATGACATGAAGCTGGAGCTTCTACCAAAGGGGATTCTAATAAAGTACTAAGGGTATAAATACTTCAATGAATGAAAGATTTCAGTTTTTAATTTTTAATACATACACCATCCTTTCTGAAAACTTGTTCTCTTTATGGGTTATTTAGTGTAGATTGATGGACAAAAAAAAAGAGGTTTCACTTAAAATTAAATGTACAAAACAAAATGAAGAAAGTGAAGGAGTTTGAATACTTTCATTGTATATAACAAATATCAGTTAGTTTAAGCATAACATAGGGAACAAGGCAGGTACCTCTCCTGGTTGAGACACCAAAAGTGATAAAAAAAAGTCCTTAATGATAGTCACGACCATGGTAAACCCATGGATCCAATGGTCACTGCACAAATAACATCAGACAAAGACAAGTCTGTTAGCTGCTCAGCCCACTTTTAGCAGACTTAGAATACAAATACATGATTGCCAACCATCTTGTATAGGGTGGTCCAGGTCTAATTATACAATTTTCATTACGCTATAACTTATTAAGTTTATTACATAGAGAATTCACAAAAAAATTCTTTTTGTTGCCGATAGATGGCAACTCGGTAGTAGGTTATAATACTCTGTGCCAAGGACAAAGAACTACAAGAGAGAATGATGTGCACCACTTCTAAAATTATAAGATTCCATCCTCATTGTAGCATAAAGGTTAAAGGAATATTGAACACAAAAAATTATAATTATTTTTATCTGTTACTTACTCTGTCCTGTTTGTAGTGATAGCTTAAAAAAGTTTAATCTCATGTTTTTCTGGAGAAGAGCGACCAATTCTGAAAAACAGTAAACAATATTAAAACACTAATGGAAAAATCTTAAATTTTTCATGTTGGATAATCCACATGTCAGTTACAGTATTCAGCTGTCTAAAACCGTATGTTTTGCTAAATTACTGCTAAATAAATACTTCTGAAAAATGAGTGGTGCACAAAAGTGAAAAATGTTCAAGTGAATTCAAGCCTTAGAAATGAAAGCAGGGTTCTTGACCAATGAATGAGGGGGGAGGCGGGTCTTCAATTCAAAAGCCTGAATTCTCTCAGTTGCACTTCACATGCAATATTATTCCAAGGGTAAGCTCTAGTAAACTGTAGAAAAGGATTGCTTAAAAATGAATAAATATAAATTATATATGCTGAGAATGAACAGAATAGGCACCTGATTGACACTTAAAGCTCATTAAAAATTTGTGTAAAAAATGTTTATTTATACAACAAAATTTTGTCTTTATCCAACCTAAATAAAAATATATCTACTGTATATTTTACAATGCCCAAGGAACTATATTTTATTTTTCAGTAAAAGCACTGGGTTACCAAGTCTGCAGAACAGTTATAATGGATCTCAGCTCCAAGTACCATTCTCACATGGAACCTTGCTAACAGTGCCATCCTTGCCAAAGCACTCACCATTCCGCAGTGCTGGAAGTAACAAACGTCAGATGCCTATCATCGTCTCCAGAGGCACAGTGAGGGAGAGCAAATCAGAGGCGGATATGACCAGGACGATAATGGATTACAGCTCATTTCAAAATATTAAAACTAGCATTTATCAAAGTAAGACTTCTTGCATATACTATGTAAATATTCAACAAACAAAAAATATTTTTTCTCTTTTTATCCATTCAGAGTACATTTTAATTAATGTTTTCTTTACCCAAGTAACATGTTTCATAGCAAGCCCCGCAGAAGGTACTTTACAAAGCATCAAGACAGACTAGCTAGATAACACATTGTAGGCACAAACAGGAATAGGCAATTCAGTACAAATGTGGAAGGACAGGACACTTAGAATGTAACGGTAAAAGTACATAACTGTGGTATAACTAAAAACTAAGAAAAATTAAATGCACTTAGATAAAAAGACTGGTCTTTTTTGTTTGATCTAAATATTAAAACAGAATGAGCTTGAGTAGTAAAGGCAAACAGATTTGCAGAGAGTAGACACCAAAAGGCTGAAGGTGCGTAGACAGAGAGATGCAAAGCAAGGCCTTGGACTAGCAAGCAGGAGGGGATCAAAAGTTATCATGCATTTCACTTGTGTGTACCAAAAAAAAAAAAAAAAGCTGTGAATGAGATATTATTTTAGGCTTGATTTGGAAGTTTCTTCCCAATTCTAGGAAGTGGGTCCTTAGGTGGAACCTGTTAAAGTTAATTAAATTAACTAGGAATGGCAGAATCAAACGAGAACACAAAATACATACAGTACGTTGTTTCTTCACTTTTTTTTGCATGACCCCAATTGAAACCTCCCTGTGCCATCACCATATTCTTCCTTATTCTGGAACTCTTTAGAGCTAGCACTGGAACATTTAAAATATGTAGTACAGTAATCCCTCCTCCATCGCGGGGGTTGCGTTCCAGACCCCCCCGCGATAGGTGAAAATCCGCGAAGTAGAAACCATATGTTTGTATGGTTATTTTTATATATTTTAAGCCCTTATAAACTCTCCCGCACTGTTTATAAATATTCCCCGCAGCGTTATACAGCATAATCCCTTTGTATTCTCTTAGATATTAGGTAAGATTCATTGAAATTATGTATATAAACACACACTGTTTATATACAGTAAAACCTAAATATTATTTTAAAGATATTGAGTGTCTCCGATATCACATATGTTACAGCCATTACGATAGACAGGTCACCAGCAATAAATACGTACATTGCAAGAAAAATAGTATACAGTAAATGTATTAATTATTTATGGTTACTCACCAACAATGACACGATGACTTGTCCGATAACAATGAGTTTAATTTTACTGCACAACAAAGGAGAGCGTTACAGCCCTTGTAAAGGAGCCACTTCAGGCGATTGTGTAGCACTGCCGTTGTTCTTCTTCTGGCAGTCTTCAATCCAAATCCCTAAAGCAGATTCCATCCAGACTACTGCCTTATTACATCCACTTACAACTCGTTTTGCACCCTGGTTAAAAGGACGCTGCAGCCGTAGATCTTATATTCCTTTCCTACTTTTTAAATAAAAAGAATCGTAGCCTTCAACAAATCCAAAACGTTTACCTTTTCGGCAATCGTTAACATCTTCTTCTTGCGCTTGGGCACGGCACCTGAAGCAGTAGCAGATTGTTTTGGAGCCATAATGAAGGGCTTGACTATGCACAAAGATAAACACTAAAGAGCACAACTCTTTACACAGCGAAGCACGTTGATGCTGAATGAGCGAGATGAGACTTCCTGGTTAACACTACATAGCTCCTGCGTGCTCTGATTGGTTAGCTTCTCAGTCAGGAGAACTTAACTGCGTGCTCTGATTGGTTAGCTTCTCAGCCATCCGCCAATAGCGTCCCTTGTATGAAATCAACTGGGCAAACCAACTGAGGAAGCATATACAGGAAGTAAAAAGACACATTGTCCGCAGAACCCGCGAAGCAGCGAAAAATCCGCGTTATATATTTAGTTATGCTTTCATATAAAATCCGCGATAGAGTGAAGCCGCGAAAGTCGAAGCGCGATATAGCGAGGGATTACTGTAATCGTAATTTTTTTTTTAGTTTAGATTTTTCCGTTTCTAATTATGGGGCACTTGCAAAAGCAGCAAAACCTCTATATGTGGAATTATACATTAAAGCAAATGCTTTTGAATTATTAGGTGTTTAATGCAAGAACAAATATCTACTTACCTATATATAGTACAGTAGCTTTCCTTTAATAGTTTTGCAAACAAGAACAGAACCAGACCTGTATGGTAACTCACACTCCAGCAGTCACTCATACCAGGTCAATTTAGAATCTCAGACTAAACTACACACACACACACACACACACACACACAAACACCGTCACCACAACAGATGCCCAACAATGGGCTATTAAGCTCACTGCAATAATCACAACATAATTTATATAGCTAATGAACACTACTGCAAAGTTACTACTGCATTGTTTTAACTCTTCTTCTTATGAAGTGCTACTTACTGAATAATCTTTTAGAACAGGGGTGTCCAACTCTGGTCCTGGTGGGCCGCAGGTTTTCATTCTAACTCTTTTCCTAATCAGCAAGCAGTATTCACCGTTAATTAACTCCTTTTCCCTTCATTTTAAGAGCCCTGTGTTTTAAGGAGTCAGTACTCTGAATTGATTTGTTTCTTCATTAAATGGCAGCCAAACAGAAATGAGATTTGAAACGAGCCAACAGATGACCAGCTAAATTGGAACGTCAAACTCCACAGCCAATTTCGCTCCAACCAGTTTCTTAATGAGAAGCCAATTCTTGCTGTTAATTAAAGACGTTATTGAATATCAGGACTTGTTGCTGCTCTCATTCTACCACAACAGACTGTTGATTTTGTGTTTTTTCTAAGACCATCATCAAGATGTTTTGGTGACCTAAGCAGACCAACAGGACCGAGACCTTCACCTTTCTTTCTCATGTTTTGTGTCTCATTATTGTTTGGCTGCTCATTAAGGAAAAAGAAACAACTAAGGGGTCTGAGTCACATAAAATAAAACTAAGGCAAAACAAGTTAATCAGTAGCAAAAATGGCTCACTAATTAAGATAGTTAGAATGAAAATTTGCAGCCACTGTGGCCTACCAGGACTGGAGTTGGACACCCCTGTTTTAGAAGTATGAAATGTTGCACAGAATGTACTGGTGTGCAAAAAAAAAAAAAAATTGCTCCCATCAAAAATTGTGTGTGTTCGTTAAAGATCTGAGGGTGCTGAATCCAAATCTGGCAACATAATTGCTCTATCCCATCCAGTTTTTGAGAGACAAAGGTTTAAACAGGTCAAACACTACAAACATAAATTATTTAGACTTGAAAAAATACATTACATAGAAGTATTTTCAATATTATTACTTACAAAGAGTAATCACTTGTTAGTTCTTTTCCTTTTATAATCTTCAGAAGGTGTTTCACAGTGGAATGACAAACAGGTGTCTGCTAACCGAGACTCACTCCATTATAACGTGTCTCCATTTAAGTGAGGCCCTAGTGGAACTGTTCCCATGTTCTTGGAGAAAAAAATCCAAACAAGAGTGTAGAAAATTGATTTTAATGACATTTTGCACCCAAGTACTAGGTAGCAGCTCAACTAGATCCTAGTTTTCCCACCTTTGTATCCCCAAAAAAATTGGGGGAAACACTTTTGTTTCCCTCCATACAAGAAGGCTTTGTATTCTTTCCTATTTACTTACACGTTCGCTGGTCACAGATGGATTAACCCAGCCTTACATACTGTATTTCTGTAAAAACCAATCAAACAACAACTTTTTCTCTTCTGGGCAATAGAAAAGCATCTTTCTAACTTACCACTATAAATTCATAGCTATTTTGAAGGAATAAAAATAAAAATATACTGATTAAAGCAAAAATGTGTAGCAAATATTTAAGTTTAAACCTCAACTTATATTATGAATGAGGAAGACAGACATTTTCCAGCTCACAATATTCTTCATGTATTCTGAGCATGAAAAATACTTACTACATAAAACAAATAACACTTATTAAAAAGAAAATATTCAAGAACAGTGTTTTTGTTGAATCTGATATCTTGTGGAAACAGTTTGGGGTGGAGAAATTCCAATTTCAGACATGGCGTAAGCACACCTGAATCCAAAAAGTATGAGGATTTTTTTGGGAGGGAGGATTTTGGTGCAGACCAGTGATATTAGTAACATATTAGTCTCTGGAAAGACTACAAGAAGCCACAGTAAGGTAAATAAATGTAGTTTTGATTAACAAAATAAATATAACTAGCCAACCTGCGGCGTACCATACGCCGCATAATCAGGCCGGTTTTTTAATGATTTTTAAGCACAGGGAGAAAATTAACATTTGAAAAATCAGTAATGTAATAAATCAGTAAGAAAAGCAACATTGTAACAATGCATGGAACGAACCAACACATAATCGTCCGTGACTGAAAACTGGCAGACCGCCATCGTGGAGGGATGGATGAGGGTGGACGGCGCTCAAGCGCGGAGGGTGGAACGGGAGGAGAGGAGAAGGACGTCCATTCCGCTCCCTCTTGCTGTATGTAGCGTGTAAAACAGTTTGCTATGGTGCACGCGGTTGTGCGTCGTAACCGAAAACTCGGTTTTTAAAGACTGCTTACTTCATTGTGTTTTAACCTCAGTTGTAAAGGATTGTTTTAAGGATCCCATGGGATACCCCTCGCAAACCGTTTTACACACTGCATATGGCGATTCACCTCCGCGAGAAACATGCCTCTATGAACAGTCAACGTGGCTCGGAGGTGCATGTGGCCTCTACGACAGACGAATATAAATGACGCCGTTTCTTCTGTGTCGTCGCGTCCGAGTTGGTGGGTGTGGCTCCGCGAGTTGTCATCGTATCCAATGGTCTTGGAGTTGGTTGGCGTGGCTCCTTCCTGCGTGCGCCATAGGTGTCTTACTTGTCGGCGGCTTAGTGAATCCACGCCCCTTCCGGCGTGCTTTCCATGGGTGTCTTGCCTTAGTGAAATATATATATATATATATATATATATATATATATATATAGATAGATAGATAGATATTTCAGATATGTTTAAATTACAAAGGAAATTTTTCATCAGCAAATACTATATTTCTAGCAATAGTAGAAAAAACATTTGTGCTCTGAACTGGTTTGCTCCAATATGAAGTTTCAGGCCACTGAAAACCATTCTCACAGTAGTAATAATAATAATAATTCTTTGCATTTATATAGCGCTTTTCTCACTAATCAAAGCGCTCAGCAATTGCAAGTTAAGGGCCTTGCTCAAGGGCCCAACAGAGCAGTCTCCTTTGGCATTTACGGGATTTGAACCGGCAACCTTTCGATTGCCAGTGCAGATCCCTAGTCTCAGAGCCACCACTCCGTACTGAACACAAGGCAGAAAACAGGCCTAGATGGAAGGCAGTGTGACATTAAGGTTTATTCATTTGTTCACATCACTTAGCCTGGCTAACTGACCAACCTAACCCACGTGTCTGTGGGATAGGGAAATTAAACTGATCAGCAAAACACCATTTACACAGATATGAAGCAACAATATAAACCACATAGACCTAGAATGAAGACCTAGGGCTTTGACATTGCAGCAGCACACACTGTGCCACCATATTGTCACTAACTTTACAAAACAAAATTCAGTTTTGAGAGAACCTGGGATCACTTAAACCAGTAGAAAACGTGACCCAAGGACTAGCCTTTCAAGGTTATAGATGTTATGGTTCTTATTAAGTGACTTAAACAGGTCTTGTACAAGAATGACATTTTTTTATAATTAAAAAAATGGCAGAAAATCTGTTTATTAAAAGTGTTTCTTGTCAAACTCCTTTCTTGCAGGACTGAAAGTCTCTGACCCTGAAAAACAACAAGGCCACATACAGGTAAATGTCATCAGGTTGTGTAACTAAAAAACACTTCTAAAGCACCACTTCTTTGCAAGCATTTTTAAAGGAATGTTAAATGTCAAGTATAATATTGACAGCTGGAACAGCAGCAGGTTAAGTAACTTGCTGAGAGTCAACACAGTGGGACAGGGGCAGGAGTTGAACTTGCATCTTTGTGGTTTAATTTTCGATGTTTGAGCCTCTACCCTAGCCTGTACATAAAAGGAGTTTTTAATTATGGTTAAGGTGACATTTCTTAAAGAAACACAGATAAACACTTTACTTCTACCACTACCAGAGATAATGAAACCAGCATAAGAGTGTCAGAATTTTCGAGCTTGTACAGCATCTCCTTACTAAGAGTTGAAGGGCTCGCCATTGTAATGCTGATCACATACTGCCCTTTTAATCTGAATAATCTCTAGCAAGTGACACTTTGATAGCAAGAAGGATCATGTGAGATAACAGTATAATCTCCCTCAAAATTCTGTGTGCTGTTAATGCTTAATTTCACAAATACTTAAGCCAAGTTGCTGTCTTGTGAGGAACCCCAGTAGCCATGCAGATATAATGAAGATCTCCCAGAAGCAGCTGGTGATCTTAGTTGGATTTAAAGTGTCATACAGAGCTGGAAGTAAACCACAATGAGTTCATGTATCAGGAAACACCAAATAGCTGTTAGACAAGAAGGCTAAAGACAAAGTTTAAAGTTCATTTCAGCAGCTACAGTACTGTGCCCAATATAGCGCTCCACAATTCCTAATTTAGACTGTATGTGCTTTTGTTTCTCACATGTCTCGGTCAGTAATGTTGGTCTTAGCTACTCAGAATAAAACAAACCCAAGAATAGTTCACATTTTACTTAGTTCACTTTATTGTAACTAAGAGATTTACTTTACAGTACAAGAACGTGTCCATATTCTTTTCACTAGGACACATCTTTTAAACAAACTCTGCTAATGTCTAAAAGCAACGAGTAAAAACTGGCCAATGACAAAAACTCAAAAGTCAAGTTTACTTAACTGCACAGTTATTAGAAAGGGGGACAGCTAGAAACTGTGTGGACAACTTGGATAAAAAGTAGGAATAGCTGAAAGGGCTATAAGATATTTATACCAGAAATGTGAGCACCAAACGTATGCAAACAGAACATGAAAACATCCAGAACTGCTGCCAGCAGCCGACAGGTTGTTTATATTCAGTATAAGTTGGCTTTGAAATGAAATGACAAATGAAGAAGCTGCAATTGCTGGAGTATGTTTGGCAGACCAACACAAACACACACACACACACATCACATATGTCAAAAGGAAAGATTTCAACACTGAAAACTAATATGGTATCAAAACAAGTGGTAAAACTTAGGAGTCTAGGAATAATAAGATCACTAATGCACTCAGGTTAGGACTAGAGGAAGCAGCCTTTATTTTGTATAATACATCTTACAATCACAAGGTTTTATCGTTTCCAAATGTATTTAAACAACTGGAGCACAGGGTATGTGTTGAACTACAAACATCTTAGCCACCAATCTGCACCTACTTGAAGTGGGTTTAAAGAATCTTTTGACAATACCAGAGACACTACAGCTTGGAGGCGTGTCGAAACATCTGTAAAAATAGCATATGTACAAAGGTTGTACACGTATGGCAGGACATTAGCTTTGGATGCCAAAGTAATGCAGGCTAGGCAGATCTGAAGCCCATGAAATTTCATATACGTAAATAAAAGAAACAAGGATGTTAGATTTGATCACAAAATGGGTTTCAAACTCAAAAGTACACCTTATAAGCAGGACCACAGAGCTGTAGTGGACTTATCACTTTCCATATCCAGGTAGTGTACAGAAGCCTTTAAGAGGGCTAATAGCAGACATTAGTTTATATAGGACAATGTTAGCTAAAGTTATGCTTTCGTTATATGACACACTTAGCAGCTTACATATTGCTGTTGTAATGAAAATGTGTCCATGCAAAAATGATCAGTTTTACTTGTTAAAAAAATTTTCATCAAAATAATGTAAAATTTGTTTTCAGTAATATCATATGATGTACCTTGCAGGGATATGTCACTCAGCCAAGTTCAAGACAGCTGCGTTTCCCAAGACACCTTGCACCAATAGAAACAGAAACCCCAAACACCATGAAGAAGCTACTTAATTTCATTCATCCGGTGCCTTCCAAACCCATACTACTTCCTTTGTCTCTCAGAGCATCAGGAACTAAAATAGCCCTGTTGGAAGAAGGCCATCCTGACAACACTCCAGCTTGCACAGTAAACAACAATGCTGCTGTCTCCAGAAACAAAAGCCAAGTGGATCTACATCCACAAATCAGCAGTTGCAAAACAGCTGGTGAGCAGTCTGGAAAAGAGAGTGATAAGGTACAGACTCAACATGAAGCCAAAGAAAGCAAAAGCACAGATTTTAATTTAAATTATTCCAAATGCTTGCACATTTTGGAGAGCAAAACAGAAGTAAACAAGTTTTTAAACAATCAAATAACTATAACAAGAGATCCAAACCATGAATCTGGCTACAGAGCTCTTTGCAATCCAATACCACCAGGTGAAGAAAAAGCATTAATAGAGGAGATCGAATCACAGCTAAATAAGCTAATGTTGGTGGAGTGTTCTCCAAAGGTCATCAATGGTGAAAACAATTCTGCATGTTCTAGTGATAAACCAAGTATTGGAGGAAAGTGTACAGAGGCACCGATATCTGGAACCAGAGCAGATGACAGGACTAAATGTTCCCCACGCCAAGTAGTGATCATAGCCACAGAACCAAAGGCTGATAATCAAGCCTACGAAAGCTTGGTGGAGAAGACAGAGTTAAAAAATGAAAAACTGCTATTGGCTTTAAACATTACTGCGTCTGAAGCAGAGGAAGTGGCTTTAGATGATCAGCAAGTATTTATTACCTCAGGAGAACACTTCACAATGAAGACTTTTCCTTTTACCAGCCAGGAGGTTAATAATTTAGTTGAAAAATTTCCAAAAGAAAAACGACACAAGCCAAATGGGAGGAATAAATCGGCATCGTCAAAGTCGAATGTAAATCTTAAGTGTTCACATATCAAAGATAAGCATGCAAAGCCTAAAAGCAAGGCCTCCCTGCCAAATAATTCAAAAGTTCATTCAAAAAAACCCATCGGCCCCTTATTGAAAACACCTTCAAAAGAAAAACTAAAGTCACATGAAACAGAAACAAAGTGCTTTGAGAAAAAGGTCACATCTGTCAAGAAGCACATCCTTCCACATGTGTCCAAGAGTGCTCTACAGCCTAAGAAGCAGGAAGTGCCAGTGACTCAAAGATCGAAGTCTGCTACAGAATACTTAGAGCTCAAATACAGCGATATGTTCCAAGAAATGTCATCCTCTAATGAGGGGCCAGGAATTTATGAAATGTTTGTGTCACCAGCTTATTCCACCTCAAGGATTGTACAATCATCCACAAATGGGTCACTGCAAGACACAAGATGCGTCTCAGGCAAAAAACACAGACGTCGAAATTCAAAGTCTGGCATAATGCTGGAAAACAGACTTAAAAGAAGTTCACGTGGCTCTGCTAAACAGAAACAAAAGAAATCTAGAGACAAAAGTTGTAGTGATGAGGAAGTAGAAGAAAACACCATCTATATTTCAGGAGCAGGTTGGCACATTAAACCTTTAAGAAGTGGAACATCACATGAAGGTACACATGACAGAAATATTCCACTTCCTCCTGGAACCCCAGTCCCACCAAAAGCACAGTATGCTAATCATGCCCTCCCTGTCATTGAAGAACAGCTAACAGACCAGCTAGCTCAGACAATAACTCCTGACAGCCATCCGGTATTGTTGAATACAGACATCACAAAGGAAATGCAAGACAAGCATTTTAAACACAGTGGCAATGATCCAGCTGATCTGATCTATAGAATCCAAAACTCTGGTAGGAAAGGGAGCCATTCAGAAGCCTGTCAGAAATCAGAGCAGAACAGCTTCTCAACTCAAAGAGACGCCAATAAAGCATCAGCAGCAGACAGCACTCATGTAACTTCAGAGGTCTACCAGAAAATCAAGCTGGAGGAGGACAGTCCATGTCGAACAGAAGGCAATGAAGTGTCATCAGCAGCCAGCAATCCCTCAGCTTCAGAAGCCTACCATAAATCTGAGCTGGACACTTCACCAGCTCGATTTGAAGCTAATATACTACCACATGCATCCAACAGTCATGCAACTTATCAGAATTTTCTTGAAAGTATAAAGGATGGAAATGAGACAGATGCTCTGCTTCGCCAATTCGCAGAACAACTCCTTTCACAAGATCAAAAGAACACATTGGGGCCAGAGGAGAAGACAACCAACTCTAACAACTTTCATGTGTCCAGTTTAGAGAGAAGCAAAGCTGATGGACTAAGTAAAAAGCAAGAGCAGTCATCTCTAAAGGTAGGACAACTTTCTGTTTGAATGTGTTGTCTTTTACATAATGATATAATTATATCAATATATACATAATATATTTAATAATAAAGTTATTTCCTTATAATCATGGTATATATTAGTTTGCCACATGAAACTGCATTCTAAAAGGAAGCATATTTTCTAAATTTAAAAAAATAACCAGCCTGCTCATACATTTTATAATGGAGGTGAAGAGTACTGGAGTCTCATTATCAAGGTACACCCTAAAATATACAGCATATGGCAACTTTTCAAGCCACAAATGTTAGCATAATTGATCCACATCTTGAGATTATGCACATATTTAGTGACTGTAATCAGTGACTGCTTTTTAACATAGTATATTAAAACACCAACACGGGGGATGGGGCAGAGAGATTCCCTAGATTTAGTATTTGTAATAATCAGGATAGAATCGAGGGTGTACACCACTAGGGTCAAGTGATCATAATATAATACAATTCTCACGGTTTTGGAAGAGTGTGGGTACAAAGACTAAAAATGTTAAGTTTAACTTTGGTAAGTCTAAAGGGATGGACTGGGATAAGCTTTAAGTGTGGAGACAGTGAGGGAGCAGTGGAACAGGTAGAAGAGGTACATCTCAAAATCTCAAATAAGTAGGGAAAAAAAAACTTTCATTGTGGGTTAATAATGAGTTGTAAAAGAAGCTGCAAAGAAGAAAAACAGCTGTATAAGGCATGCAAGACTAATAACTCCAATGTGAATCGTAGGGTGTATGAGAACATGAGAGCAACCATTAAGAAGGATATTAAGGAAGCTAAAAGGCAGTTAGAGAAGAATATAGCAGATAAAGCAAAAGACGACCCAAAAAGATCCATCCATCCATTATCCAACCCGCTGAATCCGAACACAGGGTCACGGGGGTCTGCTGGAGCCAATCCCAGCCAACACAGGGCACAAGGCAGGAATCCAATCCTGGGCAGGGTGCCAACCCACCGCAGACTCAAAAAGATTCTTTCAGTATTTTAGAAGTAAAGGGGAATTAAAAAATAAAGACAGTGAAATAGTGGATGTTCTAAATACGCATCTTTCTGAGGTATTCACATATGAGGAAGTAGATAACGTCCCAGCAGTAACAAGGACTACTAAGGAGGTACAGAGTGATTTGGAAATTGTAGAGGGAGAAGTACTGCTTAGATTAAATAGGGTGAAACCAAATAAATCACCAGGATCAGATAGTTTTTCTCCACAAGTTGTTAAGAAGGTTAGTGAGTACATATATAAACCCTTGACGCATATTTTTAGGATGTTGCTGTATACTGGGGAAATCTTGAAAGACTGGAAAATGGCAAATATTATCCTGTTACATAAAAAGGTGACCAGGCAGATCCAAGCAGATATAGGCCAGTGAGATTAATGTGCATCCCAGGAAAATTAATCAAAGGAATTATGAAGGAAAAGATTGAGCAACACGTGGGAAGAACAGGAGTTTTACTGAACAGTCGGCATACGTTCAGAAGAGGAGTACATACTGGAATTCTTTGTGGAAGCAATAAAAGGAAACAGAGTAGTGCAGATATTTATCTTGACTTTTTGAAAGCATTTGATAACAACCCACAAGAGAGGTTGGGCAAAGTAAAATAAGTGGGAGTTCATGGTTTAATGTATAAATGGGGGCAGAATTGGAAAAAACACAGGAATGGTTATGATGCGAGGAATTTAATTAGAACTGGGTGAGGTTAAGAGTGGTGTGGTGTCCCTGAGCGATCTTTACTGGAGCCGTTGATATTTTTAATATATACTGTATATAAATGATTTGGATAGGAATGTAAATAACAAACGTGGTGAAGTTTGCAGAAGACACTAAACTAGGTGGGTTGGCAGATACTCTAGAATCTGTTGAATCATTATAGAGGGACATGGACAGCATACATTACATTTTATCTACCTAAGCCAGTCAGTCAGCCTATAAGGAAATGTAAAATTTTACATGTAGGAAGTAAAAATGTTAGGTCTGAAAACACAATGGGAGGTCTGAAAATCGAAAGTACACCTTATGAGAAGGATTCAGCAGTCATAGTGGACTCATCACTATCACCTTGCAGACAGTGTTCAGATGCCATTAAGAAGGCTAACAAGAATGTTACGCTGTATACACTAACACTGTGTAAAGTACAAGTCTAAGGAGGTTATGCTCAAGCTTTATAATGCACTGGTGAGGCCTCATCTGGAGGATGCAGTTTGGGTCTCCAGGTTACAAAAAGGACATAACAGGACTGGAAAAAGTCCAGAGAATAGCGACTAGACTGATTCCTGGGATACAGGAGATGTGTTATGAGGAAAGATTAAAAGAGGTGAGCCTTTTCAGTTTAAGGAAAAGAAGATTAAGAGGTGACATGATTGAAGTGTTTAAAATAATTAAGGGAATTAGTACAGTGGATCGAGGTTGTTACTGTAAAACAAGTTCAACAAGAACACGGGGACACAGTTGGAAACTTATGAAAGATAAATTTCACGCAAACATTAGCAAAAGAACCATAGAGATATGGAATAAATAGTAGTTTGGTAGACAGCAGGACTTTAGGGACCCTCAAAACAAGACTTAATGTTATTTTGAAAGAATTAAGTGGATATGACTGGTGAGCTTTGTTGGGCTGAATGACTTAATTTCTATTCATAACTCCTTATTCTTTCAAATTTTTGAGCATTACATTTAAATAGCACATAATTAAAGGAAACAGCTTCCCAAACAAGTTTTATTTTATAGTTCCTTGGTTCAACATTTGCCCCCAGAACTTTAGAATTACAGACGCTGAATACAACTACTGAAATATACTGCCTGTTTTTCACCTGTTAAATAAAATTTTAAGTGCCGTGATCAGGGTCACACAGTGGGTAAGAAATTAAACTGGCAACCTGCACAGATTCAAATTTCTTTGTCAGTACACCACTGGATATCAATATTAATTCATATTGAGTGTTTAAATCCACATATGGCAGATTCTTAGATCTATGGTAACATACAAAGCCAGGACATATTTTACGTTTTACAGATGTTATTTCTTTTTTAAGTCACTTTAGATAAAAGTGAATAAATGTACAGTAAATGTAAATGTTTACAGTTGAAGAGCATGTAGGTTAAATGACTTGCTCACGGTCACATAATGAGGTGGGGCGGGAAGTGAAATGGCAGCCTTGGGGGTTTAAATTCCAATGCCGTGGCCCCTACACCATACTGCTTTAATGTGTAACTCACTCTTTTATTTGGAATTCCTTCCTAACTGTTAGGAATAATATCAACAAATAATATACTTTGGTTTAAAGTTAACACGATTTTGATCTGCACAGTACAAGTGTCAATTCTTATGGAATACAAAAGTTCGAACTTCTGAATGTCAAATATGCAGGGTGTTTATTCCATATATTTCTAGGATATGGACAATGTAGGGAAATCTGCAATATTTAATACTTTAGTTTAATATATTGAAAAGTCTGGATTTATGTATACGGTGGTCTCTGAGAAGATTCATCAAATAGAGCTGATGTTTCACAATTTCTTGCTCCATCTCTGAGAAGTGTGCAGCAAGATGTAAAGGTAAGGTAATTACAGTAAATACCTTACATATTAACTATTGGTATCTTGTGTTCTCTCTGTACATGGAATACACTAAAACCTCCATTCTCTTAGTGCATTAACATGCATAAATGAACTAATCACAAATCAAACAATTGCTTTTCACCTAACAGGATAAAAATGAAGCCTCCATGACCGCAGCTTCCACCCTTTCAGACAGCTCTTACATGGATGATACCATCACCTGGTCTAAAGGTGAAATTCTTGGACGGGGTGCCTATGGCACAGTAAGTATCAATTCTACTTCATGCCACATGTACATGGTACATGTACTGATTGAGATATGTTAGCATGGCACTTGTTTTTACAATCAGGATCAAACACTTCTGATCTTAAAGATTCTTAAAACAGTGAATGTATTTCAGGGTTAAAAAGCAAAGCAACTTTAAAAAAATGGCAAAATAGGCTTCAACACTTGTATCAAAGCCCTGAAAAGAACTTGGGAAATCATTAATGGACTGTGTGTGTAATGCACACACAAGTAATGAATAACAATGGAAAAGTAATCATAAGAACACAAGATTTAACAAGGTGCAATATACATTCTCATGTACACATTTGCAAAAGTATCAGACCCTTAAAATGTTTCATAAATTCCATATGACACACATTCTTTTTCTAAGGTGTATTTTGGAAACAAAATTGAACACATAAGCAAAAATGTTAAACGACAAAGTTATTTATCAGACAATATCAAAGTGAAAGGACATAATTGCCTTCCCAGTGGCCTCTGTCATTGTCCCTTAACATCTTCGGGTCAAATGTGATCCTTTTTTGTTTAAAATCAGTAAAAGCATACTAAATTTAATTTATTCTGAATGAAACCTTGACTTAAACTACTCCCAAGCCATAATTTGTACAGCTTCAAAAACATGTTTTACCTTGACACGTTTCAGGTGAGTTTTCACCCACTCTTAAGTTTTAAAATGTTTTTATATGCGGTGAACTACCAAGCTACCCTAAATGCAGCAAAAAATCAAAGTTATCATTTCAACCGGAAATGTGAAGGCTTTTAGTAAAGTGCCCTAACATTACAAAAGCAAAAAAGTTCCTACACATCACTGTTTTAAACACTGCTAGGTCTGTACTGATACACCGTATGCTTTAGTGCACTGGTTCTCAAACTCGGTTCTGGGGACTCACGGTGGCTGCACCCTAATTAAGCGAGTCATTATTTCCCAGTTTCTGTGTTTTAGAGTCAATGTGGAAATTACAAGCTAAGTTTGGGAGATTTTTATTAAAATGTAATAGGCAGTTATATGGGGAATATGTAGTTTTTTTTAAGGCGTTATTTTTTTCAACCTATTTTTCATTCTGCTTTTCCAGGTGTTCTGGTTATTTAATTGA
This sequence comes from Polypterus bichir lapradei, assembly GCA_026402145.1. Classification (NCBI taxonomy): domain Eukaryota; kingdom Metazoa; phylum Chordata; class Cladistia; order Polypteriformes; family Polypteridae; genus Polypterus; species Polypterus bichir. Next base: position 58,368,649 of record JANRMT010062814.1, read on the forward strand.
TTATTTACTAATTGGCGGGTCTGACACTTGAAGTCATTGCAGCTTTCATCATCCTGGGTGTCGGCTATGCAGGTTGTTAATTGTCACTATTAGGGTTAAATGAAGGGAGCAAACTACACAGAAAAAGGCCCGTAAACTTCAATTGCTCCAGGGGCTGTGCAATGGCTGACCCTGTGCTCTGACCCCAAGGGGTATGCGAAAACTAACAAATTCCTAATACGAGAAATTGTATAAGATAAAATAAAGAACATAAAAAAAGGGGGAAAATAATAGGAAAACTATAGCGAGTTAAACATTTATAGTTTTAGAAAAAAATAGAAATATTTCTAAATGTCTTATAAATGTAAAAACCATAGTGTTGTCTTTCTGAATGAAGAATAAGAGAAGAGTAAAAACCTGCAGCCACAGTGGGTCTCCAGGACTGAGTTTGGGTACGACTGCTTTAGTGCATCTCACTCTTCATTTAGGGTGGCTTGTTTACTACTTATAAAAGTGAATGGTTTCAAGTGACCTAACTTTACAAAAAAATTATATTTTCCAAATGACACATTTTTGCACAACTGATAAGACACGGTTAACACTGCCTTGTCCTTTAGGTCAGTTTTGACTTACTATTATTTTAATGAATTTTCAGCTGGATTTAAAATGTTTGTTAAAACCCATAAGAACATCCTAAATACTGTTTAGCAGTCAAAGTTAGGATCATCAGTACTACAGATTAACTTCCCTGGTGTTAACCCTGCGCGTGATTTGGGCTCAGAATTCTATGTAATTAAGTTGTGCTCGGTGTGAAGTGAAATGGTACACTTTATAGTGTTAAGCCCAAATAACTCTTGGGATGGTACTCTACTTCCATTTACATTTATTGAATGAAATAATATGCAGCTTTCTGCTACTTTGTGGTAACTCTAAGGTGACAAGGAGCTTCCAAACAAAAATACAACAAAAAAAAAATGTAAAGTAAGTTTTTAAAATGAACCAAAACTAAACCATTGCTTGAATCAAGCGATAGTGATGATTATGTGAATTGGTTATCAGACACTGTCACGGAAAGTGAAAATGATGCATGCTTGCATTGCACGATCGAACCTTCATGAAGTGCCCAGTGAATCTGGTCACATGAAGCTTCAAAGTGGTGCAACAATAGCTGTGCTACAAAAAGGCAAAACAATTGCGATCGAGTACAAGGACAAGCAAGACGTTAACTTCTTAAGCACTGTTCACAATGCAGCAACTGTCAATGTTCATGTCAGGGGAAATGTGGGAAGTCACTAAAGCCTTATGCTGTGGTAGACCGCAATACCACAAGGGGCATGTTGATTGTGCCCCTTGTCAGACACTGACATTTTACCCTCTTGTGTGCAAGCAACAGAAAGAAAAGCACACAAGGAAACCCACTTCTACTGTCCTGATCAGAGCATCGGGTCGTGCGGTAGTGACGGTCTCAAAACATATTACACAAAGGACATGTGCTAAATGTACAAAAGTACAGCAGTGGGCACTAGACACACCTTTTCTACTATATTTATGTAGATTTTTTGATAATCACACATTAAACATTTTTGGCTCATTTACTCCTGAGGTAAACATAACACTAAAGAGGTTACAATAGTTAATTAATTTAGAACAGGTTTGGGCTGAAACTTTTGATGCCAAGGTCACCTAAAAGGGAGTGTCAGAATCGGGTCAAAAAAGACCCAGAAGGCACAATACTGAGTCAGCGTGTGAAGACACTGTGAGGTTTAAGTTATCAAATTTTAATATCAAAGTTATCAAAAATACATCTAACCTCAAATGATAAAACACCAAAGTTTATATTTTGTTATTCAACAAGAAAATATCCAATATTTAGAATGCAAATGTGGTTTGTAAAAATCAACCACACTGTAGTTGCTTTCATTGACCTAAGTTGGGGGATAAACAAAAACACGTATGCTTCACACTAGGTCCATTACTGACAAATGCAGCATGTTCTGTATCGTCTCAGCTAAGGTAGACAAAATGTTTTGTCGTATGGTTGTTTAACTGATGGCCCCAGTGAGTGGAGATGTGTTTCATGTTGATTATTGCATGCAAGTCAGAATTTCACTGTACTCCATACACGTGACAACAGACACCCTATAAACCTATACTGCATTAGGTAGTGCTACACTAAATAGCAGAGGCTCCACTTCTCCAATACCCATTTATTCAAACATGAAGAGTAACATTCAAGGAGGCATTCTTCAATATTACCTTTAGCTTAATACCATCACTTTCTGCTGACAAATCACCTTAGGCTCTAGGAAGATCTACTTTTGTCCCAAAATTTTTTGAATTCTACCAGAATTTCAAGTTTCATGCACCAACGTGACAAACCTATAGCAAAAATTTCATGAAGGATCTCAAAGACAGCTGTTCAAATGAATCGTCTTTAGTGCTGCATTTTATTCCAAAAAAAATTGTAAAAAGCGTTTTTTGGCATAAAAAAAAATTACATTTTTATTAAATCTCTAAAGTATCAATGATACAAATAAAAATAGTAATGATGCATTAAAATAATATGAAATGAACAACAACAACAACAAAAGTAGTAACAGGAATAATAATATTACCAATGATGCTAAAACAGTATACAATCTGAAAATGAGTCCTTTGTGTAGTAAATCTTAAAGCATGGTGACACAATCCAACATCACAGATGGGACAACAATAGCGTGTTTCTTTTCAGATTTTCTTTCCAGTGTTAAAACAGCACAGGTACGAGATGGATTCCCTTTTTTCTGTTGGAGGTATATAATCAATAAAATGTCTACCAATAAGAGGCTATGGATTGATCCATGATGTGTTGGGTCGACCGTATCTCTTTAGCAATAGTGTGGACAGTGGATGTGAGGCAATGATTTGTTTTACAAGCTGGCAGGTAAAGTTTGCATGAGATACAATTTTGCCAGCTTTTTGTTTGTATAACACAAATGCATTCCAAATGCACTGTTCCACCAGATGACAAAATATCTTTTTGTAGTATTCCTTTTGTTGCTTCCAGAAAACATAACAGAAAGTCAATTCTTGACCCGCATGATCTACGCCTCCCATCATGCTATTTTAGTCGGCCACAGCACAAGGCTTTGGAACATGCTTGTTGCCTTCTGCCTGTACAGTAACCCCCAAAATTCACGGGGTTATGTTCCTAGAGTACCCGTGAATTGTGAAAAACTGCAAATTTTGGATGTGGTTAAAAAAAAATACCTATTTTTATAGTTTAAACCCTAAATATGCCCCCAAAACACTAATTTAATGTACAACTCAGCTAAATCCATTGCCTAAAAATAAAGAATGTAAAGGTAAACCTGTATACTGTACTGCTATGTCTCCCGCAGTGCTAGAATGTAAAATACCGATGTTACCGTTATATGGACTGTAATTCATGCAAGCGCGCTTTCATTGTCAGAAGCCTTAGACCAGGGGTGTCAAACTCCAGTCCTGGAGGGCTGCAGGTTTTCATTCTTACCATCTTCTTCTGTAGAGACCCATTTTTGCTTTTAATTACTTCTTTTAATTAACTTGACTCCGGCCCTTTAGTTGTTTGTTTTTCCTTAATTAGCAGCCAAACAATAACGAGACATAAAACGAGTCACCACATGACCAGCTCACCTGTGCCCATCACACAATATCTGAAAATAAAGGTGAAGGTCTAGGTAAGGCTGATCTCTCAGGTCACCAAAACATTGACAGAAAAAAAGAGAAAATCAACAGTTTTGGAAACGTCTGCTGTGGCAGAATGAGAGCAGCAACAAGCCATGAAATTAAACAACAGACTTAATTAACAGCAACAATCAGCTTCTCATTAAGAGATTAGTTGGAGTGAAATTGGTTGGAGTTTGAAGCCCCAGTTTAGCTGGTCATCTTTTGGCTTGTTTCACATCTCATTTCTGTTTTGCTGCGATTTAATGAAGATAAGTATGAATTCAGAGGACTGAATCCTTCAAACAGGGCTATTAAAATGATGAGAAAAAAGTGAATTAGCAGTGAAAACTGGTCACTGATTAGGAAAAGGGCGAGAATGAAAACCTGTAGCCACCGCGGCCCTCCAGGCTTGGAGTTTGACACCTGTGCCTTAGACGGTGCAGCTCGTTTTGGTGGCAACTTGGGGCTTTAACCCTTAAACTGCCACATACTCGGTGGTTAATGCATCTCTGGACGCCAAATACTTTTTTGCTGCACTTTAAGTAAACGTCACAATTAACGAAGAAAAAGTGAAATTTCAATGGAACACACTTTTTTCATGCAAAGAGCATCATAATTACTGCAACGCTGATCATTTTACACACTGCTAATGAACTGTAAAAACTATTTTAAAAACTACTGGAACAATATGTACAAAGTGCAACTGATGCTAGTCTTAGTGCTGCTTGGGTCACAGAATTGCACAAAAACACAGGAGATTGAATAAAGTTCCTGTCTCTACAAACACTTCAAACAAACATCTCTTTCAGAAGTTAAAGGAGCTCAGTATGCAGTTAGTTATCGATTAAACAATAGACAAACATTATAGGGGAGCACAACCGCCAACAGGAGCAGAGAACGTCTGGGGAAGGAGAGAGAAAAAAGCAATCAGCCAAAAAGGACAAGTGCCGTTCAGGCTTTTAAGTGTAGTGTCCTGCGAGAAGATGGTGATTTATTTATTTTAATGGTGGAGATTCCAGGGATACACCCAGCCTTGAGAGACAAAAACAAAGCAAACCGGTAATCAAACAGCAAATAAAGAATGTAATAAAAACAAACAAAATAAGAAAACAACACTACCACTCCTCTTCTCCTTAAGGCGATTACACATTAAATACAATAAAGCACAAACAAAACAGTAAATCATGAAAAAGTTAATGAAAAACGGCAATGGATGAAACGTAATGATAAAAATAGATAGTCCAGGGATTCGGACGTTGAATGGGAATGCAAAGATAGTCCTACTGGTAGTTCCTGAAATGGTGAAGACGGGTGGACGGGTTCAGGAGCGCTCCTTTCTTTGCAGGATGGTCATGAATCCACTTACAGTCCCCTCATGTACACAGGCAGATGGCAGACAATCCAGATGCACAAAACGATCCAGGACAAAATGAATAAGTACAGGCAACCCAACAGAAGGCAGACAGACAAGAACTTTTCAACACAAATTTAAAAAACATTTTTTTTTTTTTTGCTTTTGGTCACCGGACCCCTTTTTAAAAGCCGCGCCGACATCCTTTGACCTCAACAGCTCCAGCACCCTCAGCAGAAGACCAATCAGAGCCACTGCAGGGACTGCTGGGAGTTGCAGTTTAAAATTCTAATGGTTACTTTCACCATCCCAAGTCGTGGTTTTCTCTATAGCTGCTTCCTGTTCTCTCTACAGTATAGTATTGCCATGAAAAAAGCAATAAAAATTGGGGAGGATATTTGCGGTGTCCGCTAACAATTATTAGTTAGTTTCCAAGGAAAAATCTGTGAATGACTGAAGCTGCGAACTCCAAACCGTGACTTCGAGGGGGTCTACTGTATACTGACTGTAGCTGCATTATGTACAGTGCTAAGACAAACATCTTTGTATTTCCATTTCAGCACAAGCACTTTACACCCTTTTCCCAAGCTACTAGCACACCTCGCTGTAATTTAGCTCTGCCAAAGTCTTCAGGGATGCCATGACGGCATCTTTCTTTGCAGCAAGACGTCAAATTGCTCTGGCGAAGTATAAAAATTGTCCACGGTTACACAGTAACCTTGATCCAGCACAGCACCTATCAAAATCAGCACCGATGATGTAGCAACACCATACTGATTGTATTTTGGATCAAACACTGTCCCTTTCACGGTGTACAGAATTGAATTCCAAATATATCCCATTTTAGATTCACAAAGCTTGTAAAACTTTACGATAAAGCTTTCTCTTTTCCACACGATATACTGTATATCCATGATGGTCTGCCCTTACTAAGACATGAGATTTTTCCATTGATGCTGACATCACGGTCCAGAATGTAAAGGCTCCGAAATTTTGCTATAATTGCCTGGTATATCTCCCAAATTTTCTTCATTTTGGGTGCTGGATGGGTATTCTCAAAGTCTTCATTGTTGGTAAAGTGCAGATATTTAATTAGTGAAAACCTACACTCACATGCAATTTCTTCAAAGATTGGCACCACTGACAACACTTTTACAGCCCAAGTGATTCTCAGTTTCAATGCTTACGCAAGATGCACCTGTACAGTTGCCAGGAATAATGCCTTTGGCACAGTTTTTGCAGACTGAGTAATGCTCTGGTTCAACATTCAAATGTAATAGGAGTTTTTTGAGCTAATCTTTGTAACACCACAGTTCCCAGTTTGTTGAGCTAATGTGCATTTTTAGATAAGAGTTTAGAAAGAGAAATCAAACCCTGCAAATAAAGCCAGCATCACCTTAGGTTCTAGGAAGATCTACTTTTGTCCCCAAATTTTTTGAATTCTATGAGAATTTCAGGGTTTCCTGCACCAACGTGGCAACCTGTAGCAAAAAGTTTCATGAAGGATCTCAAAGACAGATGTTCAAATGAGTAGTCTTTAGCGCTGCATTTTATTCCAAAAAACATATAAAAAGCTTTTTTTGTCATGAAAAGTTACATTTTTATTAAATCTCAAAAGTATTAATGATACAAATAAAAATAGTAATGATGAATTAAAATATGAAATGAACAACAACAAAAAAGTAGTAACAGGAATAATACTACCAATGATGCCAAAACAGTATACAATCTCAAAATAAGTCCTTTGTGTGGTAAATCTTAAAGCCACACAAAGTGACACAATCCAACGTCACAGTTGGGACAACAATAGTGTTTCTTTTCAGATTTTCTTTCCAGTTTTAGAACGGCACACTGCACAGGTACGAGATGGATTCCTTTTTTTTTCCTGTTGGAGTTATATAATCAATAAAACATCTACCAGCCAGCATCAAAGGAGCAAATTCTGAGATATTACTGGGAAAGGCCAATCAAGCCAAACTTCCTGCTGATATTTTCCCATCGCATGTGATTATAGCATAAGCAGTGACGTTACATCACTCATTGTCACTGGTTATTGGTATAAATCAGAATCTTTTTTAAAATGTGTTTCACTTTTATTTTTCAGGTTTATTTGGGCCTTACAAGTCATGGTCAACTAATAGCCATAAAACAGGTCACTTTGGACTCCTCAGATGAAGCTGCTGCTAAAAAAGAATTTCATAGACTCCAGGAGGAGGTTGATTTACTAAAAACCTTAAACCATGTGAATATTGTAGGATTTCTAGGGACCTGTTTAGAAGAAAATGTTGTTAGTATCTTTATGGAATATGTCCCAGGTGGATCGATTGCCAACATTATTAATCGTTTTGGACCTCTACCAGAGAAAGTGTTTGCAATATATACAAAGCAGATATTGCAAGGAGTTGAATACCTCCATGAAAACCGTGTTATTCATAGAGACATAAAAGGGAACAATATCATGCTTATGCCTTCAGGTATAATAAAACTAATTGATTTTGGTTGTGCCAAACGCCTGGCATTCCTGAATACAAGTAGCAAAAGCAGTGAACTATTAAAATCTATGCATGGTACTCCATTCTGGATGGCACCAGAAGTCATCAATGAGACAGGCCACGGTGGAAAATCTGATATTTGGAGCATTGGCTGTACTGTGTTTGAGATGGCCACAGGGAAACCTCCCCTCGCCTACATGGACAGGTTGGCGGCTTTGTATTATATTGGTGCAAACAAAGGGCTAATGCCTTCCTTGCCAGAGCACTTCTCAGAAAATGCAAGAGACTTTGTACAATTATGTTTAAAAAGGTAAGTTAAACTCATAGTAGGAATTACTTAAGTATAATTTTCAAGTACAAGACTACTTTGCACTTGATTCTGTATGATAAATATTTAACAAATTTTAAAATGGGATTGCGGGTTGATTAATGGATGGATGGATGTGATTGTGACTCACAAAAGAATAGCTTAAATAGTATTTATTGAAATACTAGTCACATGCTGTTGCCGACAAAATTTTTAGAATATTGAAAAGTGTAGACAGCAAACTTGTGACCTATAATCAAAAAAGCACTTTCCATCAGATTCTGTTTACATAAATAAGATTAATACATTTAAGCTGACAATTTTCAACCACTGATCACAACAAACAATACAATAAAGGTTAAATGAATATCATCCTCCTGTGCGACTACTTAGGAAGGTTGTATGGACAATAAATACTACATGCAAGACCATGTCACATTGGACAGATATTTTTCCAGTGATTTTCAGCTGTAGCCCAGTCAGCAGCATGCTCCCATGAAACTGGCTGCGCAACGTGACTTGCCCCGCGACTCACTCAAACTAGTCTAAACTGCCTTTAGTCATGGGGTGAGCTCTGAGCACATGAGAGCGGACAACCAATGAATGCTCATCCACAAGTACAATAATAGAACACAATGACGAGGATTAAAGAAGGCAGGTGTTTCAGATCTCACAAACAGAAGAGAAGGTTGCCTGTCTGATGTCTTTGTGATTTATGTACAATGTATCAGAATGAAAAAAGGACATAGACTGAACTCGCTGTATGCGTTAACCTTTCCATCAGGCAGCATGCCATTGCCTGTCTGAAAAAAGTAGGAAGCACAAAAGTACTGGAAAATCATCATTCAGTCTCTAATTAGACATGACTAGTGACTTGCAGTCGAGTAAACTGGCAAGATCATGCGAAGAGATCAGAGCTGCCGACAAGTCTGACATACACTACAACAAGAAACTGTATAATGTGACATCAGTTTAAGCAAAGCCAACTGGGGTTCCCAAAGCCATAGCAAAAAATAATTCCACTAGAAATTCTGCTAGAAAAAAAATCTTACAGTATATGATTATTTTACACTTTAAACACATGCAAAAATACAAAAGATGAAGTGGCAAGCTGTACAGAAAATAAGATGTTAGGTGAACAAAGGAAAGTGAGACGAAGCTCAAAGACGATGTGGTTAGCAAGTTGTGTCACTGGGTAGACGTAGTACTCCCTATTCTATCTGCTTCATCTTACTCCTCATGATGTGGTATAAAATACATACAATTTCAAACTCCATTGGATTGTCAAACACGTTTACATACATTTACTTCAAAGAATAAGGTTGAAGCGGGGCCCCTTGGTGGTATAATATGTGAAATACTATAGAGAACTGGGGCGTCCCTTTCGAGGTCAGACCCACAATGTGCCACTAAACTCCGGTTTGCAAAGCACAAACAGTCTAGTGCCTTATATGGCACACCAGCTCTCTTGAAGCCAAGGGTACAACACAAAACAGGAGCAATGGCATGTCTTGGTCAGTTTAAATGCTTGTAAAGCTCAGTTTTTGCCCATCATTACCTATTGGGTGGCGGTAGCTTGATGAACATGGTCATGACTGCACTTCATTTTACTGCGCACACCACATTTGGCAATAAATCTGGTTACTTTTTTTTTTTTTTATATAAACGCCAACACTGTTGTCCACTGGCATATTGCCATTAAGTTCACAATACCAATCAGCAATAAAAAAACAGTGGAAATAATTTAAGAAAAAAAATTAACTGATGGAGGCAAGCCACAATGGAACATGCTTAAATAGTTCAGTTTACTGCATGGGCCACGTAATTGTGCAGACTATGAACATCTTTAAAGTTTGTAAGTTCTAGTGTAAAACAATTCAGTGTAGGGAAATTTTTGCCAGGCTATGACTTTCACAGTAAAGCCATATTAATAAAATAAAAAAAAATACAATAAAACTAAAGTACAGTAAACCCTCATTTATCGCGGTTAATCTGTTCCAGACTCTACCGCGATAAATGAATTTCCGCGAAGTAGGGTTCTTTATTTATAAATTGAATATTTTCGCAGTTAGAACATAGAAAACCTGTTTACAACCTTCTAAATATGTTTAACATTAGAGCCCTCTAGACATGAAATAACACCCTTTAGTCAAAAGTTTAAACTGTGCTCCATGACAAGACAAAGATGACAGTTCCGTCTCACAATTAAATGAATGCAAACATATCTTCCTCTTCAAAGGAGTGCACGTCAGGAGCAGAGAATGTCAGAGAGAGAGAGAAAAGCAAACAATCTAAAATCAATGTGCTGTTCAGGCTTTCAAGTATGCGAAGCACCGCAAGGGAAGCTTATCGTATATCATTGAGGAGTTTTATTTAATACGTAATACATGCTATGATTGGGTAGCTTCTCAGCCATCTGCCAATAGCGTCCCTTGTAATAATTCAACTGGGCAAACCAACTGAGGAAGCATGTACCATAAATTAAAAGGCCAATGTCCACAGAAATCTGCGAACCAGCCAAAAACCTGTGATATATATTTAGATATGCTTACATTTAAAATCCGAGATAGAGTGAAGCCGCGAAAGTCGAAGCGCAATATAGCAAGGGATCACTATACTGTATTCCTCTTCCCCTGTGAACACCCGACAGGTGGTAAACTTTAAAACAAATTCTTGAATGATCAGTAGAAACCCACATCTGACACGGACTTTTAGTTCAGTTTGCCTGCTACTGTTGTATGATACGCATGTGGTATTGCAAGGTTTACTCTACTTTCCATATCATAAGTGTGGGGCTTATTTCTGTTCTTACTGGTTTCAGTTTTTAGCTCCACATTTCCTCTGAGGTAAATTGTTGCTCCCAAAAATTAGGCCTGTTTCAGTCTGTGTACTGTTTTTGATCTAATCCCTCCAAAACATCATAATGGTATAAGATTACAGGTCAAAGTGTTACATTCAAATATGAAGCTACCATTTTTACAGAGTGTGCTACGGCTGGAAATTACATTTATACCCAAAGTATCATTTTACAACTTATTACTTGTTTGAAGAACATTGTTTCACATAAAAATGAGTGTTCCCAATGACCAACAACAAAAGCCAAGGGAAGTCACTAGAAAAAACAGGAATTGATCTATGAAAAGAATGTTTTACTCATGGTCAACTGTGTGAATCATATTCAATAGTAAAGAGCTACACTGAACTAATTAAAATTAACCCTGGACAAAAGACAAGAAACACTGCATACATAAAAACACTCAGTTACACAGTACATCTGATAACGTCTGCTTAATCCAACAGCACCATAACTGAGGCCCATTGTCTTAGGACATTTCCAATGCAAAACCAAGTAACACAGCTAATTAAAATAAATCTTTCCTTTCAAAAATATGTTAAAAAAGCAAGTACAGGGAGCAGAAATTCTGTAGCACATGGAAGGGAATGTTAAAAACATTTTAATATAAGCTTAAGTAACCTTTAACTTATACTGTATTTGCACAAGAAAAAAATATTCCTTTAACTCAAAAAAATCCATATGGATGCTTAATCTACAGTATACAGTGGTGTGAAAAACTATTTGCCCCCTTCCTGATTTCTTATTCTTTTGTATGTTTGTCACACAAAATGTTTCTGATCATCAAACACATGTAACCATTAGTCAAATATAACACAAGTAAACACAAAATGCAGTTTTTAAATGATGGTTTTTATTATTTAGGGAGAAAAAAAAATCCAAACCTACATCCTACATGGCCCTGTGTGAAAAAGTAATTGCCCCCTTGTTAAAAAATAACCTAACTGTGGTGTATAACACCCGAGTTCAATTTCCGTAGCCACCCCCAGGCCTCATTACTGCCACACCTGTTTCAATCAAGAAATCACTTAAATAGGAGCTGCCTGACACAGAGAAGTAGACCAAAAGCACCTCAAAAGCTAGACATCATGCCAAGATCCAAAGAAATTCAGGAACAAATGAGAACAGAAGTAATTGAGATCTATCAGTCTAGTAAAGGTTATAAAGCCATTTCTAAAGCTTTGGGACTCCAGCGAACCACAGTGAGAGCCATTATCCACAAATGGCAAAAACATGGAACAGTGGTGAACCTTCCCACGAGTGGCTGGCCGACCAAAATTACCCCAAGAGCACAGAGACTACTCATCCGAGAGGTCACAAAAGACCCCAGGACAACGTCTAAAGAACTGCAGGCCTCACTTGCCTCAATTAAGGTCAGTGTTCACGACTCCACCATAAGAAAGAGACTGGGCAAAAACGGCCTGCATGGCAGATTTCCAAGACGCAAACCACTGTTAAGCAAAAAGAACATTAGGGCTCGTTTCAATTTTTCTAAGAAACATCTCAATGATTGCCAAGACTTTTGGGAAAATACCTTGCGGACTGATGAGACAAAAGTTGAACTTTTTGGAAGGCAAATGTCCCGTTACATCTGGCGTAAAAGGAACACAGCATTTCAGAAAAAGAACATCATACCAACAGTAAAATATGGTGGTGGTAGTGTGATGGTCTGGGGTTGTTTTGCTGCTTCAGGACCTGGAAGGCTTGCTGTGATAGATGGAACCATGAATTCTACTGTCTACCAAAAAATCCTGAAGGAGAATGTCCGGCCATCTGTTCGTCAACTCAAGCTGAAGCGATCTTGGGTGCTGCAACAGGACAATGACCCAAAACACACCAGCAAATCCACCTCTGAATGGCTGAAGAAAAACAAAATGAAGACTTTGGAGTGGCCTAGTCAAAGTCCTGACCTGAATCCAATTGAGATGCTATGGCATGACCTTAAAAAGGTGGTTCATGCTAGAAAACCCTCAAATAAAGCTGAATTACAACAATTCTGCAAAGATGAGTGGGCCAAAATTCCTCCAGAGCGCTGTAAAAGACTCATTGCAAGTTATCGCAAATGCTTGATTGCAGTTATTGCTGCTAAGGGTGGCCCAACCAGTTATTAGGTTCAGGGGCCAATTACTTTTTCACACAGGGCCATGTAGGTTTGGATTTTTTTTTCTCCCTAAATAATAAAAACCATCATTTAAAAACTGCATTTTGTGTTTACTTGCGTTATATTTGACTAATGGTTAAATGTGTTTGATGATCAAAAACATTTTGCGTGACAAACATGCAAAAGAATAAGAAATCAGGAAGGGGGCAAATAGTTTTTCACACCACTGTATAAGCCACTTCTGTCTGCTCGGCAACTAAAATTAAAGGAAGCTTGCCTCCAGGTAAAAGCCGTTCTGTTACAATTGAACAAGGCTGACACCTCTGTGCTTACCACAGATTTAAAAGCTACACCTCATACTCTGAAGCCATGGGGCTGCAGGTTTTTGTCCAAAGCAATTTTCCATCAGTGAGTCATTTTACATCTTATTGCAATCATTTAGGTAGTTGGTCTTTTGATGTTGAGATTTTGATGAATCTCGATGTTTTAGACCACCCAGTGTGCGAAAATATCATTTTTGGAATTATGTCTGTGTGTGTGTGTGTGTATGTAAACATGATAACTTGAGACTGCTTTCATTGATGTCAAGCAAATTTTTCATACAAGTATTAGGCACAAAACGTAGATTTCTATCAGCTTTTGGAGTATTTCTGCTAAGCGGAAATGTGGTACTTTAGCTGAACACTTTTTTTATTCATGCAGCTGCAGAGTCCGACTTATAAAACTTTACTTTTATAATAATTGTTCAATATATCAATTTGATTTGATCTTGATAGTCCTTTAATGTACATAATATAAAAATAGTCATTATCTTGCGGTTTACTCCACAAATATCCATCCTCATATCTGAGTATACAAGTCTAGGGGAGACCACTCCCCATTTTTTCATATTATGCGTTCAAAAAAAGCACAGCAGTGTGATTTTAAATAAGACATTAAGTATTTGTATTTCTGCTACCGCTTTAAATAGTTGCCTCCTTTTTGTTTTTTTTTTTTTCCTAATTCACCTTTTTATGTGTAGTTTGCTCTACTAATTGTATCCAAATGATGACAATTAAACAGAAAAGACACACACAGAAAGAGCACTGAAAGTTGAAAGGCTGCAGCTACTTCAGTGTCAGAGCCAGTTACAGTCTCACTAGTAAAAGAAGGATTAAATAACCAAAACACCTGGAAAAGCAGGAAGAAGAGCATCATGAGGATGATGAAACGTTAAAAATCATAACCAAATATCTCCAAGTAATATACATAAATGCTTGGTACGCTTTAGAAAAATTTAACCAAACTTAATTTTGTGATTTCTGTATTGTCCCCAAAAACATACAAACTAGGAAACAACAGATTGCTTAAATCAGGCCAGGAGTCCAAATTAAAAACAGAAGCAGTTTGGAACAAAACCCTGCAGCAACATGGGGTCCCCAGAGCTCAATCTGAAAATCACTGTGTTAGACCGCCAAGCCACCTTGTATTACACATTAGCAGAATCAGTATTTTTTTTTTTTTTTCTTTAATGTTATTGGAGGAAAACAACATTCCATACATTCAAGTTGAATTTAAAACAAAATTCAACCTCCACCCAAGGGGATATGCAATATTAAGTAATTACGTTGCTCAATAATTCAAATTTCCAATGATTCAGACTTGAACTTTTGTTTAAGTTAACCTGATTTTGATTAAACAGCATTTCACTTAACTTGGTTGGTCACATCACTCTCATGCAGGTTCATTAATCTGAATCTCTGACAGACCACCACTTTGATTTCATTTTTCTCTCTCATCATTAACTTCCCCAATTACATTCTTTTCTGGCCTTTCTCAGATTACTCGTAGCAAGTCTTTAGATTTTGGCTTTTTAACACAGTCACACAGTTTCTGTCATCCCGCTAATTCCTAAGCATAAGTGTGTTCATCAAGGCAAGAATGATGTAGCCAATCAGAAGGTAAGCAATTGCATTTACCTACGGGATTTAAACTGGAAACATTATAATGGCATAGCCCCACATTTCACACAAAAAAAGGACTATTTTTGTTGACTGCAGCCATGGAGCTTGAGAAAATGCTATAATAATTACAGTAAAACACACTAAATACAAAATACTATAATTACAGTGAAACACTAAATAAAAAATTAGTACAATTCTGAAATTTATATTTTGTATCAATGCCCCTATATGCAAAATCTGGGCCGTAAAACCTATATGGCTTATGGAATATTTTAAATCAGCCCTGCATTCACTACTTTGCTAAGTATATGTCATTTTTAAACAATGCTTTTAAACATACCTTATCTATAACATTAAAAATGCAATTTCAGAATCCAACAACCACATATTTATACTTTTACTCCAAAAGACTAGGAAGGCATCTGGGCTTGTTTTGCAGGATGCTATCTAAAATGCTTTTTTTTTTTCCTTTATGAAATGCAAAAGTATTAAGCAACAGAAGTGGCTCCCGGGCCCTTGCCATCCCAACACTTTCTGGAACCTCGAGTTTGTCTGCACAGGGCACCTGTTAAACAAACAAAGGAAATGTAAGTTCAGAAAGCAAATGTCACTGTGTGTGACGTAGGCCCTTTTCTTTTAGCACAACTTTCATCAACTAGCATACACTTAGACGTTGATAAGCTTTAAAAGAGGATTGTTTTTGTGCTTATGGCTTTGGCTGCAGTCAAAAATGAGTAACATACATGTGCAAAACAAATAACGGGAAGAAAGTGCTGCAGCTACGTATGCACAACACAAAATAAACTCTCATTAAAGGTGGGCAGAACACCAGCAGTCTGCCAAGAGGCAACACAGACTCCATGTAGTTAACTGTATGCTCACCCTTGATCCATCATGTGAAGTATGTCTCATTCTAACCTTATCTATTTCTTCATCTGTTGGTTACCAAAAAAAAATAAAAAAATTTGTGTCTGTGTATTTGGTAAGAATTACATTGTAGGAATTTAAACAGCAACATCTACATGCATGCCATTGCATACTACAACTGGCCAAAAAAAAAAAAAAAAAAACCAACACAAAACTCGGAAAGGCGAGCTAAACTTATCAATAAGCATGCCAAGGATGTGTCTTGGACGTCGTTTATTGGGCCAAAACCTTTTCCCTGACAAAGAACACTGGGGGTTGACAACAGTTGTGTTTACACACCAAATGTGTTTAGATTATTTAGCAAAAAACAGCTGGCTCTATGAGCAAAACATATAACATCAAACAACTGCAGACTACTAGAAAATTATGCACTACTATACATGGCATGAAAAGGACACGTTTCAAATTGGATACGAGTGTACAAAAGGCAGGCAGGCTCAGCTGGGTGCATACACTGATGTGATTCAGTGTTCTGACAGTAGATGGATGTTATTAGGTAAGCTTAATTTACTGTAACTGTATGATGTTGTGTATTCACTCTCTGGTAGCCACCATATGAATGTAACCTCATTTTAATTTATCTCAAATCAAGCCTACGGTCTTAACTTTTGTAAACATTTAACAATAATGTTCATTTTGGAATGCTGACATAAGTAATGCAGGTTATTCAAAGTTACTGGGCAAATTGACAGGACTCCTCACCTTTCATGGTGCAAGATTAGATCTGATCTGTTAGTTTCTTGCCACCTCTGCACATGTTTTGACTGATCTACACCTCACCAAACCCCACACAACCAATGGCTCTCTGTGTGCAGCTTGCTCTGACTGACTGGTAATTGTGCAAGTTGTTTTAATGCTCCATGTTAACCCTCGATGCATTACGCTATGAATAAGTATCTTTAATAACTGACAACATGACTACCACAGCATGTACGATTGGTCCTGTGTGTGATCAGGTTCATACCTTAGCAAACCACTTCAAGGATCACTTGGTACCGCACCACAAATACCCTTTCCAAAGGGTCTGGGCCCAGCCATGTTGGTTGACACCTAAATGAGATTGGTGTGTCCATTTCTTTGTGGCAGACATGAACATATACCATATACTGGTCCAAACAAGCTAGATGTGAAAATGCCTTAAAACGATGCAGTTAATTCAAATGATCTGTAAAATTAATTCTCCTACCAACATTAAGTTTGAAAGATTACACAATTTTAAACCTATTTGCTTTAGTACATTACTGGCAAAATCTTATCAATTAAAACTTCTTTCAGCATTTTACATCAGTCAGATAAATCTATATACTGGATAATCAAATGTTGCTGAAAGTTTTGCATTAGTAGGCTGTGACTGTCATATGCATCAACAAAGGCTGAAGCCATTATATGTCCATCTGTTTGAGCACACAGAAAGAAAGCATTGAGTTAGTTTATTTGAAGAGCGATTAGCATTGAACCTGTTTAAAATTGTATTCTACATACCGTAAATGAGCAATACGATAACTTGATTTCAAGTTGTTGGGTCCAGCAGGAAGAGATTAGCTCCACAAATGGTCCTGGTTCACTACTGAGAAATGCACTGTGGAAAGGTACAGAAAATAGCAACACAACACAAATAATGTTACATTTAGTTTGTACTGAATAGGCACTAGGGGTGCCTCAATGTCAAGCTCTGCCAAGAAAACCCCATTATAGTTTAACATAATGGATGCAGCTACAGTGGCTGCAATACTCACTCGTCTCCCGGTCAGCCAAGGTGCTCTGTGTCAGGCCATTGTCTTCTTCCAGTGCTATCAGTGTATGCAAAAATTCCATGGTTTGATAGTACTTTTTATAACTTTAGGCTATTATTTTGATACAATAAGCCAATAAGTGCTTAACTTGCAGGTTCACACCTTTTGTTTCTTGAAACTTTCTCAGTTGTCCCAGCAGAGTCCAAGAAATACTCTCATACACTGATACACTTAAAGGAAAAAAAGATTGAACAATAAAATGAAAAAAAAAAAAAAAAATCAAGCAATGTAACAATTAGAAGTAAAATGTTTATTGTATATGAAAAAATTCATAAACAGCTTATATTTATTTTGACAGCTTCTGTAAAAAGTCAAAATTTCCCCCTAGGAACAAATAATGTTCTGTCTATCTATTACCACAGGTTCACATTACAAATTAATTCAACTTCACTGCTGCTTAAAGATACACTTGGGCAATTTTAAGCATGGATAGGAAATTCAGATGACTACTTGCACTAATTTTGTATTTCCAGGGTTCTGCACTGATGTTAACTTCCACAGATGGGATGCTGTATGAAGAGATCAAGCCCACCTAAAACGTCAAATTTGCTCCTTTTTCCAAAAAAGAAAATTAAATATATCTACCCTACTCAAGTCTTTCATGGTATTAACCCCAGGGCTAGAAATCTTAACAAGTCACTTACCCAAGGAGACATGATATTTGGCCAAAAACGCCAAAAGCCACAAAATCTACATCTTATGAATGGTCACAATGGTTTATGTCTTGAAGGGCAGAAATACAAATGTTTGATATTTTTTTTTTCCCCCCTCAATACAGTGAGCAAAGAGAAAGACCTTCTGCTAAAGAACTACTGACTCATCCCTTCATTCCAAACTGACAGTAGTCATCAAAGAAGAATCCAAACAATCTGCAGCAGCTTTGTCATCAAGAACTCTGTCTTATCCAGGACTGCAAAGTCATCTTCTGAGATTTAGAATCAAAGACTTGTCGTTTTCCAAATGCTCTATCCACAATATACAGTAAAAACGGTTAACAGATCCTAACAAAAGACTTATTTTATGTTGCAACCTTCAACATTAGCTCAAAGCACTTTACAACTATTTAAGGTTATCTGTTGGAGCACTGGCAGTTTAAGGGTGTCACAGGCAGGGAATGACTCCACAACTTTGTGGTTTGCAGTTCCTTATCCAGAACACCACACTGCCTTCCTAGTATTCTTCTGAAGTAATTGGCCAAGTTCATAATTGAGTCCTTTCATGTGATAAATAAAACAAAAAGACTGAATAAGGTTAAATCATTTTTACTATTCTAACTTGTAACTACAGTATGACATTTAAAATAAAACTGATGCTTTGTTCTTTTAGATAAAGCATGCTAATATTAACAAAGCTGGAACTTGAAAACTGCTGTTACTTTTTTTGTAAATGTATACTGTATTAATAAAACATATTTAAAATGAGTGTATATGTCAAAAGGCTGTGCCACATACTCAATAATAAAATTCTAAATGATGGAAAATATTATGTTTCATAACTGTTCCAAAATTAATATAAAGCACACTCTGGCTGATCAAACCAGAACTACAAGTTCAATCATTCGGGAGTATTGCTACCAGTTATTTTTTTTTAAAGGAGAAATTTTACGGGCTAACTAGATAGTGTGCAATTCCAGGATTTAGAAGTTAATGTGATTCCCCAAAATCAGCTTTTGTCTTAAATACAAAGGACCATTGCCAACTTAGTTTACTTTTAAACAAAACCTGATTAACTTTACAGAACATTACTACTGCATATACTTTGAAGAGCTAACGCATTTATGTGGGGCATTTTTATCCATCAATGTAGTCTGGATGAAGGTATATAAGTGGAACGCAAGTAGACTATAATGTATGTATATAAAGTGCGGGGGAAATTTACACAGAACACGAGAGAACACACACAATGCATTTAAACTCTCATAGAGTAAATATTCAAACTACATCTCTTCCAACTTCAGAAGTACTGATACAACTTCAAAAATAATCCATGAGCTTTCTGACACTGCTCAGTAAATTGCAGATTCAAATACAGTACAGGAAAAGTACAAGATAGCAATTATTATAGGCCACACACACTCGGCAAAGCAAATTCAAAGTTGGCAGCTCATCCAGAACTTAACTTCAGTACCATATAAGGATTTAGTTTGTGTGTTTGGTACACTTCAGCAGATAAACAGAATTGAAATTTCCGCTTGTCAAATTAAAAACCATTTCATGCTCTTTAATATTTAATCAATAAAATCCCTTTTATTCCATTATGACCGTGATGTGATCTTGAGGGCCTACTCTTAACATTGCTTTACTCCATTATGACTTCTTCCACAGGATTACATCCTTTACAAAACTTTTTCAGTAGGATGAAGTGTGGAATAAATCAGGAATTTAAATTTAAGCTCCTTGTGCATTAATAGTCAAATAATACCAAACTAACTTTTCTACACTATGAACTCAATGCACAAATTGATAGTGTATGTATATTTTGTAGTATGTATGCAAAGTGAATTTGTCCTTTTCCTTTGGCTTGTAACTACTAATTGATTTCTTTATACCAATTCACTATCATTTCCTAGAATACTGACTGGCATTACTTGTTAACAAGAGACAACCTGGCATTGAGTAAATAACTGCATTGGCTCAGCTATTTCAAAATTACTGACCAATTCAACAATCCTGAGAAATCTGACATGGCTTGCAAACAGCAGTGAATTCAGTCAAGCTTCATTTCGAAAGGCAGATGGTCTGCTGCATTCTTCCTCAACCATAAAGCCACTAAATCCAAGATTTCCCAACACTTTCAGAAATATTCAGATGCATGTGAAGAAATTTATCAGGGTAGATAAAATTATTCTACAGGTGATCAGTAACCTAATTCATAACCCAAGTATGTGAAAGTCTCATCTACACTATTTAACAATACATATGAATAACAAATGTACCTTAACAGTCCATTCTGCTAGTTTTACTGAAGGATTACATTCATATTCCTGTTTCAGGCATCTCTTATTATCATTCTCAAAATGTCCAATTACACAAATCTGTTTGTAAACCTATACTTTATAGGACTGGCTTCATTTCAGCTTAACTCTTTAAAGTACTGTGGTATTCAGATTCAGAAAGAATTAAAGTACTAATGCAAAATAATTTCAAGGTGCAAAGACAACCTTTTAGTTCTCTTTTTGCCATCATATGCATTCAACATGTAACACAGAGTAATTACACCACAGTCTTACAAGCTAAGCGTGTTTAACAAGGTGTCCAGTAACCTCTGACACAAGTAATTTTGTCAGCTTTGCCTAGCCACCTGTCCAGACAGCGGGCTGTGAGGCAAGCACAAAGTACTACCATGGATAAGAAGTTGACTTGACTGGTGTGAAATAAATGATGCACATGCAGATCTTGTACTTTAAAAATTTAATATGTCTTCCAGGTGGCCCAACATAATCACTGTCAAAGTTTTGAGGCCATTCGTTGCATCAAAAAGAACAGTCGTATCTTAACATGACTGCTCAGATGGTAAAAGTGTTTTATTGTCAAGTAGAATGTGTGCAAATGTATAGGTCCCTAGAGGGTGAGGGGGAAACCAAAATACAATATGAAGACATACAAAGCATTGTGTACATGATGAATTTGTTTAAACCATTTTTTATAAATAGTTTGCTTGTATAAACAAAATAATTAATATCTTATTTCTCCAAAATAAATGCCATCAGATGAATTTACTGAATCAAGGTCAAGGTGAGAAACACTAGGAAACATATCTTAATAAACCCAGCCATTCCAAAGACTCAAGACCTACTATAATTAAACCAAAACCAATTTCCTCTGTCCTTTTGAAAATCAGCTGTAAAACTATCATGTCAAACACAACCAAATTTAATGAATGCCTTGCTTGATATCTACTAATTTTTCCCAAGTATGTTATGTTCATTATTACGAGCTTCAGCAATTAACAAATATTTGGAAATTCACTAGTATTTTATAGTACTTTTATTAGCTAACTTTACTTGTTTTAAAAGGTTAACAGTCTGTAAACTGAATTGGATCTGACAGAGGTGGTACGCCCCATTAAAGACAAAATCAAGAGTACAAACAGACCAAGACCAGTGACTTAATTCTAAACAAATGAAAACTTTATACATCAGAGGATGTGCACATTTTACACAACTTTGAACAATCGCGATCATCTCATTAGCTTTGAAAAAGCATATTCCATATTCTTGGGACAGTTGACAAAGTAATATCTCAGTTTTTGTCTGCAAAAGCTACTTCTATCTCTAATAAAATCGGGGGAAAAAAGTACAGCATTAAGAGGCTCTTTTAAGCTTCAAAACTGTGGTCATATTAAGCTTCTAATATTAGCTAATCCAGGTCTTCAAAATTGATAAAACACTTCCAGCAAATATTTGGCAATCAGTTGTGAATTATGTACCAGATCAGTAAATTAAATGAATGGACTGAAATGTCTACTCTTATTTGCGAACTTTCATATCAGAACAGGGAGTAATGCCTTGTGGATTTTAGATTTGTAGGTAAGCTCGTGTCTCAAAAACAGAAAAGTTTTAGAATGTTGCCTTTTTTTAAATAATTGTTACAGCGTGAACATCACCTAATCTCACAGACAGTATACATGAAAACCTTAAAAGCTGTAGTTTTTCTGTAAATCTACAGGTATTCAGAACAGATGAAATATATGAATGAGGATAAAGAAAAAGCTTCATTTCTGAGAAATTTAGAATGAGGAAACTTTACACATTCTAGCGCCTTTATTTCAGATGATAAGCTTAACAAAAAAGAACAAACACTAATGTTTGATTGAAAACCCCTGGCATGCAATTACTTTATTAACTATGTTCCTGTATTATTTTTCTGTGATGCTTTAGTAAGCCCTCTCTGCAGAGATTTTCAGCTTGTCTTCTGACACTGGTTTCCCAATACACCAATGAACAAATAGACACCACCCCATTAAAAAAAAAAAAAAAAAAAAAAAAATCAATGGCACAATAAACCATTAGAATTCATAGTAGATAATTTCTCTAGAAACAACTAAAACCTATTTTTATATGCAACTGCTCTTTTCATGAAAACATCTGTACATATTCTAATATTAACATACATACAGGGTGACTGTCAATAGGTTAACATGATGCGGCAATTCTAAACTGGCAACTGCAAAATCTAAACATCTCAGCAGTGACAAAAAAGATTTAAATGGACAACAACAACAATTTCATTAAACTTTATTCCTCTTCCATTCCTTACCATTAAGACTGATTTCACAAGGACATTGACCATTTTAGTGTTCTGCACCAGAAAGACTAGCCATTAATATTTTTCATTCAACTGGTAAGAAGTATTATTTAAAATTATTCAACTTTCAGAATCCCCATGCAGTAACCTTTTAAAGCAGTAAACACCAATGCCCCAGCCACTGTAGTAATAGATCATTCTTAGAAAACCAAGTTCATACTTGCTTACTGGTAGAGCATGTTGATCTTATCTAATATATTTACTCAATATACGTGTGCTGCATTTATTAATGTATATACAGTGTACCATCAGAGGATAACTATACAAAGGTACAGAGTGTAAAATTTAAAAACAAAGCTAATCTGCTTTGTATGCAACAAGACAATTTAAATATTAAAAAACAGCAACAAAGACAGTCGCTGCAAAAGTTCTCCATTTATTTTGTCTTGGGTAAAAATATTTTCCAAATAAATTGTCTTGTTTAACTTTACATTTAGTAGAAATAACTTCACATAACAGTAAAATTACTACTAGACCTTAATCATTCATCTGGACTAATTATACAAGTATCTCAAATAGACCAAACATGACACCTGAGTATTTGTCTAAACAAAAGGACTTGAAAGATCTTACTTACCATAGCAGAAACAGAACATTAAGATTATTAAGCTGGGCATTTTGGAAATTGTGAAATTAATTACAACATTTACTGTCAAAATAGGACAAGAGACCATGATTTAGGTCATGATAATCTTCAGATTTATTTAGAATGCATATGAAAAATGTTGATGAGCTTGTATGTATTTAACTTTTGTATGCTTGCATTTATGAGATAAACCACAGTATAGTTAAGTACCAGAAACATTCATTCTTGGCTTCATTTTGGAATTTGTCACACAAAAATTAGAACTAGTCAATCGGTACAATTATCGCAGTAAGAATTAAGAACAAAGCAGTACATATGGGACTGTCAAGAAGGAAAAAGATACAACACAAAACGGGAGATTTTACTGCAGAGTTTTTTTTTTTTTTTGCTCAAATTATTTTTTTTTATATTAAACACATTAATAATCCTAAATTACCATTATCAAGTAACAGCTCTGCATCTAGGCTACAGCATCAAGCCAAGAAACATTTTTAAATGCACTTCACAGCAAAAATTATGTAAACGTTTTATTTATAGTTTTGTTTTAGTTTTCTGTACTTTATTTGAAGAGGCAAAGATTCTAGCAACCAGCTTTAGTCAAGAGTCTTAAATTAATTAAATTCTATAACCTTACAAGAGCGACTAAAATAGTGCTGGATTCCTAAAATAAAAAGTAAATGCCCCATTGGCAGTCATGCAGCTTGTTGTTTCAAAGAATAGAGCTGTAATGCTGCCCCCAAATTACAGATGGATTCTTGCAAACAATACAATACGTTTTCACTCTATATATAGCTCTTTTGTTATACTTACAAGCAGCTTCAAACCTGAGTATGTATGGTATAGCTAAACATACAAAAACGTATGTACAATTATCTCCACTTGCTGTAAACAATTATGAGTTTAAACTCATTTGAACCATGCAAATCATACACACAATATAAAAATATATATAAGAAAACAATGACATTCACTCAAAACTAAGTAACTAAAACCTTGCCTTCTAGACTGCAGTGAGATTGAGACCTTTATGTTAAAGGGATCTGACTTTTGGAAGCAGCCGTTCATCTTTCTGCATGTTTACAGTTGTGGAAATACTGTTAAATAAAAGAAATTGCACCTTTCATGCTTGTACAGTATTTATAATACTTCTCATTTGTGGAAATAATTTTACATTAATTTTGCTTTTTGTGTTCCCCCTCCAAACAGGACAAAGCAGCAAATATGGAAATTGAAAACAGAAGCAGCAACAGGTAATGCTGCCTTACAAATAAGGAAGCAACCTTCACCTCTCAATCCATTTTTTTTTGCATTTATATTTTTTCTTTCTAATAAAAAAAAAAAAAAAAAAACTTCAAAGTTTACATATTCATTCCTTGGGCACTTAACAGCGAATCAAGCATGTCGAATGTATCTTTGTAGTCCATATGCTGACGGTTTGCACTGAATTCATGGTTATCGTCAGGGCTGTTGGTCTCCACTGGTTTCTTGTCCAGTTTCACAAGGGTGCTGAGATGTCCGCAGCCCACCTGGTATGTGACAGGGTGAGGAGGGGGGAAGGGTAGGTTAAGAATAGAGTTGTGAGAGGATACATATTGCTTTACAGAGGAAGAATTAGAGGAACTACCTGAACTTTTGGAACTTTTGCTCATTTTGGAGTGATGGTTGTGACTGACATCTGCATGCGACCTCTTCCTAGAAGAGCTGGAACTGGAGGTTCCCCCATCGCTTCCAAGACCAACTGGGCTCTTCAATGCTGCTGTAACAGTTCCATCAGTATTTAGTTTACTGGTGCTACTGTTCCCACTATGTGAGTGGGAATGTAGCAAGGAATGTTTATGACTTCCACTATGGTGGCGATGAGACGAATGTTCCCTGTGTTTTTCTTTATGTTCTTTTCCAATAAGTGGACTGGAATGTTTACTTTTTCCACTGCCTTCATCAGAAGAGCTGTGTCTTTCAGAAGATACCTTAATTTTCATTTTTAACTCCTCTTTGCTAGATTTCTCTGCTGGTAGTATAGGAATTCGTAATTTTAGCAAACTAGCTTTGTCTTTTTTGTCCAAAGAATGCTTTTCAGTCTTCTCTGCATTTGCTATAGGAATTTTCACTTTAATTGGAGAAGTCATAACACTGCTTGAGATCTGTTGGAGCTGATGTTTTTTATGGTGCTGCTGATCTCCCATCCCCTGTGCAGCAACAGTAAAAGAAGTCTGATTTTCCAATTCAAGATTTTCCACTTTACACTTGTGCAGAGCAAACTCGGCAGTATGTTTCTCTTTGTATTTGTCCAGGGTCATTTTCTGTGGTGTAGGGTTATGTGAGGGAGCAAGCAACACATGATGTTTACTGCTACTTGATTTATGCTCATGTTTATTACTAGAATAATCGGTACACTTATCCTGTCTGTGATGAAGGGCGGCAGGATGTAGCTGTCCAGATGTTCCTTGTTGAAGATTGAGAATCTCATGTTTGACAGAATACATATCTGACCTACTTTGATCCTGATGCTGTGTACAGTCATTTGGTGCTGTGAAGTTGTATGAGGTACTTTGAATGGTTGTAGCTACCACATTAACAGAATCAAGAGAATGGCTGCTTTGAAGAGAAACTCCACCTGAAGTTGAAGGCAGGGTTACAGGGAAGGATGTTGAAGAAGGTGGTTTGGGAAATGCTGCGTTTCCAGACAATCCAGTAAGGTTGTCCACCAAAGATTGATTCTGGACCAAGGAAGAGCCAGGAAAAGTATTGTCGGTAACTTGGCCTTCGGATTTTGGTCGTTTAGCAGCTTGGTTAGCCTAAAAAACAAAAGCAGAAACATTATCTCTTTATCAGTTTTATCTCAGTTAATAAATATCAAGTTTCCATTTAAACCACTGAAAGTTAATGTTTACTTTTTAACATTTAATACCGAGTTATCCATTTTTTTCCAATTTATATCAAACCCAATGTTCATATCTCTTCATATCTATGTGACCAACAATACATAGAGAATAATGAATGGATTAGAGAGGAAAATGATATGCTCTGATAACTTAGTTTTACAGCAATTTCATTATATCATTAAAAGCATTTCCAACAGATGACTTTGAAAGACTAATTTTTAATAGTAGCAAAAGTAGACTAGAATGATTATCTACATTTCAGAATGTACCGTATAACTATGAGGATTGTTGTCTTCAAACAGAGATTATGTCCCAAGCTCAACGGTAAAGCATAGTCAGTGTGATTTAACAGTAATCTCATCCCATTTACAAATCCAGAGTACACTTAAGACTGCTTTTTCATAGTTTTAAACTGTTCCTAACCCTTGAAGACTATATAGGGAATACACATTGTAGATCAAATCTCTGTTGTGTGATTTATTGTCTTAAATACTGCTTATTAAATGTAAATTTCAGCCTGAAATGTATTTCTTTTTATATCATATGAAACTAGCATTTGTCTAACCCTAATCCTTAGCAACCCCAGCTGCACACAATTATAGCTACAGATGTAAAATACAATGATAAAGATGTAAATATGGTTAAAAGGAAATCAGAAAGTTACACACGACAATTTGAGGAAATGAAGAAAATTACTTAAGTTATAAATCTATAAACTGCACAAATAAACCACCATGTTGTTAATGAAACTTGACAGTCAATGAATAAAAATTAACTTTCCCTCCATAATGAAAATAAAAGTCAGATATCAAAAATGTAAAGATGTCAATGGTATTCATATCTGTAAATTAAATTGAACTAAGAAGTCTAACAGATTTTACAAGACCATTAACACTCTTCACTGTCAGAACCCATTAGCAGGTTGTGGGACTATTAGATTGGACAATTAGATTTGTTTTTTATGTCCAGTACTGATCAGTAATGTCATAGTACTAGAACTGGCTGAATTTATGTCCCGCTAAGCTTCCTGCATAATAAGCAATATGGAAATCTTATGTTCCATATAAAAAAAAAGAGTAAAACTGCAGACCACAGATGTTACCTGCTAATTTTGTATTAACAAAATTAAATTCTGTAGACTTAAGTAACCAACAAGTTATTAAAATAAAATCACCTTAAAACAATTTTTAAACTAATGAAACATGTACAATATTTATCTGTAACACATGCCATAACAAAAAAAAAAAATTCTTGATATAATTACAATCCACAATTCTAATAAGATACAAGGCTAACATGCTTAACAAGTTTATATATAAAATTGACATTTAGGTGATAAGCTAAAAAGCCTATTGTTTACCAAACAGCAACAAATTCTTTTTCTAATTAAAAATGCGAGCTGGAGTACTAAACATAAGCTCGCTCACTACCAACATTTAGACAAGTGTGTTTTAATTACAGGACCAAATGAAAAGATCTGAACTAATTTTTTTAACTTCTGTCAAAGACGTGCCTCTGTTTTTGTGCACTCTCCTACTCCTAATTAACAGCCTGACTCCTCAGATTCCCCTTTAATCTGTTTACTTCTACACTTTAAATGTAAAAGCCAGAATTCCTTCCATCATGCTATCCAAAACTCCAACTCTCGTGTCAGAGATATTAAATTTAGCCGCAAACTGACGTTAGGGGGGGAAAAAAACAAAACACCACACACCCCTGAATATAAACTTGCTTAATAAAGGAGAAAAATAAGCTCCTACCCTCCAGTTTCGAATTCGTTTAAGCCTGTTGGGAGTCTTCTCCAGAATCTGCAGAAATTCATGTGTGAGTTCTGGAAAGGGGGAAAAATGTATCACAAAATATGAAGCAAAGGAAACCCATAAGCATGTGCATATATACAGGTATAAATGTATTCTGCATCACACACATATCACATATTTCTGATAATAAAGACTCTGAGACAAGTATTTTTATTTTATAATGCTAAAGACAAGAAGTTTCACCATACTTTCATGATAAAACAAAAAAAAAGATTGAAAACGAGAATTAGAATGACTACTTACCATCCAGCAACTCAAGTGTAACGGAAGGATCTACATATTCCCACCAATGCTTTCCATCAGTTGATACAGGAATTTCCCAATTGGACCACTTGCAAGCCAAATGAATGCATACACAAGCTATCACAGTTGGCTTGTACTGGAGACAGAATGTAGTGAGGTGCAGACTGCTCATAAAAATCCCATGTAAAGAGAAAAATGAGAAAAAGGGGAAGGGGAGAAAAAGACAGAAACAGGCCCAGATTAAATTGTGCAATCAGCTGGGACTTGAAACCTAGATGGCAACAGAAACATTATCACGAATATAAAACACAAAAAAAATTCTGTTTTATGATACACTGGTATATCTGGCATTGTAGAAGCACTTAGAATATGAGACTTGTGTCACCCGCTGAAACATCTATCACCCATGTTCCACATTTGCCATTTCCTAGACAGGTACACAGAAAACCAGAACTAGTCTGGGCAACAACTGGTGAAATGAAGGCCAAGTCCTCGACCAAATAGAAGCACAAGAAACATACACACACACACACACAAAGAGCTCATACAGCTACCAAACAAATCAAAATTAGTTTCTACTGTACAAATCAGATGTAGTTACCTGAATGTTTTATATTATATACAGGATTAAGATCTACTTTTTGCAGCATGAAAATACTATGAGACATTGCAGGTATCACTGAGTGCAAACAGTGTTCCATTTGCTCTATGAAGGCTTAGACCATACTCTCCGCAAATTCAGGGACACTGAATAATCAATTTGAAATCAGACCCTTCACAAATATAAATTTAATGTTGAATTTACAAATTGCAAGAGCATCTGTCAAACTCCAAAAATTTAAGCAAGTTAAACATCTAAATATTCTGTTGTGGAAAAGCTAGACAAATATAAAAATGCCAGAATAAGCACCTGGTGATAGAATGGCAACAATTTAAATTTTAAGGCACTCTGTCTGATATTTCAATTAAAAATCCATCACACTCCAGAATTCAGCTTCATGAGATTCTACACTTTTGTAATTTTAAGGGCCAGGATATATACCTAACGCTACATGACATGTACGCTTACAGACGCTGCTGCTTCGCAAGCAGTGTACTGTTTATATTTGCATAGTACTTTATGTAAATCTGGAGGATTCCACTAGGTGGCAGTGTGAGACATCATCACAGTGAGAAAAACGTCCGGTTTCACTGTGTTGTAAGTTGGGGGAAGAAAAATGTTGAAGATAAAAATTGCATTCTGATTCTGTTGTGAAGGTACAAAAAACGAAGGCAACAGCAACACAGAACATGCTATGGGAGACCTTTAAATATATCACGTCATTACAATGGGGAATATGTGATGCTTGTATTGTTTATACAAGAAAAGGATGAAGAATATCACCACAAATATTTTTGAAAGTCAGCATTTAAGTTTGATTTATGAATGGTTTGATGCGGCGAAGCAAAACATTCAATCACGCACACTGATCCTGTTGGAGCTGCACTGCAGCTTGCCATCACACTATGTTATCTTTCAATGGCCAAATCCCCACTTCTTTTCTCAGACATTCACGGACTATCTTGAATTTTCCTATATTTCGTCTTACATGTTCTCGCATTCACCTTCAAAGAGCTAGTGATTTAATGGCAGCATTTCTGACAGGCACATCTGTCATTATGGAGATGTTGATAGTAAAGAACGATTTTGATGCAATGTACCAAAATTTGAACAAACACGCCACCCAAATTTTTTCTGGTAATGCAACTTGCACATTAATTTCAGATGACATGTTGAGTACAGGGAAGGCAGCCATGATGGGTGGGTGTAAATGTTCCAAGCATCAAGTATAAACTCAGACTAAGAGATATTTACCCTCAATATTAAGGTATAAAAATTAAGTTTACTGGAGTTATCACACATAGAAATTAAAACTCCTCATTAATCTAAGCCAAGTGAAATGCTATACAAGAATTATTTATTCTCTGTACTTATCTTAGACCACACTAAAAATTTTCATTTCAACTAGGACGTCAAATAACCAGGAAATGCATTCCATAATAAGAAACATACCTTTTAAAATTTCTGTACATGATACCAAACTAAAACTAAAGATTTCACCTATTCATTACGAGAAACTGTTTAACAGTGACTTTTTAAAAAACTGAGATCAAAGTTAACTTAAATTGACCTTAATAAATGGTGTCTGTCCAGTTGCTATGCCTCTGTTCTCCAAAAGATGAGATATAATAAACATTTAGTAATAAAACGCAGTGCTTTTGTCTTTCTGACCAACGGCTCAACACAAACATTAACATTGATTTTATGAATCCCATACCAAATGGCATATAAACAGACATATGCATTGCATAGTACACTGAAAATGTTAACTCTGAAATTTACAATAATTACTTAGATGGGTAGCACTACTAGTACACTTTATAAAATAATTATTGCGCTAAACTCATTTGCTTTGCACTTTCTCAGCATACAACTGAAGAACTGACATGTGAATAATGCGACAATTGCTTGAGATTTTTTCTTTCTTGGATTTTTTTTTCTTAACATTGTTTACAGTTGTATAGCATTTGTCACCATTACGTTCTGTAATATAAACTTTTTGTTTCCCAATCTGCACAAAAAGCATAAGATTAAAAATTGATCTCGGTCATCACTACAAACTAACATTAGAAAAAATATTTTAACATTAAAAAATATTTTTGGATGAGGTAGACCTTTAAAATTTGATAGTAAGGAATCAAATGGAAGTAATACATTTTTCAGATTATTAGCTGCTTCTGGAATTGGATGAAGAGGACAAAATTTAACAGCACAAAAAGTTGACCAATATAAGGAGACTCAAAATTAATAAAATAAGGTATTTTATGTTTGACAACATCATGCATATAAAATGAAATCTACAGGTTTTTCTGACAAACAGCAATTTGAAGTAGTTTATAAAATTAATACTAAGCTTCCTTTTAGAATGCTACAACCAACAACAACAAGCAGCAGTTACTGCAAAGAATAACTTCCATACCCTTTATATAGGAAGTGTACAATGCAACAAAATGTGTACAGGCCTTTTTTTTTTTTTTAAAGCAAATTATGAAACTTGATATACACAGAAGCAAATCACTGATGGAAACATTTCTTGTATTTATGCTGTGTAACTTTTTTCTGCTTTAACCTTCCATTGCCAAACAGCTTTTTCTCTGCCTACACCTGTGTCTTGTATTGCTGTATTAACTTCCTTGGTGTTAGACCCAAGTGTCACTCGGGCTTTAAAAAAAAAAAAAAAAAAAAAGCGATAAAAAGCAGTAGTCCCAAATGTCACTTGTGCAATGGTACAGATGTGTCTCATGTAAGATGTGAGGATTACTCTGCTTGTAAAAGTGCCAACAGCGTCAATGCCGAGCACTACTCAGGTTTGGTTGGGGAGTGTGCATTGGTACAGTATGTTGCCACACCCACCACAAAACGAAACATCTCAGGATGCCCAGTTGCCAATGCCCCAGGGCAGACACGTGGTCCAGTCCCACCCTCTGGAAATTACTATCTGCCACAGCCAGGTGTTATGCAGGTGTGCCCCTTGGCCTTGTCCAGCCACTCGGGTCTTCAACAATGAGGATCCTGCGAGCCAGATTACATTTGGAGAATCGCGGCACATGGCTGTAGAGTCGTAACTGATGCTCTCTCACAATGCAGGTAATGTTCCTCATTTGGGACTCCATGAGCAACCGCTCATTTGGCACAAAGTAAAACCACCAGTACCCAAGGATTCTCCAAACAGACACAGTACCAAAGGAGTCTAGTCTTTGCCTCAGATCACTGGATAGTGTACATGCCTCCCAACCATATAGCTAAACAGGAAGCACCGGGATTCTAAAGACTTGAACCTGTGTCCTTTTACAAAGATACTGGGAGCACCACATACCCCTTTCCAGCAACCTCATAACCCCCATTACTAAGGCAACGATATAGGCATTTCTTGTGCAAGTGTCAGGCCTGAGTATTACCCGGGCAATGGTGTAGACAAGTCTTCTCCTAGCTTCATAATGGTGCCTAAGAAATACCTCTCAGCAGTGATAATTAGGTGAATCTGTCTTCAGGTAGTGAAACTGAAAAGAACAGTGAAATCAAAAGTGATAATGGTAAATCCGAAAGTGACTCATGTCACTCGCACATGTGCAGTGTGCTGTTCATATTATTAATCATTACTATTATGTAATTATACTTTACACTTCTGACTTTGTACTTTCAGTGTTTTGCATGTTTCACGGTAAAAAGATGAGATTGAATAAAAATGTAATTTGAAGCCAAAAAATTCAATATGTATGTTTTTTTGACAAGAAAATGTAAAGCTAAAGGAGGTTAAAACCAATAGTCAAGATATATTCTACAGTATTATACTTCATGGCAATTATTGCTTGCTGACAGTAATCTGTTATTAGTATGACTGGTCTCTAATCCAACTGTTAGAAAACAAAGCCTATGAATCCTCGGAGGATGTACATTAAAGTCCCATGAAACACTGAAAATTTTCAGTTTGGAGTCCAAGTTCAACCACACCCCAACATGATCCCATACATAGTGCAGGGTTTTTTCCCCCCTCCCTACATTCTTCAGTATGACTGTTAATGAAAATCTAATCTACGAGTAATACATGAGGTAACACTAGATTTGAACGCAGCAGTGGGAAAAGAAGTGTTGTACTGACAATGCTCACAAACCTTGTACAAAAGTATGTTTAGACCATTCTATATTTCCATCTATTATCAATTTACAAACACATTCCAGTCCTGAAACTGAACTATTCTGAATACAATGTTTAAATTTAAATGGAAATTTTAAAGATGATGTTCAATTACAGAGGCATTATTTCAAAAACAAATTCTCAAATGGTGAAGTCTGCTTGTTTTTGTTTTACAAGAATATAGTCTCAAATGTTAATGAAATATGACTTTTTTTTTTTTTTTTAACGTCTAAGAAAATGGTTTTGTTGGAGTGAAGGAAATATAGAGAACGTGCCCAATACAAAATTGATTGCTTTTAAGTATACAGAGATCACCATGCTGCACCCAAACTGCCCTTTATTAAGAATGCTGCTATTCAGTCAGTGCAAAAAATTAATTAAACCACTTCTGGGCTTTTTTGAGCTGCATGGTGTATATTTTAACGTCTATAGACAAAGGAACACGATAGTGCAATCTTAATGTATTTAAACAGTGCAAACTACTGGTAGCTTTAAAATCATATTTCTTCTTTTAAAGGGCACTCACTTTTTGAGCATCAAACCCTTGTATAAGTTTGCTTAAATGTCTCTTCAAAGAAGACGACTTTTATTTGTTAAGCAGTGACTTTATATAGCTGCTAATGCATTCTGAGCTTTTGGTAGAAAAATGAGGCACTAAACAAAAAGGGGGAATATCCCAAAAATTTTCAATAATATTAATGTGCATAGTAAAACCTAACCTCCCTCAACAGCCTACATGTAATAGTCAAAAATTCTCCTGTAGTAATATTTAAACATTTACCCAATAACTTAAGACATTACTTAAAATACAAAAAGCCCGACTTCCATAATAAAACTACTCAAGAGTAATTATGCACTGTGCTTTGATGTGCAAAACTGATTTGGTACACAACTGAACTTCAGACTTTAGTGATTAATTTTATACAGGCTAATTAAAATTTAACAGAACATACTCCTACAGATTAAAACAGAAATATACCAGTATCATTAATACTGCATTAGTCAACAGGCACTTTAAGGTTCACAAATGGTACATGGACTGCTGTGCATAATGGCAACACCTCTTTCATCATTAATTTATATTTAAAATTAAATCAAACACTGCTTCATATTTATTTCATAAAATGGTTTCAACACCAAGCACATTTTGTTTCTTGTACGTGAAACAATGCAAAAAATAAGCATACAATCAAACCAGGATTAAAATCTGATTTTATGCATCACGTTTTAATTAATTCTAAGCCTGACTTCACATAATAAAATCAAGTCCAATTTTATTTTAAGAGCATGCTATGTACACTAATCAGTCACAAAATATTTTCTTCTTGTATGTAAATTGAGTTCATAAAATCATGTACATGGAAATTAACAATTACGCTTATAAAATAGAAGTCTGAAGTGTGTTTGCAATCTTCAATCACCTGACACACACACCAAAAAATTCTGGCTCGGGTATTTACACTGAAAATAAGGAATTTTGTTGCCCATTATTTTGAAAATGGATTTCCATGAGAACTGGACATTTATTGACGATAATAGTTAAAAGAGCAACTCAAGCATATATCACAGCCTGACCATTGAGTACCAACTAAAACACGATAATTAGAAGTTCAATGTGTATGAAATAATTCAGGTTTTAGAGATGGACTAGCATGCAAGGCACAGGATCAAAGCAGGGCATAAATGTATAAAGACAAAGGAAACAAATCCACAGGTGCCTAGCAAAAAAAAAGACAAGGGAGAGCTTGGGTGATGGTTTGTGTGTTCAACACAAAGTTGATGATTAATACATTCCTGATTACAGTATTTTAACACTTGTTATGAGCGACTCTTCCGCTCTTTAAAAGCATTGACAGATTAAAACGTTTAACACATTTTGCCTTGTATCATGCATTTAATTAATAACTCAAAAGTATTAAATTATATAAAAAAAAACAAAAAACAATTAGCCTTGTGTAGATGATTAAAGGTAAAACTGGATATATTCTAGTTTTTTTGGATCTTCTAAACTTGCTTTTTGTGAAAGACACTAATCGGAAAGCTTGAGATTATTGCATGGAAAATGATCACAGGACAGAAGCCATCACAAGTCATGAAGGAAGTCCATCATAGACCAAATATGTATACACTAACACTGCATGATAATAGATATATCAAATTTTAAAACAAAGCCGCAAATAATTTTGCTAGAGGTTGGGATTTAATACGGGCAAATTCATTTACATTTACTCAAAAAAAATTTTTTTTAACCAAGACCCAAATCTGTGTGTAAGACAATTCAGCAGATTCATGTGAGTGCATCACGTAGTAACTTCCATTTTCTCTTACAAACAAAACAAATGATTATTAATACAGATGAATAATTGTGGCCTTCAGTAACAGTGAGAAACAGTACTACACGCTATGAACTTTATTATAATCATGTTGACTGTGTGCAAGTGTCCCCAAAAGTGATCAGCAGTACACACAGATTGTTCAGCCAAAGGTAAGCAGCTGGATAAGTAGTTAGTTGTTCAGCAGAGTGTTAAAAACCACTGCAGGTTATTTTCAGCGTTTTAAGCACATGTTCCAACTGTACTGTTTTCAGAAATACAGATGCTGGAAAGGTAATGCTCTTAGTAATCCCCCAGCAAAGACGGCACATCTCTGCTGAGGTATCAGTCATCATTTAGTGATGTTTTCATGCCATCATGATTCCTTTTCAAACTGTACAGAGTGCTACATTGTTATTAAAAATACAATGTTTAAGAATAAGGTCAACATACCGTACATATCCATGGTTTATTTTAGTTTAAATTTTGATTTGAAGTGCAGTAATAGTGCTTCGTCTCATTAAGTTCACAACTTTCTGTAAAATTAATAAAACATTCTGCATTTTTGCTGATATTTCCACTAATACACGTCCCATGCAAGTTCCAATTTAAATGTGACATCAGGTTACAAATTTAAGCAGGAATATTAACTTCAGGGCCAACTGTAGAAACTGTATACTGATACTTCAAATTTTATAAAAGCTATTTGTTCAAATTAATACACCTAAACAAATCCAGATTACAGCTGTTAAAAAACCTGGCCACATGACAACTGTAGGAAAAACTAAAATGCCCATAGGAAATTCACACAAACAAGGAGATAATATAAAATTCAACTGTAATTTTATTTGAAAACTGGGAAATATTTATATCACTATAGCATGTTTACCGGTTACATTATAGTGTAATCAGAAAAAATACTGAATTACTGAACAACATTGGAAGAAGAAAGTTTACTTTATTTAAATTATGAGAACCAAAGAATATAAATACGCGTTTTCATTTTATAACATTGAGTAAAGTTTTCAGAGCAGTAATTCATTAAGTAAATCAAAAACAGTATGTTGGGAGTTTATACTCTGTCGTAAACCACTCTACAATATTCTATCATTTGCTAACAAATGTGCTTGGAAAATGTATGGTACAAGATCATTTGTGTGCACATTTAACAGATATTAGCTTGCAACTATCGTCAAATTAGACAACAGCCAAGGTTTTCATTATAATTTGATCAATTCTTCGGTAACTTTGGTACAATAATGGAACAGACAACCAAATTATCGAGCAATTTAGAGACCACATGGTCAAGGTCCACCAAAGCAGCTCTGGCATCAATTCTGACCTGATGGCACACAGCACATTTCGAGTGCATGAGTCACTGCAAAAAGGTAAATAGTAGATGTTGAAAGATACTGATAGAAAACACCCTGACGAAGCATGAAATAGTCTTTCCTTATAATTAGTCTATGTAAGGATGAGGCAAGAGTAGTAGAAATAAAACAAGCTGAAAAGCTTTTAACTTTTCATGAAAGGTGTTCCGACATTTTATAGTTAAACCTGAAGTTTTCAGATGGTGGTAAAACAGTAGACTATCAACGTCTGTCAAGTTTATTACATTTGCTTCCCTACTTATCTATTTATGTATGTACAGTGTACTTTCTAAAGAAATAAATGACTAGAAATACTGTATAAGATATGCCAAGTAATCAAAATCAAAACTCAACTTTGGTTAATTATTTGATGTTTATTTAAAATGATACACAAAGAATAAGGTAGGAAAGAATTTTAGATTTTTTTATGAAGCATTACACAATTGCGTTTAGAAATACAAAACCAAATTTCAATATATAGGAAAGTCTGCAAAGATATAGCCTTCTTTTACCAAAGAGAGAAAAAGATAACAGAAATCTAAGTTTTGTTCCTCCATATAAGCTGGAATCAAGTTTGACTGGTCTGCAATGGGTTAAACAGTTTAATTATAAATTTGTAAACTTGCTTTAAATAAAGCAATCCTTATTAAGGGTTAAGAAAACAAAATCCCTACATAACGCTCATAGCGGGAATTCCTTCTGGAAAGAATTAAACAGATAAAGTTGATAAAAGACAAAAATTCAATTAAATGTGTAAAGCTAAAAATAAGACCTTTGTACTTACCGAGAGGACTGAGCTTTCTAGGTTAAGCATAGATCTTTGTAATCTTTAGCAGCTATTCAGGCTACCAATTTTGTTTTTAGACATATGCACTCTGAACCGAGTAAACGTGAGTAGAAAGCAACACTACACTTCTCATTGTGCATTTCACCCCCTAGTGCCAGGAATGACCCTTGTACAATACACCGCACTGCAGACAGAGAGGTACCACCACAGTAGGTGACCCAGTCCCCTGTTGCAATAAGGGCAGCAGGCACAGGAAGGGGACCCTGCAGTAAAGGAAGCTATAGTGTGCTATTACAGTGCAACAAAGAGGGTCAGGATAACAACCTGTTGGTAGCCATGAAATAGGAAGTCTGTGCCAAATCCTTGCTTGCTGGAAAGAGAAAGGGAAAAAAAAAAAGTTATCAGAACATTTCAAAATGCTCAACACAGGTAAAACACAGAAGCAAAACTATAAAAACATTTCACCAAAACCACCACCTGACAAATTATACAAATCAATGTTTTGGTTATTTTGGCATAATATTGAATGCTAATGGTAAATGCACAAAGAAACTGTTTCTTGATGCACTCTGTAGTTTACACATATTTAATTTCATACAAAACACACTGACCAGACGTAATTCATCTTGTTATTAATTGACAGTTCTATAACAATACATATACTCAAAAATTAAACACAAGATACCCTCATAAGATTTTGACCGTGGCATGATGGAGATTTTGCTCTTTAATGATCCTTAGATCTATATCATGATGTGTGCTCCTGATAATATTTCACCTGCCAAAATGATCACTGGAAGGCCAGGCAAATAACTCATTAATAAATCTTGATCATCTCAAATAAATCAGAGAACCTCGCACCCATAACAGGGATATCAGGACCCATTCGTATCAAGTCAGGCATATGGGCCTGCAAAGAGTGATACTTAAGGGCTGCACTGGAATGGCCAATACCACAGTACGATCCGACTGGGATAAGAATCAACTCCTTCAAATCCAAGGTCATAACCCTTTTCCAGAAAAGAGTGGCTTGTTTTCTTCAGGTAAGTGGTAAGAAGCTGCCCCAAGAGGAGTTCAAGTACCTCAGAGTTTTGTTCATGACTATTGAGATTGACCAACAAAGTTTTGCAGACGTTATACCAGACTGTGGGGTTGAAAAGTCAGACGACTTGTCCGTCTACATCCCATCCTCAGCCATGGTTATGAGCTCTGGGTAGTGACTGAACAAATTAGGTGACTGTAACTGGGTAAAACTTGAGATTGCTGGACTTATCTTCTATAATAACAATAGGATCTCAGCAACAATAGGACCCTAAAGTAGAACCACTTAAGTTTAAGAAAACTTAAGCAAATCCAAAATACAATAGAGGGGATCTCCATTATAGGTGTTGGATAAAGTTAAGAATAAAGTGGCCTCATAAGCCTTGTATTTACTATCATGACCTTCATCAGGGTAAGTGGAATGAAAATGAGGACAAAGTTATGTAAAGTGCCTTGATTATATATACCAACTGAAATCCATGATATCTACATTAAATATTGATTTCTACAAATATACACTATTTTTCCCCAATACAGATTGACTTATGGAAAGTACAGTATGATGAGCAAAAGACTTACCTCTCACTAGCTGCGAACATTTCACAACATCAGTATGCGGATGCTCAATTGTAATTTCAAAACCTGTTTCAAAAAAGATAAAATTAACACGCAAGGACATCCTAAAAGATGTACATCTGTTCCCAAGAAGCCTATGTGCAAACATTGCCCTTGCTTCTATTAAGACGTGACCAATTTTCACATTATCACCATCTGTTTGCCCAGCAAGTTGCTTTACTTACCTAAAGATTGTAGCACTATGGTCTCAAGTATTGCCAGCTCCTGAGCTCGTTGGAGGTATGCCTAAAATTGAAAATTGCGAGCTTTTTTCTTTACATGAAAAAAATGTGATTTGAATATTTGCAGAGTGTGCAAATGTTAATTGGAATTACATTTTTTCAATGTTATGTTTCAAAATAAAAGGTGAAGATATCAAAATCTAATACCTCGCTTTTAAAATTGTTCAATAAAAAAATCAGCATTACATCTAATATCAAAAAAAAAAAAAAAAAAAAAAAATCCACTACACTCTTACATTACTCTTGATATCTAGCTGAGGCTCTTGAGGATTTAAACAGGCATGTGCCACTTTGATGACATATTCAAGCTTCCGTGGCTGTTCCTCTACTTTTGCTGCCAGGAATAATGTAGTGGGAGATATGATCTGAAAATTAAAAAGAATAAACAGACATTATAGGTCATTACTGTCACATGTACAAATTACACAAGCAACATTGAAATCATATAAAACACTAATTTCCAAATTCATCACACGCAAGAAAAAGCTACCTACCAGAAGAAGATGGGGAAAACAACTACCTAAAATATAAGTGCCAGTGGCAGAATTCTAAGATAATTACTACTTAATTTTGACATCTTGCCTTATTTTGTAAAATAAAATAGTGTACCAAATACCAAAATAAAAATAATTTGATCAGTCAGATGTAAATTTGTGTATATACATACATGGTGGAACACAATACTCACCTTTGCTTATTTACATTGAAAAATGGTTAACTATGTTTCATACAAAAAACTATGAGGAGCAACCTTCACATTTTCACCTAAACCTCAAAGAAATCCATGTGAGCACAACAAAAATGGTGGACTTCCACATCACAAATGTTGATCCCAACAATTGATATACTACATAACTCAGTGTTTTCTTATCTTTTTTCATAACGGTACTATAAATAAAAAGGGTAATGCTGCCAATGGACATGTAACTTTAACAGACATTTAGAGGGCCTCTAATAACTATGTAATTCTCATCTACTGTCTAGTCAAGACACTGAATTTTCTAAAACTCTTTTCCTGAAAAAATGAATTATCTATTAATAACACTCCACTAACAGAATTAAAGTCTGTCATGGGTTTACTTTATTATTTATGAAATACAACACAACCAAAAAAAACCGAATATTTTACTCCTTTTTATTTAAAACATATTTAACAATGAATTAAAATATTTAAATAAATCGGGAAGGTCGCAAAATTCAGTAACAAAACAAATCAAGATTTTTAACACAAAAACGAAGCATATAATCATGAAAACTAAAAAAACCTTAACCATTGTACCGAGTTTAGGCACGTTAAGTTATCGATACTGTACTATTAAAGACACAACGCATTTGAAGCATATTTTATTCCTATTTAAAAGCGTCCCCATGCAAAGTACCTCACTTCTAGGTTATAATATTTTGCACACAAATACTGTATAGTTTAACATTAAACACTAACTGAAAGGAAAAAAGGGAGGCCTATTAATACTGAAATTTTTAGTGAAGTCACACTGCATATCGCTTTTATGACGTCACGACTACGTAGAAATTAGTGAAAATCACACAGAAATACCGGCATACTTACATTTCGGTGAAACTTCGTGAAAGAATGGTACATATAAAATCTATGCATGTAAACAATTGCAGTGTTTATTGTCAGCTGAGAACTGAAACTAATCGTTAAGGGAAAAAATAATACCAGGCATTACTAGAATTAAAATGACTATAAATTAAAACAGGCAAAAACCTAGAACTACAGATTTTCCAGGAAACAGCGTCAACAAAGGATTACTTTCTTTAATAACCAAACAGAAAAAGCTTACACTCCACTAAAATACGTAAATGTTTACTGGGATGTCTTTGTCGGCTACAACTGAGCAGTAACCGCCAGAACCCACAATAAATTTCGAATATACCATTCGAACCGGCGCATAACCGTATACATTTTTTTCCAAATTGGGTTACGGGAAAAAAAAAATACATCCATAAAAAGTAACCGTTTTAACGCAAGAATTAGGCCCACTCATCTACCGATATATCCACTCGGAAACAATACAACTGCACCACACTCGACAAAATATTGCATACAAAGGTTGCACACCAACTACAAATATTAACTCTTCGGCGATATTCCGATTAGGTAACATTTTTAGCAAGACAAAGCCACAATATATTAAACATTTCCAAATTAAAATCGCCCTGCCCCCACCCTGTAAGCTACGTGAAAAAGGGGCCCAGACCAGCGCCATGTCGCCCCCCAGCCTCGCCGTGCCTTTCATTTCACGGGCCTGATTCGTTCGATAAAGGATACACGTTGAGCCGCTGGCCCATATCTTGAATGAGGTTTGCCGCCTGTTGTCGGTACGAGAGTTCTCGATCTGGCTCAATACCACAGCGGCGGGACGGCGTGTTCTCGAGCTGCTCCCGGGTAAAGAACCATCTAGAAGAGGATCCCCGGCACGCCGCCATCGCGCTCCAGCATTCACACAGGGATCACGAAACGGGTACGCGTGCACGCCAACCCCGGCAACAAACGCGAGCGAAAAGGGTTGTGGGAAGTGTAGGAAACGAGAAAGCCGTAGTTTCCAATGACGCTGCAGCATGTGATAGGCTACTCATCATCACGTGACAAGCGGATTTTAAAAAGGGGTGGGGGAGGTATCTCGCGTCGGAAAAAGTCAAGTCAATAGGCGGAAACATAGGAATAGTTTTAAGATGTAGTGTTAAGAAATGGGCTTGTGTCTCAGTTAGCTCCTTCTACGTCCGGTAGCGAATTGGGCGCGAAGTGATCGCCATCAAACCCGGTCAACAGCAGCGGCCTCGGTTTAGTCACATGCCAAGTTGACTGTAAGAAGTACTGTGAGGAAGGTGCGCCGCCAGGCTTTCCTCGGTCGCCCTTGCTTCCGTTTACCAAGCACTGGTGTCCACAGCATGGTCACTTTTGTTAGGCGTTCTGGGGAGCATGCGGAAAACGTGTTCCGCGAACCGATACCGACGTCCGGTGACAATATCGGCTAGCGGGCGAGTGACGATGGTTCGATGATATACTTTCTCATTTTTGATATGATCATCGTACGAGAATACGAAAAATCCGTCGGAAGCACCATTGCTGGAATAGCCTACTTGTGCTTTAAGTGTAGTATATAAATGTTACATAAATGATTTTGCAGCGGTAATGTTAAACTGCACATCTCTTGTTCTCTTTCTGCTTTGTGTCCATCTAAATGAATCAGTCTTTCTAACTTTTTAACGTATATACAATTTTTAGGCTGGTAATGTGATGCCGGGATGGACGCCTAGTTGCTTGTGTTCGCTAAGTGAATACACTTCATAAAATATTGACAGACAGATAGATGGAAGCCAGGTTCACCCGTTTTCGATTTTGTTAAAATAATATCCCTCATTACTTGTTAATTGATTCAAAAACCTCTGATTCTTTACTGGAAAAGCAAAATTGTTCAACCATCCAGGATTGGATGTATCTTTTCACCCTGTGATGTTGGAGATATTCTAGGCTTCTCACAATCTTGTTTTACATCAAGTAATATTTGTTCACTTTGTTTATTCTGTTTTGGTGATCATCTGCCCTTTGCAGTCTCATTTATTCATTATTCTTATTCAATGCGAGTGGAATCTAGTTCATCACCTGCATTATGCTTCCAGAAATGCCTTTCTGCTTATGCTTGTTGTAAAGGGCTGTACTTTGATTGTTTATTGACTTTTTTTTAGATCGAATAAGCCTGACCATTCTTCTTAGTCCTCTCTGATTATCAAGGTGTTTTTGTGCTGGTTTTTACTTAGGCATACACATACTTATGTAACTTGCTCTACTTATGTACAGTATACTGTATATCAATGTTCATATTACCTATTTTTGTTTTCAGCAATGATGTTTTATGTTTTCTTGTATGTTCTTTTGTGGTTTACTTCAGCTGTACAGTTATGTTGCGCTTGCCTTTTAAGTAGAAGCATGCAATATAAAAAGTCTAACTGAATAAGGCAACTATTCAGTGTGTGTAGAAAATAATTATCTCCGTTCAAAAGATTCACATTTTGTTGCTTTGAAACCTGAATCGAAGACCCAAACAAAAATATTTTTTCAGTTCTATTTACCTAATGCAACTTAAAACAGCCAAGTGAAAGATATAATAGCAACAGTTCTGTAAAAAAAGGAATCCATGAGATGGTTAAAGGATCATCCCCTGTGTCAGTACTTTATGGAACCACCTTTTGCTTTAATTACAGCCATGATTCTGTTGGGATTCTTCTGCACTGTGCAGTAGTCGCACACTATTCTTTATACAGTAGAACTGTTCAAGCTGTCAGATTGGATAGTGATCATTGCAATCTTTTTAAGTCATTCCACATATTTTCAAAAGGATTTAAGTCTTGGTTCTGACTAGGCCACCCAAGGACATTCACCTTTTTCTTCTTCAACTACTGTGGCCTGAACTTTATTTGCTGTGTGCATCAGGTGATTGTCAGGTTGGAAATGCGAGGCTGAGTCTCAGTACAGTGGAACCTCGGTTCACAACCATACTTTATTCCAAAACTCTGCTCGTAACCCAATTTGGTCATGACCCGAAATAATTTCCCCCATAGTATTTTATGTAAATACAATTAATCCGTTCCAGACCATACAAACTGTATGTAAATATATTTTCTTTAAAGATTTTTAAGCACAAAAATAGTTAATTATACCATAGAATGCATAGTGTAATAGTAAACTAATGTAAAACTATTATAAAAACTAATGTAAAAGAATTAAATAACACAGACACAAACACCCAGGC
The DNA here is from genome assembly GCA_026402145.1 of Polypterus bichir lapradei. Taxonomy (NCBI): domain Eukaryota; kingdom Metazoa; phylum Chordata; class Cladistia; order Polypteriformes; family Polypteridae; genus Polypterus; species Polypterus bichir. The sequence goes on from JANRMT010062814.1 coordinate 58,412,798, forward strand.
TACCTGCTCGAGCCTGCACGCACTCTCTCTCTCTCTCTCTCTCTCAGCTGCATGCGAGCCTGTGCTCGCTCTCTCTCTCTAAGGCAGCATGCGAGCCTGCGCTCGCTCTCTCTCTCTCTCTCTCTCTCAGCTGCACACCTGCGCTCTCTCTCTCTCTCTCAGCAGCACGTGAGCCTGCGCTCGCTCGCTCGCTCTCAGCTGCACGCGAGCCTGCGCTCTCTCTCTCTCAGCTGCACACGAGCCTGTGCGCTCTCTCTCTCTCTCTCTCTCTCTCTGCTGCCACCGAGCCTGCGCTCTCTCTCTCAGCTGAACCGGCTTTATTTATTTAGTTATTTATTAAAACTGGCCTTTTTGACGGGAGTTGTGGACCTGCTATGCCACAGGAGGAAGCTGGGTTGAGAGGAGGTTACAGTTTTGAGGGAGAGTCCCTCTGCATGATGCACCGAGAACAATGTACAGTACAGGGAGAGACTGAACACATGCAGAAATCATTGGCGCGCACAAACCGAAAGGGAAACTGGCTTGTTCGGATACCGAATGTGTGGTCGTGAACAGATGCAAAAGTTTGGCAAACTTTTTGGTTGTAACCCGATTTGTACGTGTTCAGAGACGTTTGTGAACCGAGGTTCCACTGTACTTTAGCAAAACCAGCTTTATTCAGCTTGAAACAGGAACAGCACGGTTATTTATTGTAGCAGGATCTACCACTCTCCTATACACAGACACAGCAATCGGGCAGGGTTGTGGCCAGGTTAGTGGCCAAGTAACTGTTCCCTGCATTTATAATGTTCCTTGCATCACCTATCGACTACTCCGCTTATAGTGCGACTGTGGTCAGCTCAGATTTGCCTTTACGGCAAGCCGCTGCAGCGCTGGGAGCCTGTGGTTACCCTCGCGACGGATAAGCTGTCTTCCACATACGAGGCGATCGTCAATGTGTTGTCCCATGGGGGGAGTCCCAAAAGAGTTTAGAAACCTTACATATCCCAAAGCGACCATCCAGGCCGGGCTCAGCTAGGTGGGAGAGAATGCCAACATTGCTGTGTGCAGACCTTGGACGGTGGCGAACATCAAAAGCAAAAGCCTGTAAACTGATAGACCACTGAGTGAGCTGGGCGTTTGTATTGTTCTGTTTGTACAGCCATTGTAGTGGGGCATAGTCGGTCACTAGGTAAAACCGTCGTCCCCAGAGATAGTAACGGAGGGCTTCCACTGCCCACTTTATCGCTAAGCATTTCTTTTCAGTAGTTGAATAATTACACTCCCTGGGTAGCAGATTTCTGCTAAGAAACGTGATGCGGTGTTCTTCCCCCTCAAAACATTGTGAGAGCACTGTTCCCAAACTGAAAGCGCTAGCATCTGTTTGCAGAATAAATTCCTTTGAAAAGTCTGGATTACACAGAACTGGGAATGATGATAAAGTGGCTTTTAGGTCCGCGAAAGCTCTCTCACAGGCGTCAGTCCAGACAACACTACGAGTCTTTCTGCCCTTTGTCAAGTTAGTGATGGGGGGGGTTTGGCCTGATGAGCAAAATGAGGAATGAACCATTTGTAATACCCTGAGAGCCCGAGAAAGGCACAAACCTGCCTCTGTGTTTCGGGATGGGGATATGCAACCACCTCCCCAAACTTGTCCATTTGAGGCTTGAGTAAACCTTTTCCCATGGAATATCCAAGATAGTGGGTTTGCGACATACCTAGCTTGCACTTCTTAGGTTTGACTGTCAACCCTGCCAACCGTAAACTGTCAAGCATTGCCCAAAGGCGGACAAGATGAGATTCCCAGTCATTGCAGAAAATGACCATATGGTCAAGATCGGCACCTACGTACTCAGAATGGGGACACAGGATCTGGTCCATCATTCGCTGAAAGGTCAGTGGTGCACCATGGAGACCAAAAGGGAGTGCCGTAAATTCAAACAACCCATCCGGTGTGGCAAATGTGATCTTCTCACAACTAGACTCCTCATAGGGGACCTGCTAATAACCCTTTGTGGTCAATGTTGGAGATATATGAAGCCTGCCCGAGCTTTTCCAACAGCTCGTCCACACGCGGCATTGGGTATACATCAAACTTGGAAATCTTATTCAGACACCTAAAATCAATACTGAACCGAACTGTCGGACTTTGAGACGAGTACAATTGGACTTCGTCATTTGCTTTTGCTTGGCCGAATAACTCCTAATTGGAGCATCTGTTGGACTTCCTTGTGTATCAATTTCCTTGCCTCTGGTAGGCGATACGTGGGAACCTGTTTAGTAACAGCAGGTGGAGTGGTAATCTTGCGTTCTGCAATCATCGTCCGGCCAGGCGTTGCCAAAAAGATGTCCAAGTGCCTCTAGATCAGTGATGGCAAATTCGCTTTCTGGGTGTCAGTTAAATCATTCCCAACTGTGACTTCAGTCTGGGGGACCGCTACGGCTGTGTCCAGGACTTCATGACAGTCGTTCCACTCCTTTAAAAGATTAACATGCAAAATTTGTACGGGTTTCCACCGCCCGGGAATTCTTACTTTATAATTTACTGGGGACATACTCTCTTCTATCACTGCCGGCCCTTGCCATTCGGCCTGAAATTTATGTGGATCGGATGGGATCAACTCCAGCATGCGATCCCCCTTCTTAAACTCATGGATTTTACTCGTCTTGTCATTATTACATTTTTTTGCCTCTTGCTTGTGCTGCTGATGTTCCACCACAATAGAGGACAATCTGGCAATCTGCTCTTGCAGTGAAATGACTGTGTTGACAAACCTCCCTCCAGGGAGTGTCTCGCTAGTCCCTGTCCATTCATCCCGAAAAATGTCCAACACCCTGTGCAGTCACTGTCCAAATAATGGTTTGAAAGGGCTCATTCCAATGGACGCTTGTGGGGCTTCCCGGATAGCAAACAGTAGGAAAGGTACAACTGTATCTCAGGAAGTTGGATCATTATGGGTTACCCGCAAAATCATCTGTTTTAGGGTTTTATTAAATTGTTCAGTTAGGCCATTTGTCTGCGGATGGAAAACTGTGAAGTGTAAGTGCTTAATTCTGATACTTTCACATTGCGAGACATAAAAGGTGTGCTCTAATAAGTGAGAATCTCTCAAGGGATACCAATATGTGTGAATATATCCGAGAGTGCTTTTCAAATAGTTTGGGCATCCGCCCGTCACAGCACTGCTACTTCTGGGTATCTTGTGGTATAATCGATTAACACAAGCATATACTGAAACCCACTTTTACTCCTGGGAAGAGCACCAACAATATCTAATCCCACCCTCTCAAAGGGGACGTCTAAAATAGGCATATGTATAAGTCGTGCCCTGGCTGCTCTGTGAGCGGAAACTATTTGACAGTTGGGACAGACCTTACAAAATCGCTCCACATCCCGGCCCATATTCACCCTATGAAAGCGTTTTGAAATGCATTCCCTTGTCTTTTCTGCGCTGAGGTGACCCCCATAATGTGACTTTGTGCAATTTTTAAAATCTTCTCTGTATGCTCACTTGGTACTACTAACTGCTCAATACGTCCATCACCCATGCAATCACCTGATACAGAAAACCATCCTTAAGTAAAAAATGTGGTGTTTTAAAATTCGAGTCCTCTCTCTCTCCAGATAGTAAGAGTCATTTGTGATGTGGGCTTGTCTGAATGCAAAATCCAAGTTGTTATCAGCTTGTCGTAGGTGAGCAAATGCCGCCTGGATGGCAGTCTCTGTTTCCTCCGTGTTTGATGTAGCATTGCACTCACCTCCCACTGCTATTTCGTCTTTCGTCCAGATCCGTATTGAGTGTCTAGTCTGTGGAGGCTGTTGATGCGTGTGACGGCACGGAAAAGTTTGCCAGCTGTCCTGGGTCTTTACTTGAGGATTTTTCCCCCTAGCTTGCTGGACAACTCTTGTTCAATTTCAAACCCGTTTCCTTGACTGACATTGTCTGCGGCAAGCCCCTCTCTATCCACTACAGGGTAGGCGCTCTGCAGGTGGCCAAGACCTGTAGGAAGAGGGCATTCCTTTTTCCTTTTAGGAGCGGCCAGGGTAAGGTGTCTGGTATGGCAGTCTGAACCTTAAAGTTCTTGCCTTTAATTTTCAGAGGGAGTAATATAGTCTTGTATGTTTTAATGTGCCCATGGATGCAGTGGATATTTACTTTGTCTGTGGTCTTATAAGGGGTCTGCCGGAGCAAGTCACGGTGGACTACGCAGAGGTCCAACAGTGCCGAGAATTCCTGTCCGGCCAAAGTAATAGAGACCTTAAAACTGTCCTCTAACATCTTGATGGAAACTTGCAAGTCACATACCTGGGCCAGACTCATAACCATTGTTTGTGTAGGTGGGAGGTGACTCTCCTGAGCCAGAAGTCCCAGTTGATCACAGCGAAAGCAGCTGTGTTTACTCTGCACTGTGGTGTTCACACTCTGGCATCTTCTACCCATGGTGCTGGCGACCCTGAAGATCTGTGCTGGCTGGATCGAAATCAGATTTGTTTCCAGGTGGCGTGAGCACACTCTAGTCTGCTGCAGGTCAGATCCAGCAGCGATCGGACATCATTCCATAGCATTTCAGCTGTCATCTATCCTTGACAGGATTGCATCAATAGCGAGCTTCTCCACAATGCGCTCGACAGGGTCTTCGTGGATCCAGCTTTGAATCAGGTCCACTTAGTCCTTGTTCTGTCCTCATACAAGGTGCCCCTTGACCACTGGGCTGACAGATGTGTGGAGCGGGACCTGTTGCTTCAGGTAGTCATAATCATCGAGCCTTTTGGGAGGAAGATTCCGTACACCTTGGAGGGGCTTCTCCTGTTAAAAACAGGGCCAAAATAGCTATCCAGCCTCCCTTGTCCCAGAGCATCAATGCTGCCATATGTTAAAAGTAGAATAGGAAACACTAAGGTTCGTCTGAGGGAGCCATCTTCGGTTTATATAGATGTAGGTTCATTATGTACATTTTGAACTGTGAAATTCATTAATTTGAGATTTATTGTGCTTATAACCATTGTTTCTTTATAACTTGAACACATTGTAAAACTGTACACAGAACTATAGTTACATATACTGTTCTAGTAAACAAACTACTCTCAATTAGTAAAGTATCTGCATTTTCTAACAGTTTGATTAGGAAACTATACTGTGTTCTTCATTATGACATCTTGGGAAATGTCGGCCTCTAATTAGGCATTTTCAGGCATTATCAGGCACAAGGATTATAGGTAAAAGGAACATACTGTACATAAAGGATATACACAGCAGTTTTTCCATACTGAAACTAATTATAAACATGTTTGGAATCACAGCATGTATTAATAGAGTATAATGGTATCTTTTTCAATATCTGCCTTTTTTCTTTGATGTTGAAAGTGCTGAAGCGCCACTGTCTTTACATGGAGCAGTAAGTAAGTTTTCTCCTTCATTCAAATTGTCTTCTGTCCAAACCCAAGAAACCAAGAGCATTTGTGGCTAACAGCTTATTCTGTAAAGAAGGACATGGAAAAAACACAAATTAGTGAATATTTTGCATGTGCAAAAATCTAATATTTTCTTTAATCACAGAACAACACACTGTATCCCATCACAAACTATCTATCTATCTATCTATCTATCTATCTATCTATCTATCTATCTA
>JANRMT010062814.1:58418417-58451464 GCA_026402145.1 Polypterus bichir lapradei
ATCTATCTATCTATCTATCTATCTATCTATCTATCTATCTATCTATCACTTCTTTGGAACTAATGTTTATGTTTTAGAGACAACATTCTCAAACTTGTTTCATCCAATTCCCAAGAACATCTTACACAATAAATTCTACTGTTGGTATGTTGATTGCTACAGTTTGAAAGTGAGGGCTAATCACATAATGAATGTGCTTGCCCTCGGATGCTATGCTAATTAAAATTAATACCTGAGAAATGCCAGGATCTGCTGACCAAAGAAGAAGTCATTGCAGCTATGTTACTGCTCATCTATTGCTAATGATGAGGATAACAGGTCAGAAAGGGCATTGTGAAGACTTGTATAATTTAGGAACGAACAGAACCACATAAAGCTACTAGTCATTTTCCAGTCCAACAGATATTTTTCAGGCTGCCTTACATGGTATTGAAGAGGCAGGGATTGCCAGCCCATTATCTCTTATTAATGACCACAACAAAATGTATTCATTCTGGTTGTCACCAATTAACTATGCACACATATTTAGATGCATACACAGATTCTGTTTTGAATAAAGACAGAATGTTCAGGTTATGCACAGATGTTGATCAGTTTGGGAATTAGACCCAAGCTCCTGGAACTATGCCTTCTTTCTGCATTTCTTCATTAAAGAAAACATATAATTTCAGTAAAAGTTTAAAAATAAAAATACATTTCAGAATCATATTGACACATAGCTAAATTAATTAAGTCCAATATTTAATGTTGCAACAAAATTACAATTTCCTTTCACTAAGAAGTCAAGCAAAATGACACCTTTTACTGGGTAACTGAAAAGATTACAATATGCAAGCTTTCGAGCCCTATTGCCTATTGTAATCTTTTTATTTAGCCAATAAAAGGTGTAATTTTGCTTGACATCTTATTGCATGCATAGTAGCTAACATGGTACAATACTCTAGTTCTAATTTCTTTTCACTTAATTTATTTGTCATTGGATACCTTCAGAACATTGTCATACTCCTCCATTGATTCTATCAGTAGCCCTGGCTCATGTTCTCCTAATGGAAATGGGTAATCTGTTCCTAATAGTACATTGTCCTGAAAATTAAAAATAAACCATGAATAATATGTGCAACATTATGATATAAATCAGATGTTGAGAGTACCTTTTACTGTTTTTACTATGTCAGCCAGGATTGGGTCATTAATTGGGCAGCAGCCTTTTGAAATATAATAGCATGTAGTACTGGACCTTCTACACCAAAATTATAAATCATTTCCCCATTATGGTAATGGGTCTGCATGTACAGTTGGAAGTAAGAAGTTCACATACACTTGGGGTGAATTCTTTAAAACTCACTTTATGATGCCTCCACAGATTTTATACTAACACACTATAAATTCAACTGGATTCTTATTAAATGTCAAAAAGGTGTTAATCTTTTTACATTTGTGCAATCATAATTGCAGTATTTGTAAAGAGCTGAAGAGTTAACCTTAAATTGCTGCCTTCAGTTGCCATTTCTTTATGAACTTGATTAATCTAAACTGTATTAACTTCTCTTTCCAATATCTAATATCATTGAGTTTGGGTGAATACTGTTTGCAGGATGCCAAGGAACTGAAACTCATAGGTAGATATGGTCAGTTCCACACATTAGTAAATCAGTCAGTCTTTCATACTGATCATTACAAAATGTCAGTAGTGCAAAATAAATTCTGTTACAAGATAAGTCAATATCTAGCATCAATCCATCAAGATAATTTTCAATCTGCCTATTCAGTTCAAGACTGCAATAAGCCAAAGCCTGCTCAAGCAGATCTGAGCACAAGGCAGGGACCAAGTTTGGATAGGATTCCAATCTATCATGCAAAACAGTTAATTATCAAAAAGGAATTGGTATGGTCTAATTGAGTATGTCTCATATTGTATACTAAAAGAGAAGTAATCCTTAGGTCTTCATATGTACATAGGTTTATATTTATTCTATTATTATTATACCAACTATACCTACCTAAGCCGTTTTACATTAATAAATTCACCTTGCAGAAAGCTTTTGTGGATTCATTATGATCTCACCTCACCGATAACTTCCACAAGATGCCTTAAAGCCAGTGAGTCATGAACAAGAGAGTCAGTGTAAAAAGATCCAATGTATTTTCTTGGATTCATATTGTTATCCACTGCACACAAATCTGGTCGCACGTTAAAACCATGCTCAATGCGTCCAACTGTATATGGAAAGGATCCTCCTAGATGTTACATAACACAAAAAATCCAGTGTGAAGGGGTCATGCAAAAGTGCTCCACAATTCCCAAATGAGTTGTTTATATATGCACATTTTAATCAATTGAACTGAGTGCAAATTGAATAGTGATGTGTAGTTGACTATAATGCAGTTTTAGTAAACTATCTGTAGTGTGTCAGAATGTTTATATCATTATGGATTAATCTTGTGATGGCAGGTGATAACCAGGGTTTATCATTTGTATTTAGTCAGATCATTTAGTATATTACAGATTCCCTGCTGTTATCTCAGACCCTACCTTTGGTAAAGGCAATTGTGTCTGGGATGTCCAGGTCACACAGTATATATTACAGTTCAGAATAAATGTATCAATTAAGAGGAATTCGTGACTAGTACATTATTAGAAATAGAAAGAAGGCATCCTACCTCCATGTGCAAAACATACTTTCAGTTTAGGGAATTTTTCAAAGATGCTGCCAAAAATCATTGAGCAAATGGCCATGGTGGTCTCTGTTGGCATCCCTGAGGAAGCAAAGCGTAACTGATTCAAATTAGTCAAATATTATATACAGTTAATTTAATGTTATCTTGCTTGATAAAATTTTAGATTTTGTGTGTTTCAAAGTTTTGAGTCCAGCTAAACATTAGGATCTAGCAAGGATGAATTGGTACTTGAGAAGAAGCCTAATGGTAAAATGAAAAGGGGTTTAGTTTGAAAACAAATGAGAATATAAACTGTGGCTCCCCCACATTGCTCCGTATGTGGTGCAATTTATCCATTTTTCTTAATATACTATTTTTATGGTTGAATTAAACCTGGAGTACATTTAAAATATACTGAAGGTGCTATTTATGAATACAAACATTCTTGGATTAGATCAAATTAGATTAGATAAACTTTACTAATCCCATGTGGAAATTCAGATGCATACAGCAGCAGAAACATTAAAAGCAAGGATACAGACTCACAGGTCAAATAATACAGCCAGTCAATCAACTGATAAATAAATAGTCGTAAATTGTGTAGATATTTCAAAATGAACTTACCCACTAACCAGGGCAGCCAATATTTAGACATTCGTCCTTCAGTCTGCATGTCCCATGGATGAACAAATAATGCACAGTCTAGTTCTTCTGCTGCCTAAATGTATAATAACAAAACAAAAAAGTGTAGTGATTTATTTACAGAACTGTATATTTCTATTTGTTGATCCATTGTGTACTTCTTCACTTTCAATATGTATCTTTTGAAAAATGTTATATAATTAAGAGTTAAAAATTAATCAGGCAAAAACATTTCACAATAAATGGTGCTCAATATCACTGTAAATCAAAAATAATTACTCCAATTCATAGTCACTCACACACCCCAATTTGGAATTGCCAATGAATCTAACACACACATACTGTATTAACCATATGCCACAATGGCATCTAAAAACAAATATATATGTGAATGTGTAATTATGAAATTAAACAATAAAAAAATTTTTTCATAAAAAAGAAATTACCAGTTTTATTAAACAACTCTTAGCTGTTAACGTGGTTCAAATACATCTGAAACTTATAAGAATCATATGACAATCACAAAACTAAAAACAATTTCATGCTTACAGCAAAAACTGGATAGAGTTCAGGGGCATTCAGATCCCAATTGTTGATATGAGAACCAATCTGAACTCCAGGGAACCCAAGTTCTTTTACACAGCGTTTCATTTCCTGCACTGCCAATTCTGGTGCTTGCATTGGTAAAGTTCCTAATGCCACAAATCTTTTTGGATGTTTCTTCACTGTGGCATACAGATCATCATTTAAAAAGTGACACAGGTCCAATGTGTCTTGTGGTTTTGCCTGGCAGAAGAGGAGGAAATAAATTGCCTCAAGAAAATGCAAAGTGCTTCAGTAAATATATTGTTCTAGTAAACATTTCCATGACAAATATTATCACCAGGCTAACTCTACTTAATATCGTTCAGGCTAAACTTTCAAACAGTGTCTTGCACAGAGTTGGCTCTCACAATCCTAAATCGGAGGTTTTGAATATGGATGGATGGATGGATTTTTAAAGTTCTGCTCATTATGATTGTTGTATTATGACTAACAAGTTAATTTTAAATACTTCAAATACACAGCGTTGTTGCACTAAAAGAATATTCTCCACTCTGAGTTGCATTCTGCATGATATGAGTTCTCCCATAAACTGGTGAATGTCTGATCTCTGCTGAACTGAGGAGTCTTAAATACAATTTACAGACTGCTTCATAAACAAGAATGAGATCATAACTTGGTAATCCAGACATTAGGGAATAATATAAGCAGACTGCTGCTTAAAACAGTCTTTAGTCTCTGATGGGCTGGCAATAGCTTACACTGGATAAAATTATGAATGTGTAATATTACAACGTGTTGAGCGATTCATGTGATCCTTGTGTATGGTTAAAGGCTCCAACATAAACAGTGCTGGTGGGTCAAACTGACGAGTTGTGTATGTGTATCATTTGTGATGACGCAGAAGGTGCACTGACAGATGCTTGGGGCCGCTCTTCTCTGTGTGAAACTTCTTTACACTTTGTTTTGCTGTTTATCACTTTCATTAACACTGTGTTTTGTTTTTTCCCCAGAATCTGTACCTTTATCTGTACCCTTGCTTCAGATTCTGATTCAATTAAAATCAAAACTTTTAGAACTGTTGGATTGAAGCTCTGATACCAGCACCATCTGTTTATGCTTTCAGCCCAAAGCCTGCTTTGACCTGTAGATAATTTTAATTATGCAGTAGGCTTGCAGACTTTTTTTAGTATCCTATTTATTTATTTATTTATTTTATTATTCATGACATTTAATTGGATTACCCTACTTTCCCTTGGAGTCAGAAAAAAATGGCATGACTCTTCCAGTGTTAGGTCCAGAATGGGTGCTGAGGTGAGAAGACAAACATTCAAAAGTAGTGACAGGCATTTCCCCTCACCCTAGACGAAGACCAGGGCCTGAGTATAGCAGGGCACATTGTGACTGAGGAAATATCTGGAGGTGTAGATGTGTGTTCAGGTGGATCTCCATCTGCCTTACCCCAATCTGTCTCTCCAGTGCACCCTTCTCCTTACTCCAGGGCCAGTCAGAGGGCTGCACTTGCAAACACTGAATTTTATTTGAGTGCAGTCAGGAGTTGATTGCTTTAGAGAAGGAGATGCTTCAGCTTGGGAGAGAACAGCTCCTGATTAAGAAGGAAGAGGTGCAGCAGCAGAGGTATAAACGCAATATCAGGAGTCAATCCTGCTCATGAAGTCAAAGCGAGACATATTGACCAAATAGCCTGCACTGGCAAAGGCACTATTCAACAGAATCCTCTATATATTACCCTCAGAAGGTGAGTTGTTCATTCAAATTGAAATTAACTAAATATGGTGGTGTTATATAAAGTTCTTGATCCATTAAACAAATCTATGTTGTGGCTGTGTCAATAGTTTATCTACTCTCTTTTTTTAGACATACATGCATCTGACCAACCAGGTCCAATCTTGAAGGTTTCTTTAGTTTTTTGTCATTTTTATATTTTTCCTGTCCTTTGTTTCTCATTTTGTACTTTCAGACGCTCTGTGTATTATTTTGTGCATTTTTAATATTAAAACATTAAGTCCCTCTGTCTTCCCTCCCACCACTTAAGTGCGGTCTTCCTCTGCCTCCTCAATTTCATCTTGCTCTTGTGGAAGTGGCATACCAGCATATACTGCTATGTTGAGCTGCATCAGTCACATAACAATAACAGCACAGCATCCTTCAAGGGAAAATCATAGAGCCCCACCCCCTACGAGGACTTGTACAGGCACCAGAATTGCATCTTTGATGTGTCCAGAGTGCACTCTAGTGTGTGTGCTTTTGATATGCGGTGTTATGCCTTTCTTCAGTCATGTTTTGGGAATTCAACAGTGGAGTTTCCAGGTATTCACGAATAGAATACCCACCATCTTCCAGTTACCAACCACCAGCAAATGCACCATCACATGCAACTCACTCAGTCCTGAGTTGACCCAGATATAAACATCAAATATACTTCCAGGACACTTGGTCATGTCTGTAAAGAGTCGTATCATCTGGACATTTAGTGTCGAGAACTCTTTTCAACAGGTATGGATGGGAGTCTAGAGACTGGGAGTATAAATAGGGATGGTCATTCCGTTCACCATACCTACAATGCCAGGTATGCCTGCAATGGCATTAAAACCACTTTTAGTGTGATTCAAGGCATCCCCTCCTTCTGGAAATTGTATGTAGTTACAAGCATGGTACAATAGTATTATGGTCACTGAATGCACAGATTTGGACACCACAGTCTTGCTGAGGCCATGTACATCACCAACTGTCTGCAGGAATCCACTGGGTGCATTGGAAATAGGGAGCTGCCACAAGTTTCCAGTGCGATTAAGGGCAAAAGTTCAGTGTGTGCTTCTTCTCAATTGCCCCAATACCAGACCAGTGAGGGTCATTATTTCACCACTGGGTCTGTATTAATTGTTGATTACTGAGATAGTCCAAGGGATTCATGTTGTTCTGCAAAACAGTATTTAGACCAATTTAATGGAAATAAAAAAAAGTTTTTCAGTTTATTAAATAAAACTATAACATTTAATGTGTGTGTTTTATTTTATGATTATTTATAAAAGATTTAAGTGAGTAAATGATGGAAAAACCTAGCATTCATTTTAATTATGTGGAGTTTAGAAGAAGTTTAAGAGAAGCAAAATACTGGCACAGGACTAAAAGACACATAGGGCATCATGTTGTCAAGGGAGAACCCCAAGTTAGTGCAAGAAAACAAGCAGAGGCTGATTTCCTACATGAGACAGAGTTTACAAGGGTTTAAGACCTAGCAAGAGAGGTAATGTTTTGGAGTTCATTATGGCCTGTGGTTGAGACCACTTTAAAAAAAGGGGGCCTTTAGATCTATTCCTCTTTTGAACAAGCAGCTATACAAACTGACAGGAACAACAAGGTGTTTGAGTAGTGTTGAATTCTGGGAGGCATGCAAACAGAGTAAAGAATTCTGGGAATGATATGCTAATGTTAAAAACAACTTATCTATAAGAGCGTCTATGTTTAAGCTCAGATAAACTGACAAGTGTGTATATTTTTTTAAGGTGAGAGATAGGAGCTTTTGGGAATTTTGTTTTATAACTTGCATCTTATAGTTAGATTAAAATAAATTCAGGTTGAAAGGTAGTAAGGCCAGGAGAACATTCTTAGTCGATACCACCTACTAAAAATATCCATTAAGCCATGGTATATAGGAAAGCAAATTGAAAAATAGAAAGCATTGGAGCCCCTATTTAAGCCCTTATTTAAAAAGAAAAAAATAAAATATTAGGGATTAACTTTGGAAGTAAACTGGCATTAGAAAAGATTGTGAGACCCTGAAAAGAAATATTAAACAGTTAACAGGTTTGTGGAAAATACAGTTCGTAATCCATGAGGGCAAAGTTTTATGGATAAAACCAATTATATTATCAAATCATTTATCTTTGGCAAGAATCTCCTTACCCAGAATTTCAGCCTTTAAAGAAACTGAAAGACTCTTGTTTTATTTCTTTTGGGGCTCTTTATATGAAAGATTACATAGAATAATCGTAATAAAGAAAAAAAGGAAAGGAGGCAAATGCTTACCAGCTATAAGAACACTATTGAAAGTAAAACATGCAGCTGAAAATGGTGATTTTACTGCAAATCAGACAAGGAAAAGTAGCAGATATGTTGAAATGAAAAGTAGGAAATGTTCTTATGAAATACATATACAATCCCCTAAATAATAAACTTACATTATTTGTAACTCCCAAACATTTTAGGAAAGTATAGGAAGTATGGAAGCAAGTACCTTTAAAGGCAGAAGATATGCATGTTTGGAACAACTGCAGGTTATTAAAGAAAATCGTAGAAGCAAATGAAGAAACCATTTGGATAAAATACTCCCCTGAGCAGAAACAGGAAAAGGACGAAAAGTGACAGCCTCCAAAAACTTCCTAACAAACTGAAGGGTGTGGCTTGGGAGATGTCACATGACACATTGGAAATGAACCAAATGTAATACACACACACACACACACACACACACACACACACACACACACACATATATATATATCTTTTTTTTTTTTCTGGTATCTGGTACACTGTATTAACCTCAGAGGGAAAATTGTCTTTTTGCATCACCTTTGGGAGTCATAGTGCCAGGTCAACCATTGTGCAGTGCTCTGGGAGCAATTTTCAGGTCAAGTATATGGTAAGTTTTGCAAAATTGTAAAGGAAAGAGAAAAAGATAAACTCTGGCTAAGGATAAAGTTTATTACAAATGCTATATGGAAAGTGAGAAATCAACTAATGCGGAAAAAAAAATATTTTTTAATAAGTGTTTTACAGATAGGCCAAAAAGAATTCCAAGAGCATGAAATGATTCCATAAGAAAAGAAGAGCAGTACAGTCAATTTAGATTTCCAAGAGCAATCCTCTTGGAGCTGTGTCCTGTTAGAATACTAGGATGTATACTTGATATCATTTTTATTATGAACTGCATTAAAGTATGTATATTACATTTTACAGATAAATAGTTAATTACATTTAAATAATGAATACTGTTAACAATTAAACACACTGCAGTGGTCGCAATGAGCTGGCACCCCATCCTGAGTTGCTCCTGCCTCATGCTGTGTGCTTGCTAGGACTGGCGTGACCCTAGATGGATGGATGGATGGATGGATGGATGGATGGAATAATTAAACATGCATAACAATGTTTTTTCAGCGTTCCTTAAATGTTTTGAAGAATCTTACGGCTGATTTTACATTTATTACGGATGCTTATTGAGTGGCGATTGGTTACGTGAAGAAAGAAAACAGACAGGAATTGGGGGTTGGTACATTTGACAGACACAGTACTGTTACAATAAATTATTCTATCCAGGGTTGTGTGCATCACAGCAGGCATCTTGAGGGAAGCAGGAACAATCCCTGGAGGGGGTGCCAGCTCATTGCTACCATTGTGCCACTACACGTTTAATACATGTTTTAATGCATTTCTTCATGAAAATGATATCAAGTACACATCTTAGTGTGCTAAAATGTTCAGAGAGCTGCAATATCATAAATGTAATGTATTCTTTGTGGCGATCACTGCCTGTGCGCTCCTGTCAGCTTAAGAGAAAGTCCGTTTAACAAGTATGTAGCGATTAACGAATTTGTTCAGGAACACTTAGAATTTGGAGCATTTAACATGATAGGATTTGAAAAACTCTAGCAAATTAAACAGCGATTTTAAGATGACACAATGTTCTACTTTAATGACAAAATAAACTAAGGGGTTAAAGACAACATTTTGAGATCAAAGTCAACAATTCGACTTTAATCTCGACATAGACATTTTTTTCTTCACTGTGTCCCTAATTTTTTTTTTCTCTATGACCCTAATATGCTTCCATATGACACTCAGACACTCGCCTTTTCAGAATGACTTTGATATCTGACCACTTCCTTTTTGAAATTCCTTTTTACACATGCTTTTATTATTGTCTTTTAACAAAACACTGAATGGATGGGGCTATTTAAATTGATTTGTATATTCAAATATGCGAAATTCTGGGAATAGTTGGAGTGGAGCTGTAGGCGCGTGCATGTGCTTTGAAATTCAGTTTGATTTGGATTTACAAAGGGGAAGTGCGTGAAACTTTGCTTACGCAGTTTTATGCATCTTAATTTTTTTGTGCATACACACATTTCTGTTTTTGTCTGTACACAGGGTGAATTCTACACACATTGTTATACATGAGGCCCCTGGTGTTTGTGAGAGTAATCATGAAGCCCTTTTAGAGATAATGTAAAGACCACAAAAGAAGAACACCATGCTTCAGCTACACTCTCTAGTGAAGCACTGGCTAAATGTTGTTTATGATCAGGGTTCAAATCTCAATATAGAAAGAAGCCACTCTTCTTTAAAGCTGTCATGCCCTTAATAAGTGTGTTTCAAGCAAATTAACAGCAGTGCTCTTTTAATTGTACAAGGCTGTATTGGAAACGAATATTGTTTACCCTCCATATGTACTCATGTGGCACAACGAGTCAATGTGGCATTTCTATGCATAACATGTGTGAGGAAACCTCTTTTCTACAATGCTGCCATGTCTCAAATAATTTTTTTTAAACTATGTCAACCCTTAGTGCTTTAGGTAAACAGCGTTCTACTAGAGTTTTGGTGAGTTAATTAAATCCTTATGAAGGGGATTTACTGCATGCTATATTGGTCGATTGACACATTGCTAGCATCCCAGTCTGGAGATTGGAGATTGAAGCCCTGTCCCTAAACACCCATCTTATCAGGTAGGGTGACGCAAGACAATTTAAGGCTTCGCAAGGAAAGAAGTTCCTGTTAGTTCACACCCAGCTACATCAGTAGGCTCATATCAAAAAGACAAGTGTGATCCACAAACACACATTTCTTCACAAACATGCACTCATGTGTTTTTTCATGTAAATTTTGTTTTAAATTTAAGTGTTTTCTATAAGTTTAAAAAAATATTGTGCCTGACTGGTGCTTTACAATGGAAGTTATGAGAGGAACCCTGAGGAAAAAGGTTGTTGTACAGGAAGACTGAGCACTGAGCTATCATGCACAGCTGGAATTCTTTTAAAAATGACTGAATCTCATCATGTTGGTGTTTTCCACTGATGCATGGATTATGCAACATGGGTAACGTGACATTTTTTTTTAAATATTTTTTGCTGTTGTAGAGTGTTGGTCACCATAGACTGCAATTCTATCATAATTTTTTTTATTTCTGTTTTCCATAAAAACATGAGATTGAATTTTTTTCTCAGTCATCACTGCAAAACACATGGGGCAAATAACATAAACATAATTTTTAGAGTAAGTATTCCTTTAAACACTGTAACTTGCCAGAATTTGCTTATTCCTACCTTAGTTGTGGAGTAAATTACATCTGCACATGTTAGGGTCACAGGGATCTACCAGGTGGCTGTACGGTGTGCCAGTTCTTAGTGAGGCTAAGTCATGCAAACATACCAATGCAGATGAGATACTCAGGAAGGAATAAATTATCTGAGATGTTGCAATAGCAGATGAATAATATGTGATGTAAATGTGTAGAAATGCACTATATACTTGGAAAAACCATTATCTGTAATTCTATTATCATTGTCATTAACAAAGTTCAAGCAGTGATTTCAATGATATTTCAAAAATATCCAAAGAATTACTTGAGAAAAATATGCTTTCAGAGTTTGGAAATGGGTAGAAAATGTAGTCAGTATCAAATGTAACCACAAGAGGGCACTACTGAGTCCCAAACCACAGACACAATGTTACCCAACACATTCTGGGTTCAAATAAAAGGGCTATAATTACCACTAACACTTTTCTAATTAAATACCAGCCAAACACACAAGCATACACAGATTTACTTCCTCTATCTCTCCTCCTGATGAGTGTAGCCTGCTGCCTCCCAACTCTGACTCTTTGAGACAAGGTTGCGGGTTTCTTTTAAACTACACTGGTATCCCGGGATTGGTCTTCCTGAGTACTTCTGGTCAGGTCAAAACCGGGTTAGCCCTTCTCTCTGGTGGCTCCAAAGACCCCAACAGGGTAGTACTTTTGTACTCCAAGTGCCATGACACCCTGCGAGTGTCTCAACTGGGTTCAGCCAGAAGGAATGCTTCCCCCTGCCATTTAGGGGAATGAACTTCTTCCTGCACTCACATTCACCCAATGCATTCATCATTTTTCTTTCCATGCCTGGATGATGAATGAAATGTGTTCTGGCCTGGTCAAATCTCAGCTCCTGCTCTCCTTCCACTATGGACTCCGATCTGTAAAAGAAATCATCCTCTGTCCCAACTGGGATTCCTATCCTTCCTCTTTGGCACTTACAAAGGGAACCGTGCAACTGGTAATCAATTTTTTTAAATTGAAAAACCATTTTCATTAAACTTTCTTGCAGGGTAAAGTCTCAAGTGACAACAGAACATATGAGTCATTTGGTTCTTGCATTTCCTGATTACACTGGAGGTCTGAACTGTGCCATTATCATATTTGGTTTGTCAAAAATAGTAAAACTGTACGTTTCATGTATTCATAAACCAAGTTGACTGGTATGCAAGACGAAATGTTATACAATTTGACAGCTAGAAAGAAAACTTGCAGAACAGAGTCTGTGTTAACATTTTTGGTGGGTAAAACAAAACTAATAAAATTAAACAAAATCTAAAAGTTAATTGGTAAACAAAAACTAAAAGCAAATAAAAACTAAAAAACAGAATGAAAAATTAAATAAAACCTAAAGCTAGAAACTAAATAAAAAAAATAAAAAAAGAATTAAAAACTAAACAAGAACTAAAACTTAGAAGTATCTTTCATCCATCCATCCATTATCCAACCCGCTATATCCTAACTACAGGGTCACGGGGGTCTGATGGAGCCATTCCCAGCCAACACAGGGCACAAGGCAGGAAACAAAACCCGGGCAGAGCGCCAGCCCACCGCAGTAGAAGTATCTTAAAAAGGGAAAAACACCACACTTGATAGCAAATCAAGTAAATACTCACAAGCAAACGTGTTACCAAAAGTAAAGATTACAACTCTTTAATATTTAATGTGTTTGATGGGAAAAAGACAAAGACAGTTACAAAGACAGAATTTATAAAAAGCAGACCATCAACACAAATTTCAAAAACTGATGTATCCTAGCAGTCTTATGTTTTGTAAAAGGTTCAAGCTTACCCAGTAGCTGAACATGACAGGGACGGTAGAAAGAGCCTGCACTGTGACACCTGGAAAGAAACATATTTGACAAATTATTTATTTGAATACTAGAAGTTTCAGCACAGTGACCCTTGTCCTTTAATTGATCGAACATTAGGTAGAGAGGTTTGGAAGACTGATTAGGAGTCATTTGTGGTCATGGACCAAATGAAGGACTTATTCCAGCCCTTGTGTTTGTTGCTATCTAGGTATTTTTCTAATGTGATCCTCTCAATCCAGTATATGGACAAGTGCCAGTTTAACACTTCACATTACATCTTTATTTGAGATCAATAAAATGAAATATTGCTACAAGATAGATATACTAGCTGACTTTATGTGGCAGATAACATGAGTGATCTCCTCTTCTTTGTTAATTTATAGTCCATTTGTACTGTATCTGAGCTTTTGCATAATGGATGCCAATGTTTACTAAATACAATTTGCTTAATTTTGAATTGATTTTAATCACCCTGTTGTGTTAAATGACAGGTAACAGTGTAAGAGAAGTGAAATTTCAGAAGGACCTGATGCCAGTGCCTCTAGTTCTGAAACAACTGTGGTGTGTGTGAGGTGTCATGGAAAATGAACTTTATGTGATCTGCGGCAGGTTGCACAAGTAGCTTGATGCAGTTCACAAGACATCCCTCTTTAGCCAGGCAGTGGTATTAAAGGTCAATGCCATCAAGCATTTAAGAGAATAAATACTGGCACTCAAGAAAAGACTGTTTCAGCATTTATAACTTTATTGACTCACTTGAACCCTGATGCTTTTAAAACTCAATATATTTAACTATAGCATGAATATGAGATTATGCAAAGTCCTAGATTTAGTTCCTAGTCTGGTCACTGTTCATGTAGGGTTTGCATGATATAATACTGTTTGTGTAAATTTTTGTTTTTACTCTCTCATTTCCTCTCTTATTCAAGAGACATGTGTTGGATGAATTGTTGACTCTCGTTTGGTCTCCTTTTATGATGAAGTGGCATACTGACCAGACACAGTGCAATGGTGCTGCAAGGATGGACTCTGCCTACCCACAGCCCTATATTAGAAATATTGTGCTAGGATAATGGATAGCAGAAAAACAAGAATCTGTATGTTTTATTGTTTCATTTTTAAAAATGATTATAAAAGAAATCTTTGATTCTTTAACCAAGGCCTCATTCTATAAATGCTTGTAGGTGTCTCCATTTAGGTAGCCCCAGTAGAAGGTCCAGGCCACCTCAGAAAAAGAAACACCAACTTAAGTAAACAGCTTGTAATCGGGGTGATTTCCCGAAAGCATCATACTGCTAAGTACTTTGTTATCTCATATTTAAGGTCATTCCTTAATTTTGGGTATTTTTTGAAACCATTTGTAACCATAAAAGTATGTAATCTAGTCTGGAAATTAACAAGGGAATCAGCCCATTTGTTATTTTTAACATTGTTCTTTATTTGGACATTTGCCTGTGATTATGCCACAGAGAGATGGAGGCCACATTAAGCATTTTACAAAAAAGCATACTAACACTCTTATTTGGATAATGTAATAACAATAACAACATTATTAATAAAAATAAAAGTAATGATAATAATAATAGGCTGATGTTGCAATACAAATATGAAATTATAATGTGGGCTATAGATAAGCACCAAGGGGGATCTTTGTAGCTTTATTAACCGTAGACTATTTGAGTACTTAATAACTAATCAGTCACAACCTTTAAAGTTGGAAGTTGAATTGCCCCTTAGAACCAGCACGAGAATGGTAGTTATCCAGAGAAATGTCCAATTCAAACTGAGACACTGTTTGAGACAGTGCTGTCCAAGAACCCGAGTTGATGGTGTAAATGATCTGTTGTGGGAGGACATGATGAACCCCCTTTGGACCATCTAAGTAATCAACAACTATTGGAGAAATTCAAGCTGCTGAGGGGGGGAAATAATAACCCTCATTGGTTTGGTGCAAGACAAATTGGAAACAGGAACAACTTAGTCCCACTGTGGAGCTTCTGATGGCTCTGCGTTTCTTTGCCATGGTTGGATTCCTACAGACTGTCAGTGATGCACATGGCTTCAGCTATGCTGAGGTGTCCAGATCTATGCATACAGTGAACAGAATACTATTGCACCATAAATGCAACAAACCCTGAGATTGTGGGCTCAAATCCCGTTACTGACACTGTGTGCCCATAAGCAAGTCACTTCACCTGCCTCTGCTCCAATTGGAAAAAACAAAAGAAAAGTAACCAACTGTATGTCAAATGTGCAATGCCTTGGATAAAGGCTTCAGTCACATAATAAATAAATAATAAATAAATAATAAATATAGGTAATAATAATAATAATATAGGTAAATAATATAATACAATGCCTTGCATTACACTAACATCAGTTTTCAAGCCATTGCAGACATACCTGGCACTATTGGCGCAATGGATGGAATGTTCATCTCTATTCAAATCCTCTCCACGCCTGTCGAAAAAGAGTTCTTGGTGCAAAACTTGCAAGTGATATGCAGTTGACAATCAGGCACTCTTTTTTGTGTTCATGGGGCCTGTTAGAACACATGACGCCTATATCTATTCAAACTCTAGAGTGTGTCAGATGAGAAGAGGTGATGCGTTTGCTGGTGGCTGGCTACTAAAAGGCAGTGGGTATTTTTTTCATGAATACCTGGTAACTCCTGTGTTGAATCTCCAAACCATAACTGAGGAGAGGTTGACCACCATACACACTGTTGCAGAACATGCTCTGGGCATGTGGAAGATGTAATTACTGTGCCTGCACAAGACCTTTGGGGCTTCAAAGAGCCTTGGAAAACAACACTTATTTTTATCACCTCCTATTTAAATGTTTTTTAAATTTTGTGAAGTGTAGCTTTTTTCCTATACCTGCCATTGTTCTTTTTTGCAAAGTAGCCACATGACCCGGGATGGTCCAGGAGTACACTGTACATGACATCACAGGACTGACGGTTAAAGGTCAATATGTGCAATAATGGATTATGCAAAACTGGATATAAATATAGTGTTTGTTCGCAAATTATTTCTGTGAGGTTTTTATAGTAGAACATATGCTTTTGATATCAGGAATTTTGATTTTGGAATAGTGTTTTGGGTTTGATATCAGATTAGTTTGTCTTTCTGGTTATCAAACTTGATTTTTGACTGCATCCCCCTTCCCCAAGTCCTTTAATTTAAAAAATCGATTATCTCAGTATAATTAGGGTCACAGTTACCTCAAAGGGCCATAAATGACTCCTGAAACGAGTTGTGGCTTTAAAGCATTACAGGTTTATAGGGTCATTTTCGTCTCAAGTACAAAATAGAGTGAAAAAATTTCTGCACATTTTATTGTGGTATAGATTTTTTTAAACATACAAATCAGCCATTTTTTCCCATCAACACATCTACACTCAATAACCCTTAATGACAAAGAGAAATATGTTTTCAGAAAGGTTTGAAAATTTACTAAAAATCAAAAACTAAAAAACTCTTCTTTAAATAAGTATTCAGACCCTTTGCTGTGGCACTTCACATTTTGGTTATGTGCCTCCTGTTTGCTGTAATTCTTCTTGAGATGCGTCTAAAACTTAATTGGAATCCACTTCTGGCAAACTGAATTGACTGGACATCATTTACAAAGGCACACACTTGTGTATACAACAACCAAGATATTAAATCCAAGGAACCCTCTGCAGACCTCTTTGATCAAATTGTGGTGAGGCATAGTTCAATGCAAGGGTATAAAATAATTTATAAAGCTTTGAGTGTTCCCAGGAGCACAGTGACCTCAACAACTGTGAAATGGAAGAAGTCTTGAAGAACCAGGTCTCTTCCTAGGGTTGGCTCTCTGGCCAAACTGAGTAAACAGGCAAGGAGGGCCTTGGTCAGGAAACTGACCAAAAACCCAACAGTCAATCTAACAGAGCTTCAGAAGTCCTCGGCTAGGACGGAAAAACCTGGTCACAATATGGACGGATGACCATCTCAGTAGAACTTCATCAATTATGTTAGAGTGGTTAGATGTAAGCCACTATTAATTAAAAGGCACATGACAGTTTAAAGGACCGTGACAGCATGAGGATTACGATTTATTGGTCTGATGAGACAAAAAAATGAACATTTGGGGCAGAACTCCAAGCACTAGATCTGACAAAGACCAAGAACTGCTCATCACCTTCCTTTTACAATACATACAGTGAACAATGGTGGTGGCAACATCACCCTATTGGTTGTGCTTTTCAATGGCAGGGGCAGGGAGACTGGTTAGAATTGAGGGAAGGATGAATACATCCAGATACAGAGAAGTCCTTGAAGAAACCCTACTCCATAGTGCATGTGACCTCAGATTGGGGCATTGGTTTACCTTTCATCATGACAATGACCAGAAGAATACAGCCAAGGCAGCTCTCAGAATGTCCTTGACTGGACCAGCCAAAGGCCAGATTTAAGCCCCATAGAACATCTGTGGAGAGACATGAAGGTGGAATTTTGAAGAATGTCCCTATTCAATCTAATGGAGTTTGAGAGAAACTTTCAGGAAGAATGGGATAAATCAATCACCCAAATGGAGGTGTGCAAAGATTAAAGAGACTTACCCAAGAAAACTTCAGAGATGTTAATTGTTGCCAATGGCGCTTTTACAAAGTACTGAATTATGTATTTGAATACTTATATTACATGTGAGTTACATTTCAGTTTTTGATTTTTAATAAATATGCAAACCTTTCTGAATGTTTTACCTTGTCACGATGGTTAATTGAGTGTAGACTGATAGCCAAAATAGCATATTTAGCCATTTAAAATTAAATCTACAGCACTACATAGTGTGCAGAAAGAGAAGGGGTCTGAATATTTTTTTAAGGATATCAGTCCATCATAGAGAACATTCACTGATACATCCACACTCCCTTATTTTAGCCAATTTAAAGTCTCTATTAGGTCTAACACTAATCTTTCACTGAAATGTAGTTAGTCAAGTTTTAAGATAGATAGATAGATAGATAGATAGATAGATAGATAGATAGATAGATAGATAGATAGATAGATAGATAGATAAAAAATATGGAGCATCTGTAAAAAGGCCGCTGAGCAGATATTTTTAAAAAATAAGGAATTAGGGAGAGATAAAGCTCAAGTATGCCATGCAAACTTGCCTAGTATTCTGCAGGTATGCTGTGATGGTAATAAGTTTATTAACTGACAGTTTTGGTAATCCTTTTTATAGCATTCCTTAATTAAAGACGTGAGGTAAGTGCGGCTCAAATAATTAAACTGACAAGTACAATTTTATTGAACCAGCACCCTCTAGTGGAAATTTAATGCAGTAGCTGATAGTCACAAATATGTAGGATTTCTTCTTTATTGCTCCTCATTCATTTTAAATGCCATCATAGCAAACAGTTTTAAAATCAGAACTGAAGTTTATATGTATTGTAATAGTTTACTTATGCTGATATATCAAGCAGAATCAGTTAAGTCACTGAGGGTGTCTATTAGGTTTTACTTTGGATTTGCTTGTTTCTAATGATCAAGAAGCCTTTATATGAGAGCTTCTCCAAAACTAATGGTTGTCAGAACTTTAGTGGTAAGTGAAGGTAATATTTAACAGCAGGCCCGGTTCTAGAGGCGAAGCCGCCATCGTGCCATTTAATTTCAGCCGCCCCCTCACCCTATAATACCTTCACTTGTTTTCTAAACCAGTGTATTTAAAATTAAAAATTTTCTTAATTTCCTTAATGTCAAAAAAATTAAAGAAAATGTCTTCGTAGGCAGAAGAAAACATGACTTACGCATTTAACGAATCGGCGACAAGTTTAATTAATTCATCAGTAAAATTCCGATGAACACTACAAAAACTTTTGATTGATGTGCTGCGTACTTGAGCTGCCACAATTCACGTGTTGTGACTTGCCCGTTTTTCTTTGAAGCAAGCTACCGACATTCGACGGGAGAAGACGAGTCCCTCTATGTTCGGCCGCCTTCGTGAATGCACCCTTTGCACGACCAGCAGAACCGGGCCTGTTTAACAGTTCAATATCATTATTATTATGCTGAAATCACAAAATAGGACGACACGGTGGCACAGTGGGTAGCGCTGCTGCCTCGCAGTTAGGAGACCCGGGTTCGCTTTGCGGGTCCTCCCTGCGTGGAGTTGGCATGTTCTGCGTGGGTTTCCTCCCAAACTCGTAAAGGTTAGGTGCATTGGCAATTCTAAATTGTCCCTAGTGTGTGTGCATGCACGCCCTGCCCGGGGTTTGTTTCCTGCCTTGCGCCCTGTGTTGGCTCCAGCAGACCCCCGAATATGTAGTTAGGATATAGCGGGTTGGATAATGGATGGATGAAATCACAAAGTAATGTGTGTATTTTTCACAATTCATTAAGAGTTTTAGTGCCCTTTTTACACACTCTAAGAAAACCACCCACTTTTTGTCCTTAGAGATTTTATGCTGTTCAGGGTTAATGGAATTTAAGAAGCTGCCTATAGATGGAACAGTCTAGATCACTCAGCTAAGCTGCAGATAGAGTTATTGCCACAGAATAAAAATGGAGTTACTTTTTTTAAAAAAGTAAAATCAAAACTATCTCTATTATAGGTGTTTTTATCTACTGCCTCAAAATGTACAAATGTGGTGGACATGGCAAAAGTGAAGTAGCCCCCTGATTTAGTGCTGGGGCTCAACACAGTCTTCTGGGTTTGCATCAACAAAATGAAATCTTCCTGGGTCCTACAAGAATATTAAAGTACAATGAAGTAAAATAATATTTACTGCACAATTTTATTAGCATGGTATGATGATGCAGAGATTAATGCAGCTGGCTCACATTTCCAGGGTCCTTGTTTTGAATCCCAGCTAAAGCACTCTCCATTTCCATATATTTTGCATGCTTGTGTGCGTTTTTACATTGGGCACTCTGGTTTTCCTGTTACATTCCCATGACATGCTTATGTTATGAATTCACTTCTTTCTGAAAATTTCCTGAGTATAACACAATTTTCTGCACATAAAAAAACTGAATCCTTGAAGTTCAAAACATAAAAATTATAAAATAGCCCAAAGTTTAATTTTTTTCTTGAAGAATTTTGTTTTACCAATGCCAGAATTATTTTTTACCATTTACCATTACCATTTTCCCAGTTTTGTTTTTATTCCATGACACCATTTTGCTCAGCAGGGTCCACCATTTTGGGTAACCATAATTAAAAGGTAATGTCTGGTTGACCCAGAAAGCTGTACTGAATTACATTAGCAACGTATAACCCTAACGTTAACCCTAACCCTGTCACTCATATCTCTGTATCTGAAATTGTGGATAACTACTAAAAGACTTGCACTCTCAATTATACTGAATTTCGGTTGTTTTGAACTTGGCTCTCCTTCTGACTTTGATTTTGGCAATTTCCTTAACTAAGATGAATAATAGAATCAATCAAATGGTTTTTACCTTTGCTTTGGGCTTCATTGAAGTCAATTTTCCAATTCGGACTCAAACATTTGGTTTACACCTTTATGCAGTGGTTTCTCTGGCTGTGCATAACTCTGTGCTGAGATGGGCTGGTTACCCTTCCAGAGTTACTTCTTACCTTATGCCTAGTACTGCTAGAATAGGCTCCAGGCCTCAGCAACACTGAATTGGACTGTGTACGAATTTTGTGTTAGGTTATGATGTTAAGTTGTTATGCTCCCATCTGTCTTTGTTGAACATGTTGTCGTTAACATGCTAATATCTTACAGTGTCTTTGATCCTTCTTGCGTGAACTAAAATGTAAGTAGTAAATGGACCAATTCTTATTATTTCCCTTTTTAACCACCCAGTAGTTAATTTAGTGTTTTAATAAGTTGTGTGTGTGTTATACAGGTAGCTTTATTTTTTCCATATCTTATGCTTTGCTTTTTATGCTTTATAATGAATTCAGGAAACCCTTAATATAGGAGCACAATAGACTTCAACTAAGTATAAAAGTCTCACATCGTCTGGGAAAAATAGAAGTGAAGTGTCCCTTCTCCCCACACCTGTTCTGTTCATGTCCTGAATTCGCACCTCTGGATCCCAGCAGTTTTCCTGAATTACACGGAACACTTTTCCATCTCTCATCATTTTGGCTTCTCCCTTTAAAAAAAAACAAAAAAAATAAAAAGAAAACAGGGATGCTAGTAATAGCAGGCAATTCAGCAGTCGTGTCCCAGTGATATTAAGAGAGCATAAGGCTTTTGTTTAATGGACATATTAGAGTGTTGTCCTCAAGAAGCTGACATCAGTCTTAGTAAGTAAAAACCACTCTTCTTGAGTTAATTTAACATTTCTTAATTCATTCAACATCTTTTGAATCCTTGGAGCTCTTTTAGGTTTGTCATTAACGTGATTCACTTCCTCAGAGCACATGGTTATATCTGGGTAGGCAGGCCTTCTGTATAGAGTATGCATGTTTCACAAGGGGTAATTTTAGTTTGATCTCACATTTTTCACTTGTGATGTGTGTGGCTTCCCTTTGTAAAGATAGGACAATTTATGATACGTTTATTACACTTAATAATATTTAATAGACTTGCAGGAATATTGTAAGGAATTTGATGCTGCTAGGAGGAGTTCCTCAGGTGTACCACCAGAACTTGTAAGCTCCCCATACCACGGAATGTGACTGGAGAAGGCCAGATTGTTTGTCCTCTCCAATAGTCAAGAGAGTCTAACCCTAAGTGCCCTCTTCTGGCCTGGGGACATTAACAAGGGTAGTAAACCAATCATTACCTGTCCCATCATCTCACTTTCTAGAGTAATTGTTACTTCTGAGATGAGCTCTGATAGCCAAGAATGGAGTTAGGTGATAGATAGCAGCCCCATATGTGGAGCAATTCCAATGAAAACAAAAGGGATTTATTTATGAAATATTAATGGGTAACAATAAAAAAGAGTAATTATAGAGAAACCAGAGTAAAATACGACAAGACACTAAACACCTTGATCTAATCCATGCTTCCCTACAATGGTTTCAGATCCCTTATTTCTAGGCGGGCTGGCTGGTTCATTTACCCACATCCTAATGCTGTTCTGTACAGAAGCTGTTAATATTTGTATTGATTAATTGAATTTAATCCTTTGGATTAATGTTGTTAATTTTTATTGTTATGCTGGTGATGTTTTGTATCAATATTTTGTTTGCCATTTCCTTGTGGGTGGTGCCATTCTGTGCATTATTTCTCACCACCATTTTTTGGCAGCTACATTTGCTGCTGGTCAAATGTGCTGACATCATCACTGTTACCATAACTTTGTTTAACAATTTTTAAAATTGTTTTCAAATATATTTTTGCAGAAGTTCAAAACATTTAGGAATTAAACATTATTATTGTTTGCTTTAGACTTTTTGATTGGAACTTTTTTTTACCGTTATTGTTGTTATGTTTTGAGAAACCCCGTGTTGCCATTTTGTTTTTATGGTCTGTGCTATTTTGTAGCTTTTGGTATTCTTTGTTAGTTGGTTTGAATGGTTTTGATCCTATATTATTTTTGGCTAATAGTTTAATCTCCTGGTCCTTGTACTCAGCCCTAGTGGCCTTCCATATTCCACATTTGGCAGAACAATCACATTGCCACTGTAAAAGATGGTAGAACATTTGGTAAGCTATCTAAACTTTGAGAAATCTACGGGAAGACCTGCAAAATCTTTGTTTTTGAACACTGTGGAAAGCCAAGATTTAATTAGGGATTTTAGTTTGGTGTGGCCTTGTTTCTGGCATGAGTCTAGAAGTTTGGTGGGATTTGTTACAATTTTATTATTTTTTTTAATTAATTTTGACATTGTGTTTTTTTTATGGTGGGTTCCACAATGCCATGTTGAATATGTTATTTTTGATTATTGGTCTGTTTTCTGCATTGTACAGTAGAAACAACCTCCACTGCTACTCTGTGATGGTGAGAACTTACAGAAGTTACCCCAAGGAAGGAGTTCCCTTTCCCTCTGTGATGGTGCTCCTGCTTGCATCCCTTTTACATAACTAGATTTAACATTTTACAGTCATATATTGCTATCAGTGAGCTGTGCATGTAAGAGATAGAATGGTCAAGCATCAAATACAGCTAAAGAGAAAAAAATCATCTGATCAATCAAAATGAATTTTATTAAATACTGTTAATTCACAGTTAATGCATGTCGTACACCAAACAGATAACAAAAATAGAATCTGGATCAGAACAATTTGTTCAAGCATCCATTAGAAAATAAGTTGCAAGCATAGCCAATTTAATTTAAATGAGTAAAGGGCATTTTTTAAGTGTGACGTGAATGGAAGCACTGCTAGAGTTTGAGGAACAGAGTCTCAACTGAAAGCTCAAAAGCAGAATGTCTTACTTTGCAGTGGTGGTGCAACTGGATCCATCCTTCATAACCATATCTCTGTGGAACAAAAAGCCAAATGTAAAATAATAAACATAAATTGCATGATTTAACCATAAACAAACAAACAAACAAACAAACAAATAAATAAATAAATAAATAAATAAATAAACATTAGATAATTCTACTCAGTAGCTGTTGTATGTACTCATTTCTTTTCTTCTTTGATCATGCTGTTATTGCTGCTACTAACTCACACATCTAGCTTCCTTGCACTTGGACCCTGCACAATGTCACTGTTAGTGTGGACTCTTAGTCCCCCCAGTATTAGTGTGTATTTTCTTCTAGATACTCTGGAATTAAGAATTAATGCAAAAGTTAAAGGTAATGTTTTTAAGACAGTAGTAAGACCAGCAATGATGTATGGAGCTGAGACCTGGGCAGTGAAGTGAGCACAGGAGAAGGAGTTAGATGTGGCAGATATGAAAATGTTTGAGGTGGATGTGTGGAGTTACAAAAAAGGACAGAATAAGAAATGAGACTTTCCCAAGTACAACAAAAGTGGGTGAGATATCTAAGGATGCACAGGAAAATAGACTGAAGTGGTATGGACATGTGTTGAGGAGAGACAATGAATATGTGGGCAAAAGTGTAATGGGAATGGAAGTACAGTGAGAAAGTGAGGGAGGCCATGGCGGAGATGGCTGGATAAAAGTAAAGGAAGATCTAAAGGAAAAGGGCTTAACTGGTGAGGAGGTGCAGGATTGAGCTGCTTCAAGAAGGTTGATCAAGCACATTAACCCCACATAGAAATGGGAAAGAATCAAGAGGAAAAAGAAGACTTTGGGTTTCTTCCTTCATCATAAACATTAGTGTATTAGGTTATTCTGCATTGATCCAGTGTGAGTGTGGGTGTATTTGTGACTGAGCCTTGTGTTGGACTAGCACACTATCCAGGGTTGGTGCCAAATTCTACCAGGATAGGTTCCAACATCCATGACCTAGAGTTGGGTTATATTAGTGTGTCGTGGTGGACAATAAGCCTACTGTACGTTGGTTCAGCTTCTTCCTTATAAGACAATACGCCAAAGTCCTAAAAGGTGAAATTCAGCCATAACTCAGAGTCATGACAAGCACAGGGGCAACTGAAACTGAAGAAGGAAGACAGTTTATGTTTCCAGATATGAACAAGGCAGACACTCTCAGGTCAGATATTACACATTTTGGAGTTAAATGTTACACAGCAATGATGAATGGGCGAGGAAGCAAGATTATGCTGGAGAAATAAGTGGGCAGGGAGGAAGGGTGATGTATAAGCCTATTGAAATGCACCAAAGAGAGTTTGCTTGGCATTCTTTCTCTAGAGCCTAAAGACTCCTGACATTGCAGTGTCTTGGCTTGGTACACCACCATGTCATGTTTCAAGGCAATGACTAACTGCCACTTAACTTCAGAGTAAAATGAAGTGTGTGGGAAATGGCCACCATTTTCACATACTGTGTACCTTAATTACTGTGTTTAAACTTATTCTTTGATTTCTCTTCTTTAAACCGAGAATGCATTGTTTTTCAAACCTGTGTTAGCCTATTTTGTGTGGCACCAGTTTTTCACAGGGCAATTTCATTCATTTTACCAGACCAATTTAAAGCTGCCAATTAACCTGATGAGCACTTTTGGGAATGCAATATGATAACCAGACAACCTGGAAGAAACCATACACAAACACAAGGAGATCTTGGAAATGCCACACACACAGTGACTGGAACAAAACCCCAACCCAATTTCCTGGAGCTGTGAGTAGGCAGCAGCACTATTCATTGTGCTGGTATAATCTAGAAAAGCCCTTAAAAATCTATCACAGATTGGGATCCTGGTATGTGAAGGAAATCTCTGAAATGAATCCAATACTCTTCATTATTGTAGACACCAATAGTCAGATACAGTGTGAAATAAGAAACTCAGCTGTGGGTATAGACTATACTTATAAGTTAAAGAAGCCATGTTTTGGGGTTTTGGATAGAAAGGTTCTTAAAAAGAATGACTTGCAGGAAGCATTAGAAGAAAATCCATCAAAAATTACAGAGGGTAGAATAGAATACCTCAGAATGGCTCCAAATCAAAAGAAATAATCCTTGGGTTAGGGTTTAGGAATGACTCAACTCGATTGGACTTGATTACTGCTAATTGATCAAAGGCCGTCTTATATGAAAAACCAGTCACTTCAGGTAATGTTACCCATGATGTGCGTAAGACAAACATACAGTACAGTACAGTAATTACAGTTGTTACTTCATGGATTCAGCACACTGGGTTCAAATCCTACACATGGTTGTTTCTCTGTGCAGTTTGTAAATTTCTTCCAGTCTATGTAGGTGTTCCTCAGACCAGATAGGTTTCTTTTGAAGTCCCAAATATGTAGATGTTAAGATAATTATGGTTCTAAATTGGATCTACATAAGCATGAGGGTAGGTGAGTGACTGAGTGGACTTGATTATGAACAAGTGCCCTGTCTAGGGCTGCTTCCTACTTTGTCCCCAATGCTGCTAGAATAGGCTCTGCCCCTTGACATTAAATTGGATTAAATGGGTATAAGAATTGTATGCAGTTTATACATGATTATATGCTGTATTTATATAGCTGAAGCCATCAATTTTTGGAATCTACCTTTTCTGTTATTGTATCATGGGGGAATCATAAGCATTGGGCATAATGCACAACCCACGTCTACATAGGATGGCAGTGCATTATGCGGCATGCTTACTCACACTGGCCCACTTAAACTAACATGTACATTTTCTCAAAGTCCAGAGAATCTGGAGGACCCACAAGCAGCTATAGTTATACAATTGCCTAATTTAAATTAAATGTTTTGCCAATTAATAACAAAAAACATGCTTTTTTACTGGCCAAATTCAATAAACTGTTTTTACTGTGTAAACCATCATTTTTTCTGGGGAATTTATGATAATATTTAAGCAGGTGTGCCAAGTTTACTGGAGAATTAAATTAGTGTACCCTCACTGGACTGGGTAAACTTCACATGCAATAAATACAGTATGTGAAATATGATTTCCTTTTGTAACTTGTGCAAATAAGAAACTGGCTGTAAGCTAAAAAGTAGATGAGAATAGTTAGCTAACTAATGCCATTTCCTTTTACTACACATTAGTGCAGCGCTTAGCGCTGCTGCTTTGCGGATCCAATGACCTGGGCTTGAATGTATAGCCTGCTTTCATAAACTTGCCAATATCCATTTTGATGGAATGAAACTGCGTGAGTAAAACATTAAACTGTTAAGTGATATGAACCTGTTTCCTGAAAATGATGTACAGTCGCACGCTATGGTATATGTTGCTCATCTGAATGCACACACAATATTAGCTGGTGCGACCTTAAAGTACCTGGGGCCTAATGTATAACATCATGCATGGAATTCACACTAAAACATGGCATACAGACACAAAAAAATCCAGATGCATAAAACTTCATGTAAGCGAAGTTCCATGCACTTCCTCTTTATAAATGCCAATAAATGTTAATTTCAATGTACATGCATGCGCCTATAGCCCCACTCCGACTGCCCCCATATTTTCTCATATTTGAATATGTAAAACAATATAAACAGCCTCTTTTGTCTGCAGTTTTGTTAAAAGACAATGGTAAAAGCACGTATAAAAAAGAAGAATTTCACAGAATGCGAAGTAGAGTTCCTGCTCAGTGAAGTGGAGGCAAGGAAAAACATACGTTTTGGTGGCTTAGGCAGTGGTATGAGCAACAAAAGGAACTTGATGGAATTCAAAAGGTCAAGTTCAGAAAGTTGCCTGAGTCATAGCCAACCACCATCAGATGGAAGTGTATTAGGACACAGAGAAAAGAAAAAAAAAGTCAAAATATAGACTTTAATCTCAAAATTCCCACTTTAATCTCAGTTTATTTTGTCATTAAAGTAAAACATTGTAAACTTCATCTTAAAATCAATGTTTAATTTACTAGAGTTTCTCAAATCCCATCGTAACTAAAATAGTACATTAAATGCTTCGTATTCTATGTGTTCTATGTGTGTGAATAACTACGTGCATCTTAAGCAGGCTTTCTCTTTCGTAGACAGGAGAGTGCAGGCAGAGATTGTGCACAGAATATGTTACATTCATGATATTACACCTCTTTGAACATTTAAGAATACTAAGATGTATACTTGATATCATTTTCATGATGAAATGCATTAAAGCATGTATTAAACGTGTGGGGACATAGTGGTACAGCAGTAGTAATGAGTTGGTGCCCTGATTGTTCCTGCCTCCCACAAGATACTTGCTGGAACACTGAACGGAATAATTTATTGCCGCAGTACTGTCTCTGCCAAATATACCAACCCCAGTTCCTGTCCTACTGTTTTCTTTCTCCACATAACCAATCACCACACAAC
This sequence comes from Polypterus bichir lapradei, assembly GCA_026402145.1. NCBI lineage: Eukaryota > Metazoa > Chordata > Cladistia > Polypteriformes > Polypteridae > Polypterus > Polypterus bichir. The sequence continues at coordinate 58,446,198 of JANRMT010062814.1, forward strand.
AAACTCTGTAATAAATGTAAAACCAGCTGTAAGCTTAGAACGCAAATTCTTAAAAATGTTTATGGAACATTGAAAAGTCTTCGTTATACATGTTTAATTATTCCATCCATCCAGGGTCGCGCCAATCCCAGCAAGCATCAAGCGTGAGGCAGAAACAATCACTGGACGGGGCACCAGCTCATCACTAGCACTGCACCCCCACATGTTTAATTATTTAGAGTATATATTATTTAAATTAAGTTGACAAGTTTATCTGTGAAATGTAATATACATACTTTAATGGATTTCATCATAAAAATGATATCAAGTATGCATCTTATTATTCTAACAGCACACAGCTGCACGAGGATAGCTCTTGGAGATCTAAATCAACTTAAAAGCCAGTCGTCATCAACTGTAAATACGCACTCTCTTCTATTGAACTGAATTGAATTCCTTTATTGTCATAGTACGGTACAATGAGATTCAGTATGCAAATCCTTCATAAATTTATTTTCCTATGAAAAGATAAAATAACAATAACAATAATACAATACAAAAAATGAAAAATATACAATATGAAAGCATAAGCACAATAAACATGTACATATTGTGCTGATGGTGCAAATGGTTCATAAATTGACTTAGGTTGTTACAGTTGTAATGCAAGTTTACAGTAAGGTAATTGTAATTATAAGTATAAACAGTTCTACTGGGAGCACTTGATGGACTGATTGAGTGTTTGAAGTGTTTGCCAGATGGGAGAAATTCAAATAGACTGTGGCATGGCTGAGTGGAATCCATGCAGATGCTGGTGGCTTTCCAGAGACAGGGTGTGCTATAAACATCCTCCAGGCCTGTAAGTTGTATCCTGATAATCCTCAGTGCTCTCGACACAACCCGCTGAACTGTTAATAACACCTTGGAGCTTGTGAGTTTGGCCTGCCCTACAATATATATATATATATATATATAGTCACACACGTGCACATGGGAGGCGGCTAAAGGGCTTGAATGAGAGTAATTCCGAACCAGACTGGGAAATGGCAGAGTGCACTGACTCTTTTTCTCACTTTTCTGCAGACCGTTCACGGGTAGCTCCACCTGGACCTGATGATGTCAATTCTGGTTCCGACCCCTTAGACGTCACTTCCTCGTCCGAGCCTATGGACAAAGACCCTTCTTGTTCCGGCCCCTTTGAGGTCACTTCCTATACTGGCCCTTAAAAGACGCCGCCTTTCCTCTGTTCCCTCAGTTCTGTTTGGGACACTGATCTGTACACTTCAGTCCATCAATTTATTCAATATTGCAGCCAGGAGATAATATACAGGTGGCTGCCCCAAACCTTGCTATGGCTCTTTGTTGAGTTTGTGACAGTATATATGCACACTATGCTTCACGTATTCTTTCTATGGGTGATGGGATAAATCGTGCTGAACAATGCAGTGAACAGTCCAGTTTGAAATGTTTAACGGTACTGACTAACATTGTGCTGATGTCTACTGCCCAACTCACCCTGTTGATACTTTCTTGTGTTCTTGCAGTTTTCAGTGGTATAACAAACATGTCCTTCACACAACCAGTAGACTGAAATTTGAGCTACTTTAAAATACTGTGATAAGAAGGAATTCTTCCTTACCAAGGCATGTTACACTTAATAGAAAGTCCTCTTGGCACCTCATTTGCAAATTCATATTGAATGTATGCCGTAAAGATGAACACGTAACTAGGGATCAAACAGGGATCATGGTACCATGGTACAATATATATCCTCACTCTATTGACTTACCCCTCCCTAAACCTTGAGAATAACACCTGCTATTTTCATTTCGACATTTCAAACTTGTGCTGCAGTCCCTTCATCTCTCAAGCTCCTCTTTTATACACATGCCTTTGCTGTCAGTCTTTTCAGTTTGTTTTACTGGTTGTTAAATGGGAGGTGGCAATGCTTATAGTTTATTGCCACAGAAATGACTGCTCTCTGTGATGTGTCAATGGCACTGTTTCACATGCTAAGATAGATAGCAGGCGGCTTATCACTCAATACAGAATTCGTGCTTGAACGAACTCGGCTAATTTGACCACAAAATTATGTGGCGACCCATCACGATCCATAGTGTAACAAACACTGCTGTGAACGACTTAAAACCCATTTCTACTGTGGAGTCATATCTGCTTTCAGATACCACTTTCTCAAAGTGTTTCTCCAACAGAAAAACATTTGCCAAGTTTCTTTATGACATAACAAAATTGGACGTAAACTAAAATGACTTTTGAGCAGGTAGCTTATTTGAACTATCACAGGCATTGAGGCTGTGCAAAATAAAAGTCTTTGAAGAATTACTGTCCATTGAAACAATTCTAAAGTGCAGCACAAAAGGCACATTCGGGGCAGCCACATCTTTGATGTGATTGCTTCTGTAATCGATGACTTAACATACTTCATAATTTTGGATTATATGAAAACTGCAACCAGTGTGGAATACCTTCATCAATTTCTAAGATGTCTTCTTACAATACAAGACACCCATCTCCTCTAGTGCTCCTGTCAAAAGAGACAGTTATGGAAGTTTTGGGCTCAGCTCACACCAAAGAAAATTGTATTTCAGATTTTTGTTTTTATTATGAGATATAAACAGTCTTCACATGTTTCAAAGAATAAATAAGTACACATAAAAAATACGGGTTCTTTAATGGCACTTTATGGTTCTTTACTGGATCATATGGTTCTTTGTTGAACCATTGCTTGACAAAGCACCATTTCATTCTGGGACAGGTTCTTTGTATATGAAGTTGGTTCTTTGTGCTTTGAAAAACTTCCTAATACGTGAAAACAACTGAAATCTTTAATGTCAGGTAGGGTACCTAGGATGACACAATCAGATTAAGAAAACCTGGACTCGGCCTGTGTTATTGTGTAAAGCGAGTGTCCTTTTAAAATCAGGAACCCCTTAGCATTTCACAAATCCACTACCATCTCGTTATGGCTATTTACTGTATGGAGCCTACTGCAAAACTAAATAAATTAACTTTATTTCTGGAACCTCCATATGGATGGGTCTTTTAGAATCCAAAAATGGATCCCCTATGGCATTGCTCTGAAGAACCACACTAGCACCTTTATTTCAGAGTGTAGGTCCCTGATATTTTAGGAAATTTGACCAAGTATATTTTTTCTTTCTTTTTTTACTTTTGTTGACTATATTAGTAAAACTTAATTTGGTTGCCAAAATTAAAAAACCTGACACGTAACTTTGAAAAGTTCACAATTACATAGTATAATAACAGTGCCAATTTTAACTGAATTGTACAAAAATGAAGACACTGTTGTATGAAGAAGCTCAGCAGTGCTTAAGACCGGTAATGAAAAATATTTGCCTTTTATTTATTTATTGCCTTGTTATGATTATATGGAGATAGATATAATTGCTAATGTGTGCTTGTCTGTGAGTGCACATTCAATTCCAGATGTGTCCACAGATATACTGTATTATTTTAAAGGAGTTGCTTGCTGAATATTTTTGAAAGTTTTGTGAAGTATTAAAAGTAATATATGTAATACACTACTTAAAAGTCTGCGGTAGGCTGGCACCCTGCCTGAAGTTTGTTTCCTGCCTTGCTCCCTATGTTGGCTGGGATTCGCTCCAGCAGACCCCCATGACCCTGTAGTTAGTATATAGCGGTTTGGATAATGGAAGGATGGACTACTTAAAAGTAATGTTTTAAATACTTATTATTACTTGTTTAAAAGTAACATGTAATATTTAATATACTACTATTTAAAAATAACCCACCTGACCCTACTATACATTAAATATTTTTGTTTTTTCCACACCTTTTCAAAGTCCAAAGACCTAATTTCATATGCAATGAACCCTTCCCAGAATTAAATGGCTCTTTTGTTCAATGAGGAATCCCACTAACCAGTTAACTGCCATTAAAAGTGCAGTTTTTTAAGAGGGTGGATAGGCTTTCATTAGCCTGCTGACAAGCAGGATGGACAGAATTCTGCCTTGTGCCCATTGCTGCTGGGCTAGACTCGAGCTCCTGTACAAAAGGGGAATGCAAAGTCGTGTTAGTATAGAGCTTAGAAACCGTAAAACGTCCTGGAATACTCAACAATCATGAAAGGTCAACAGATGTAGGTTGTGAAAGTGCAAGGTGCTGATAAACAACTCTTACAGTACTGTTAAACTGATTGAATCTGAACTACTCAGCGTTTACTGTAGCTTAATCTTTACCTAAAGACAAAGCGATTTCTGATCAGCAACACCTGTTCCCTCCCCTGGGCAAACGGCTCAAGGTCTCCTTTCCTACATTAATCTTTAATCTGGAGTTAAACAGATAAACACATCTCTGTCTTACTCTCTTTGTTTGTACAGAATCGTTTGGAAAACACAAGCTGATTTTTAACGTGTATTTACAAAACTGCGTATTCTTTATTTCATTAATTACAGTCGCTCTTAATAACAATAAACTGTTTTAAAACATAACTTAAGAAAAAATGTGACAGTAAGCCTTTTGATATTTGAATCTTCCGTACTCTCGGACTGGTTAGCGCCTGTGCCCAGTGCTGCTAAGATGGACTCCGACCCTGCGCGGCTCGAAAGGATCATTTGGGTTATGAACGAAAGAACAACTAAATGAATAAATGAATGAACGTTTTAGAGAAAGGTTAGCTGAGTTACGAGCAGGACAAGTGAAGGCAGTGCTGGCGAAGCTACTGTGTCTGGAAAACTCAGTGGCCTGCGAGCTGCAGGTCCCTTCACGTGCGGCTCTTTTACGTGACAGTTATCAACGAACCCTCGTGTTCCGGCATTGGAAAAGTGGTCTCGGAAAAAAGTAAACACGTGCATTTAATATTGTAATTGTGTTATAAGTAAATAAAGCAACGTAGTCTCCATTGTCACTTCGTGTTTAATCTTGTGGCGCCTTTTATAATATGTATCGCCAAATAGTGCACACTGTGTTAAGCATTCAACTCAGTTTCAATCTGAAACGTCCCGATTAAACAGAGCAGTTAAGGGTTAAGGCTTTCTCATACAGCTTAAAAGCGAGCTGTTAGCCTGGTTGGGACACTGACAGTTCGTTTGATTGTGTGTTCGTCACGACCCGGCTATCTATCTATCTATCTATCTATACCCTAACTACAGGGTCACGGGGGTCTGCTGGAGTCAATCCCAGCCAACACTGGGCGCAAGATAGGAAACAAACCCCAGGCAGGGCGCCAGCCCATCGCAGCTATCTATCTATCTATCTATCTATCTATCTATCTATCTATCTATCTA
>JANRMT010062814.1:58451474-58465822 GCA_026402145.1 Polypterus bichir lapradei
CTATCTATCTATCTATCTATCTATCTATCTATCTATCTATCTATCTATCTATCTATCTATTATTTTGAATCCAAAAGAGCATTAACTTGGGAGACTCAAGTATGGACTGCTGCTGAGGTTCCGCATGTCACCGTCTGCTTTTTAAAGCACAATTCATAAGTGCGTTTGCTTTTGAGAGTACCACTCGGGGAACCCGCGTCTCATCAAGGGTTCTTTCCTTTCATACGTCCGATGCTGAAATGAATTCAGAAAACGGGCTTAAACCGAGGCTTCGATAAGCAGAATTAAAGATGTTTCACGTCTGTTAGCGCAAAGTGAGAAAACAAATCGACTGGAACTCTCGACTTAGTCGGTCTGCAAAATCCTTACACGTTAGGATGCAACAGCCCGTGAGCGATTTTTTCGCAGGACAGACATAAAACCAGAAGCGACTAAGAAGAGTACTCAAAGTGCAATACCTGTTTAAGATCGGGCCATTCCTTCGGTAATATGTGATTATGGATATCAATCTTCATTTTTGTTCCCATAACTTGTATGCAGCAGGTGTATTCAGATATCTGAGACTGCGACTCCATGCACCCGCCTGTTTACTAACACGCCCCTCTATACAATCCAATGAAAATCTAATTTTGGGTAAAAAAATGGTCTTTTTAAGTTCAGGAGTGTGTTGCAGCACACTATCGGTGGGTAATACGCGTTCGTTACACGTAATTGAAACAGGCAAAACAGTGCCAGCCGTTACGTACGGCATAGTCGCAAGTATTCCAGTAAATCTCATTTCATTTCATTCTTTGACCCGCTAAATGAAACGATTTTGGTGAGCAGAGGTGAGACCTGAAAGAGAACGTGCAGGCACCACGAACCACCATGCCGCCCACTGCAAAATCACCTGTGACTGTGCTGTATTAAATTGTTGAAAGTGTTGCATATGAATTCGGTTCTTTGTACTTTGAAAAACTTTGAAAAACTTCCTAATATATAGAAAAGAAAATTTTAAAATGTATGGTGGACTACAAAACACTAACAGATTAAGAAAGCCTGTTTTTTGAATTTATCCAGAGAGAGTCATTTTAAACTAACGACCTATTGGTATTTGACAAATCTGTTGCCTTCCCACCATGGTTATTCACTATATGGGTCCTGTTACAGATCTAAATAAATAAATGGTTCTTTCTGGAACCTTCATGTGTATTGGTCTTTTTGGGAACCAAAAATGGTTCCCCTGTGACATTGCTCTGAAGAAACTCATCGGCACCTTTATTATAAAGAGTGCATGTTGAAAAGGTTCCTAATATGTGGCAAAAAAAAAAAAAACCAAAAAAACGAAATCTTAAGCAGGATATTGACAGATCAAAAACACCTGAAGTTAGACTATATTATTGGATGCAGCAATTGCATAATTTTAATATCATGAACCCAGTGGTATTTTGCAAATCTGTTATCCTATGTTTATGGATATTTATGGAACCATGCTACAAATGTAAAAAATAAAGGCTCTTGCAGGATCCTTCAAGTGAATGGTTCTTGTGGCAACCAAAAATGGAGCACTGCTCCAAAAAACATTTTAATACCTTTTTTTAAGAGGATGTGCACTTTTGCACTGGAGAATTTTTCTCTGTAATTTTATAAAACATGTTGTGTATTACAGTTAGTGGTTGATGTCAAAATGACAGAAGGTGTGCACACAGGCATCGTTGATTTGCCTATACAATTATGGTTCGCACGCCTGCACTACAATTTACAGATGCAAATTTCAGGAAGGACAGTCCTGAATGTCCCCTGTGGGTCTCAGTATTGGGAAACCAAGGAGTTGCAAGGAGATTGACAGCCCACCCATTTTTGATCTCACTAAATCTTAACTCCGCTAATATCCAGTCTTGATTTCCTGTTACTTGAATTGACTGTCAGTCTTAACATTGCTTAATCTGCAATAATTCATGGTATTGGGGGTTTGGTGACAAAGACTATGCCTGAAAACAGCCCTGGAGAAGGCAGCAGCATGTTGCAGAATTCATTTACACTGGAGGCGGTAGCTGTTTTTATATAGTAATGTAAATGCAGAGTACTTGTTAATTCACTTTATGCATAACAAGTTAGAGAGACACATTTAGAGAAATTGTTTCCTCTTCCATTCATTTCTGTATGCATTATTTTTACTTTTACAGTCCCTTACCAGGCAGCATGATAGGTGAGCTGGTATGACAGGTTCATATAAATCACCTACCACCGGCTGTATAGGTAGCATTAATCATAAATAACTGCCCTGTGAGCGACTGTCCTGACACACCACTCATTTGTAATGTGGATATGTTTTTGCAGTAAGGATGACCATCGGACAAGTATAAGGAAAATATCTAAAATATACAGGGTGAAATAACTGGATTCAAGGTAAATTTGAGACCATAAACTAATCTGTAAGTGAGATTGTTTCTCTGTTTTAAGAAAGATATGTTAGAAACTTGAATAATACTTTTCAGTGGGGTTTTTTAAATTAAAAAAAACAAACTTGTAAAGCATGCCCTAGACAAGATACCTGAAAGCATGCTGAAGCAAACAGGGACCCTCAAAATGGTAGAGACCACAAAAAAAGCACAAATGTATGCAAATATAATAATACAATTTGATTAACTTCAGTTAGCTGATAGGAACCAAATGATGATACCAAGTTGTTTATTTTAATGATCAAAAACTTCTCAAAAATGCATAAAGCGATATCAGATAAAAATGTATTAAAAGTTTAATAAATATATAGTGACTTCTAAATATTAAGAGACCTTAGGTTTGTAGATGGAGTTTCTAGATCTGAAAATCCTAACCTATTACTACCACTTTATATATAGTAGACACCTTTACCAAATGTTTTAAAGCATCAAGATACTTATGTGTATGGCATTAAAAGGTATCGGGTGTTAGGATCAATGTGAAACAGAAAAGGCTTTCTAACAGTCAGGAAGGGCATATGGGCGCATCACCAAAGCAGAGTAAATTCTGCACATTAAGCAAAGTAAACAATTGTCACGACTGGCATTTCTGAGGGGATTCATAAGATCACACAAATACTTAAAAAACATATTTTTATTTATGTATATACAATTTAATGCATGTGCTTTACATAATAAAACTTTACACAATAAAAATCAAACAAATAAAATTTACCCTTTGATGAAAAATGTCATATTTTGCAATTTCCCTGGAAATTAATCCATACCCATTTTGGATGGCATAATAAGAGGAAGCAGTGACAAATGTGGTCACGTTCAAGGTGTCACCTTGCCTTTACACAACTGAAGTTTGCCACACAGCAAAACTGCCTTCCCTGAAACACAGATACAGTAGTGGGTTTCTTTTATCATCTAAGATAGCTGCTACAGAGAAACAAGCAGGAGTTTATTTTAGTGGAAACGTTTACATTCACATTCAAATGTTGTTTGCTTAAAGTTTTGTGTCTTGATATGATGTATCCTCTGCTTAATAAAAGCCTGGCTACTTCTTCTCCAGAGCTAGAGGTGTTCAAATCAAGGTGTATCTAGCTGTTTGCACCAGGAAATACCAACATAAATGATGGATGCTGAATTTAGACTTTTTGCATGGGATTGAATATAATGTAACACTTTAAACGGTGCAGTACAGTTACCATTTTATTTATATTGTTTTTTTTTCTTCATTTGTGTATATTGTTTTTCCTCACATTATATGTTAGCTTTGCCACATTTTTTTTTGATGCACTTGCTGCTTCCTGAACAGCTCTTCTTTTCTCCACCCTAGCGGCCCGCTGCTTTTCTTCTTTCGTCGGCATCTTTTTGCATTAAAACTGACTGTTAGTTTTTATGTTGCAATTACTTAGTACGTTTTCTTTAATTTTTCGCTTAAGCTGGCACTTAAGTCTTCAATCTGCCTCAAGAATGATTAGCGAAGGTGGTAGGGAATGAGAACGGGACCCATACGCATGCGCCGCACGGCCGCCCTGCTGCGCTACTGAGAGTTGATTCTACAATAAAATAAAAATAAAAAGAGTAATAAAAATCATCACCCCGAAAGCAGATAGTAGACGTCATGTCGTATATGTGTACCAAATTTCAAGTCAATAGGTGAAACGTTTGTGAGCTACAGGTGATTTAAAATCCTGGACAGACAAAAGAACAGCCACGGTAGCGTATTATATAAGAAGATTATGTTATATTACTGTGTAGTCTACCTTACCATAAATGTTTACGCAATATTCAGCACAATTGTCACTTTCCTCAACCCTGCTTTTGTTGGTTCGCTTCGCACAACTTTTGAGATTCGGTTTTTGGCCTATGTAATGATATGTTCAGTGGTTTACTCTCTGTAATCACATTTGTGTGTTTTAATCTAGTAACAGCACACATTAGACTTTGTGCAGTTTTTTTTCCGTGGAGAGGTTTTTTAATAACAATTTATTAAGTTGATATTGTATTCCCAGTGTTATTTTAGTAGCCTTGTTAGCTCTATGCAGTAGTAGTCTAAGCTACACATTCATTATTGTTTTACGTTAATTTATTCTTTATTTTTTAAAAGTTTTTTTATGGTCTTTTATTGTACTGAATGGTATATTCAGCACTTTGTGTGGGGTTTTCCTTATGCATGGGTCTGTGAGTTTAAAAGTGCCACCTTTCATATCCTTGAAATATACAACCTCTACTTGATTTTGGGATTGTTTAGAACCATTGCTACCACAGTTTCTATGTAAGTGTTATCGATTAACCTGACAGTTTCCCTTTGACCTTATTTTTAAATATATATTGCATCTGAGCATGATTTGGATGTCTCAACCTATGTTTTCTCTAATGTCTTTAGTAACACAAAATGATACCATGATGATGACATGACCAAAATAATGTGACACTATTGTAAAATGCTATAATTATGGGTAATTGTTATGAAAATTTACTGTATGCAAATACAATTATGACCCAATGACTCTGAACTCTTTTTTTCATGCTTTTGATTGCAGTTATGCCTATTGTGTCCATCTGAAATAAGCTTAATTAAGGATTGTCCTTAAGCCAGGAAAAAATTATGCCTAGTAGAAATTTTAGTTTAATCCAGTAGCCTTTCACCAACTTTACTCTAAATTCTTAGTCAAAAGTTGAACTGGGGTCAGTAACTATTCAGTAAGCTAATGGAGGTCTTTCCATTTATGTCCCAGTGACACCCCATGTAGTGGCAAGGTTAGCACCAGACCACATAGTGGGCATCTTGTAGTTCAGGACCAGCCAGGATCAGGAAAAAGCTATAAAAACCATACCACCGAGTCTAAAGACAACCCTTAAGAGGCAGGAAGTGCCTGTTATAGTCGGGGGTTCGGAGGTTTTGTTTTGCCGATATGCTGGCCTCTTTTTCATATCCTTGGAGGTGGAGCCCATACCCTGACTCCACCTCTCACTTCCAGGCCAGGCCAGACAGACAGACACTTCCATGCGTAGACATTTATATACAGGATAATTGTTATCGTAAGCAAACAAATTAAATGAGCTGTTACCACAGTCCCTTGCTGTGTCATTGCTTTTTTTGACCATTTTCCTTTTAGATATACTGAAACTCTTTTAAGCTTTTAATTTGGTGATTTTTTCATTTTAATTTTAACTGCTGATTGTCTTTATTTCTAAATGTTTTATTTAAAATTTTTATTCCTTTTTGAATTATTGTATTTGCTTTGCATTTTTCTTTGCAGATGTTATGATTTTTTTTTAGATTTTTCATTGCCTATTTCTATGTGTTTTTGTGTCTATTTGGGGATTTTGGTTAGTTTAGAATTCGATTCTAATGTTTATTTTTACTTTCAGTTTAATTTTAAACAAGGGTATTTTTCACATTTTTTTTTTTATGGGTGCTGTCATTTATGTTCCATTTGTTTGTGTTTGCTATAGCGTAGCTATGCTAGAACACATTGCAGTGATATTGACGTTAAAATTATGCACTTCCTGCTTGTCCAAGATTATGGAAACTCTAAAACATTGTGTGTTTTTTGAAATATTTTGCTGGGGATGACGTATAGTGCCTGATTTTTTTCTTTTCTGCAACAATTTAGTTTAGCGATTATGTTCTGAATTTTCAATTTATTCACCACATGGTTTTGACCCTTTACCTATTCTTTTGACAACAATCTCCTATTTTTTTTTGTCACTTTGTCTTTGTGGGGTAACACATTTTCCTCATTTGAGAGAACAGTACCTAATTCCTTTCAGGTCATGTTGGGGGAGCATGCATTGGTACAGTATGTTCCCGCACCCACCACATGACAAAACAGCTCATAATCCTGGTTTGAAACCACCAAGGCAGACACACAGTCCAGTCCCACCCTCCACAAACGACCATCTGTTTGCTGCAGGCAGGTGTTACTTGGGCATCCCCTTGGCCTAATCCATCCACTTTGGTCCTCAACAATGAAGATTCCATAAGCCGGATCACCCTCGGGGAATCGCGCCACCTGACCATAGTGCAGTAACAGATGCTTCCTCACAATGCAGGTAATGTGCCTTATTCGAGACTCCATGAGCAACTGCTCATTCGGCGCAAAGTCAAACCAGCGGTACCCAAGAATTCTCCAAAGAGACACAGTAGTGAAGGAGTCCTTTCAAATGTATGAAATTCTGAAGTTTTATAGTTTCTAAGAATTTTTAATTGTTTTGGTTATTGTAGGATTTTCTTTATTTAATTTAATAAATATACTATTTGAAATTGGAAAAAATCAAATATTCAGTTAGAGGATCTGTACAGAATTTTTTCAAAACCTGGCAGGATCTAATCAATAATATTTCAGAATAAGCTCTTAAAGCACAGAGGAAGCAATTATCTCCTCATTTCTTTTTCTTCTCCATTCATCTCTATTGGTCTATTAAACTCATCAATTTAGGTATGTTTACAAGCCTTAAGTTTTACCCCGTTGGCCATGCTCTCTCTCTCAGGGGTGGGAGTCGACTTGTTTTTCAATCTCAATCCTATTTTTTGTAAAAATTGTTCGATTTGTATGGAATGATTACAATAAAATTATTAAAAAAAAAAAAAAAAATTTAATAAATAAAATAAAGCTTTGAGCTTGACCAAGGTAATTTTAAATGGTTTTGGCCTTTCACTTCAGGTTAAATCATAAGAAAAATATTACCTTTCAAGGGAACCCTCAATACATCAGCAAAAGTAAATTCACAAAAATTTGGTAAACATGAATAGCATCAGCAATAATTCCAAAAACAAAGCAGAGCAATCATGAATTTTACTGAACTCCTGTCAAATAAAAATAAGTAATATTGCAATAAATTAAACAAACAATAAGAATGTACTAAAGGGATCCTTGAAAGCGGCAGTTGGAATAATTCCTAGTTTTGGGTAATGCTCTCATGATTTTTTTGTTTTTCTCTCATCGTAATTTAATTTTTTTATTTTATATGATCATATTTTGGGTGTCATTTTGTAATTTCTTAGATCCTGGACTCAGCCATATTTTGACAACTGGGAACCTTTGGTTTCATGTGCCTACCAGTAATGTGATGTCTTCAGGCTTTTACTAAGAAACAGTTCACAGCATCTGCATTATCCCTTGGTGGATCAAAGAAAAGCTTCAAATCTTTTTATTGTAGTTAAGTATAAAAATACCAAGTTAGCTTTTGGTTCTTGAGTCTTTTCTTATTTTGTATTTAGGTTCTCTCTTTGATCTTCTGATATTGATCCCTACCTGCTCTCTGATAACGATTTTGCTTGGTTCTTCTCCTCTGAATAATTCAGAATACTGACAAGGTCGTCTTATAAATTCATTGGCTGAGCATGAATAAGCCCCACCCATTTCCAGTTAAAATTTAATATGCTGGTTCACCTGTCACTCCAAAAAAATAACCTTGCATGTTAGAGTTCTTGAATCGAAGTAGCAGGAACAGGTAAATTTATTATGACTGCCTCATTCAGAGAATATCGATTCATCCATATATTATAAGACTCACTCAACAGCTAAATTAAAATCCTGCTCAGTCAAATTTAACCTAATGTAGGTCATAGTTCATGAAATTTAATCAAGTGTTTTTAATAGACAAATGAAAAAATTAATTCTTTTGTGATATCATGAAATTCATTCATGGTTTTTTCTTTAACCATCACTTTAGGCTTAGTAAGCCAGGGCAGTGCATTTCAGGCTATTATAGCTGCAATCATAAGGTTTATTTTGAACAGCATTTTAATTGCCACTGATTTTTCCATTCAGTTAACTCTACCATTTTTTCCAGTTAGGGATGATAAGACCTGGAGTCTTTCCAACCAGCAATAAGTGCAAGGCAGGAATCAGACCTAGAGTGGAAGCAGCACATGAAAACATGCAATTTTAAAAGTTACTGTAGGGCTCAAAATCTGTTAATTTGGTCTGAGCAGTATTTGAAAGCATTTAGTTTCATTAGATACAAAGCCCCAGCAGGATATGTGACTTGCAAGGAAGTCAAAGAAAAACTGATTATGAAAGTGCAGCCAGTGACTTTATAGGATGGAACTGTAATTATTCACGATTCAAAAAGAATGCTGAAATGTTTACATTATAATAAGCACAAATAATAATGGAATTCAGAAAACAGCTTGTATCACAGGTAATAATGAAACAAGGTCATTGTTTTGAAAAGCAGCTCCAATTCTTCATTCTTAAGCTGTGTGTTTTATCGCAGGTCATCTGTTTGCAGCTCTCTTCTGCTGCACTCTGGGCACGTGCACTGACACTTCTGTCTGGGATAAGAAATGAGCTCCGTTGAAATTTAGATGAAATTTGATGTGCTCACTTAGACTTAAAAATTTGTAAATTTATTCAGCATAGTTTTTCAATATACCGCATATTTTTCTGATTATTAAAGAGTTATAGTGGTGGATTTTGCCATTAACATTCTGGTGAGGACACAGATCTGGGAAAGAGACAATGTCTGTCTGTGTGTGTGCATGAGTGTGAATACGAGAGAGCAAGAGAGTAACTGGGAGAGAATCAAGCACTTAGAGCAGCAGAACTTGCGCGACTCGTTCCTCTGCTTAAATCCCTTGACCTTGGCACGTGGACACTGGCTTGTATTGGCTCACAGAGTGGGGACAAGTAAGTGCAAATGTTGTTACCTCTGACCACAAGTGACTGTTCTGAGGTGGAGCCGGATGTATGAATATACAGGCAGTGTGTACAGTGTGGCTGAAGGAGACAGCCTTCAGTAAACTTCATATGAGAGAGTGACATTTCATTTTGCAATGTATTAGTCTATCAGCACTAGTGATAATAAAAATATCAGCAGGATAATGCAATTAAAAAACACAAAATAAAATCAATATATTAAATATATTAAAGTACAGCTTTGAAAGATATATCAACATTAGCTTCAAAAAAGTCTGAATTAGTGTAACTTGCCCTAATACAGGGTGTTCATAAGAAATGTAACGATTTGCTTCATGAAGTGCAAGACATAATAAACAGGAATAACTGTGTCAGATGTTTGAAACATTAAAATGTGTACTTCAATTTAAATGTTTAAATTCTGAATGTTCCTGATTGTAATAGAAATTTGACTTTTGTCACCCTGCGATAGAAGTCCATTGTGGACTAGATACCTAGTGTGGAGGATGGCCGGCCGTTTATCCCGGCCAATACCCCCAGGCTGCCAGGTGGAGCCCTCCTTGCAGCATGGAGGTCCCCAGAAGACCAGCAGGGCATCATGGACAATGGAGTTTTTATGCACAGCTCTGCTGGGGGCCACTAGGGGATGCTGCAGGGAGGACCGAGGACTCATTTGTGCTCTATGACCCGGAAGTTCGTCATAGGAAGAGTGACGGGCTTCCGGGATGAAGAACAGAACTTATACCTGACCCGGAAGTGATTGAGAGTCACATGGACTGGGGATGGAGAACACTTCCGGGTCAGGAGATATAAAAGGACTGTGGTAGCTCCCAGACGGCGAGCTGAGCTGGGTGGAAGGGTGGCAACACGTCTGGGAGCTGGAGGATTGTTTATTGATTGTGATTAGTTATTTATGAGTATAGTGGTGGAGAGTGTGCTTTGTGCACTGTGGAATATTAATAAAGTCAAGTATTGGACTTTTACCTGGTGTCTGGAGTCATGGACAGGGGTTCAAGGGAGCGAGAGCGCCCCCTATCTACCACACTAGTAAAGGATCAACAATCAAAAATCACATCATATTCATAATGATTGACTTAGTCTATAATGATACCCCACGTGCTTATATTTGAAATTTATCATTTTAACCTTCTGGGAATTGCTCTTAGAGGGCTATGACCACTAATAGAGAATTAAACATAAACCATATTATCCATGATCAGTAACCTCAAAATATCATAAAATGACACTCCACATGCCCCCATCTCCATTTTTTGAAGTTTTGTGAGAAGCAGTAACTTTGACTCCTTGTATCCGATTAGGGGGTGAACTCCTGAGGTTGGTTGATGTGGCATGCACAACTTTAAGTCCTTCTAGACCTTTTTTGCTGAAGACATCTACAGTATAGTTTACTCTGTATTATAAAGGTTTAATTTCCTGAACAAAATATGGTCCAGAAATGGCCTAAAAATGAAGATTTTTAGGTCTAGTGGACCAAAATTTGGGGGAACCCCAAAAAAGCCTGAACTGCAGACTAATGGCACATATTGTATGTTTCATATCATTGAAACCTGTGAAAAGCTGGTCTTAGACTATATGAATCCTGTTGTGGTAAACCACCTTAACTCACTGCAGTTTTCCTATCGGACAAAGATTGCAGTGGATGATGCGATTTTCTAACTACTCCACAAAGCATAATCTCACCTGACCTAATCTCAAAACTATCAACCCTGTGAGGATTTTGTTTTTTGATTTCTCTAGTGCTTTCAGTACCATCAAGCCATCCCTATTAGGGATAAGCTCAGAGATGGGCCTATAGTCCCCTGGATAATGGAGTATCTGTCCAGCAAACCGCAGCTGGTGAGTAGCAAGGACTGTGTTTCTGATTTGGATGCGAACAGCACCAAAGCACCACAAGAAATAGTCCTGTCTCTGTTTATCTTCTCTGTGTACAATTCATACAATAGATATAATGCCAGCGCATGTCACTTGTAGAAATTCTACAAATGATTCTACTCTTATGGTGTATGTTGATAAGGGGCGATAAAACAGAGTATAGGAGTCAGGTGGAGAACTTTGTTTCTTTGTGCAGAAAGAAATGTCCTGCAACTAAACATCAACATAACCAAAGAACTGGTTATTCATTTTCACTGCACCAAAGAGCCTCCATGCTCAGTCTCTATTCAGGATTTAGATGTAGAGAAGGTGCACTCCTACTAGTATTTACAGGCTGAGCTAGTCTCAAAAACATGGAGGAACTATATAAGAAAGAGCAAAGCCGAAATATAGTTGTGATTGAAAGTTTGTGAACCCTTTAGAATTTTCTATATTTCTGCATAAATATGACCTAAAACATCATCAGATTTTCACTCAAGTCCTAAAATTAGATAAAGAGGAACCAGTTAAACAAATGAGACAAAAATATTATACTTGGTCATTTATTTATTAAGGAAAATGATCGAATATTACATATTTGTGAGTGGCAAAAGTATGTGAACCTTTGCTTTCAGTATCTGGTGTGACCCCCTTTGCAGCAATAACTGCAACTAAACGTTTCCGGTAACTTTTGATCATTCGTGCACACCGGCTTGGAGGAATTTTAGCCCATTCCTCCATACAGAACAGCTTCAACTCTGGGATGTTGGTGGGTTTCCTCAAATTAACTGCTCGCTTCAGGTCCTTCCACAACATTTCGATTGGATTAAGGTCAGGAATTTGACTTGGCCATTCGAAAACATTAACTTTATTCTTCTTTAACCATTATTTGGTAGAACGACTTGTGTGCTTAGAGTCGTTGTCTTGCTGCATGACCCACCTTCTGTTGAGATTCAGTTCATGGACAGATGTCCTGACATTTTCCTTTAGAATTCTCTGATATAATTCAGAATTCATTGTTCCATCAATGAAAGTAAGCCGTCCTGGCCCAGATGCAGCAGAACAGGCCCAAACCATGATACTGCCACCACCATGTTTCACAGATGGGATAAGGTTCTTATGCTGGAATGCACTGTTTTCCTTTCTCCAAACATAACGCTTTTCATTTAAACCAAAAAGTTCTATTTCGGTCTCATCCTTCCACAAAATATTCTTCCAATAGCCTTTTGGTTTGTCCACGTGATCTTTAGCAAACTGCAGACAAGCAGCAATGTTTTTTTTGGAGAGCAGTGGCTTTCTCCTTGCAACCCTGTCATGCACACCATTGTTGTTCAGTGTTCTCCTGATGGTGGACTCATGAACATGAACATTAGCCAATGTGAGAGAGGCCTTCAGTTGCTTAGAAGTTACCCTGGGGTCCTTTGTGACCTCGCCGACTATTACACGCCTTGCTCTTGGAGTGATCTTTGTTGGTCGACCACTCCTGGGGAGGGTAACAATGGTCTTGAATTTCCTCCATTTGTACACAATCTGTCTGACTGTGGATTGGTGGAGTCCAAATTCTTTAGAGATGGTTTTGTAACCTTTTCCAGCCTGATGAGCATCAACAACTTTTTTTCTGAGTTCCTCAGAAATCTCCTTTGTTCGTGCCGTGATACACTTCCACAAACATGTGTTGTGAAGAGCAGACTTTGATAGATCCCTGTTCTTTAAATAACACAGGGTGCCCACTCACACTTGATTGTCATCCCATTGATTGAAAACACCCGACTCTAATTTCACCTTCAAACTAGCTGCTAATCCTAGAGGTTCATATACTTTTGCCACTCACAAATATGTAATATTTGATCATTTTCCTTAATAAATAAATGACCAAGTATAATATTTTTGACTCATTTGTTTAACTGGTTTCTCTTTATCTACTTTTAGGACTTGAGTGAAGATCTGATGATGTTTTAGGTCAAATTTATGCAGAAATATAGAAAATTCTAAAGGGTTCACAAACTTTCAAGCACAACTGTATATAAGAGGCAGAGCAGACTTTTTTCTTAGGAGATTGCGCTTCTTTAATATGGGTAGTGACATCTTCACATCTTTTACAACTCTGTGGTGGCCAGTGTGATTTTTCTATGCTGTGGTGTGCTGGGCTGGTAACATCACTTCAAGAGCAGCCCACCAAATCAAAAAGCTAATTAAAAGGGCAGGCTTAATTATGGGGCACATTCTGGATTCCCTGGAGGCAGTAATGAAGAAAAGAATTAAAACAAAACTGATTGCCATTATGCACAATGAAATACACTTCCTCTGTCTGACTCTACTGGGGTTTCTTTATACCAACAGTAATATGCTTGCATAATGCCTCACTTTGACTGTGACTGTCAAGTTAGATGTTTTTCTTTCTTCTCAATTTTTGTTTTCGTTATGAACATTTTGTTCTGCATTCAGACCATAGCGTAAATGCATGTATAGGCATATTTATTGATCTATTTATTTATTGAGCTTCTGTAAAAAGCCAAATTTCTCCCTGGGGACATAGATAGATCTCTCTCTCTCTCGCTCTCTCTCTCTGGTTGGTGGATGGGCACATTGTGTGTAGAGGACATCTGAAACGGACCATCATATATGACAATGTGTCCATTCCAAAAAAGAAATGCCACTATATACACCAAGAGGATGAAAAAAATGAATAGATTCGGAATGGCAAAATAAAATTTCTTTAATGAATGAAAATGGCATATTGGAGAGCAATATGAAACAACCCCAGAAGCTGCTCCAACAAGACATTGCATGAATACATAATTCTGGGTCCATTGTTTCATGGCACTCGATCAATGTATTAGAAGAGTGAGAGTTGTGTCTCTGTCCTTGGCATTAAATCAGACCTACAAAACCAGCTATCAGAGAAACATTCAGAATGTCACCTTTGATTTCTGGGAAATTTTCTGTTGTGTATTTCATGTGAGGAAGTTTTAAGGACACATTATTTATTAAGGAAGTTCAATTATTTCTTTACATTTTTCTTTTTAATTTCCCTGATATAAATGGACCCAGACCACTATATAATGTTATCTGCATTCTGTAAGCTATAAAAATCTGATTGCATCCAATGGAAAATTTTTGCAGAGCACAGCTATCAAGAGAGACATCAGCATCCTAGGTTTGCTATGCTTTTCATTTGCATGTGTACACACTAACAGATGGAGATCACATAAGTTTTTAATAGACCAATTAACAAGTTGTTTATTTTAATTCAGTGTACATTTATATAGCACAATTCCCATTTACAAAATTGCTCAGAACACTTACAGTGGTGTGAAAAACTATTTGCCCCCTTCCTGATTTCTTATTCTTTTGCATGTTTGTCACACAAAATGTTTCTGATCATCAAACACAT
>JANRMT010062814.1:58466222-58491542 GCA_026402145.1 Polypterus bichir lapradei
AGAATAAGAAATCAGGAAGGGGGCAAATAGTTTTTCACACCACTGTATAATCAACAAAGTTACAAAACTTAGTTACAGTAAAACACAAAATAGTTCCAAAAACCCCTACAAAACCCAACCAAATTGAAGATGAAAAGCCCATCGTGAAGACAAAAGGCATCATGTAATATGTTAACATAAGTCCCTTTTCTGACAATTGGTTGCAAGGGATGAACGTGTGGCACAAAACAAGGAAAGTCCCTGAGGCCCTAGGGGAAGGAAGAAAGCTTCTACTTGCAGTGGGTGCACAATTTTATATGCCAGTGCATGAAGATGGTAATACATCATGGGCAGTAGTCCTGTATGTTGAGTAGGTGCACAGGAAGCGTTTTACCAAAGAAAAAATGAGCTAGAGAGGAAAAGAAAACATGCTAAAGACTGTAATGCACGCAGGCTGAAAGGGGGCAGTACATGGTGTCAGACTGGGAGACCTGGAGCTTTACTATCATGTACAGTAAATGAGTTCATAGGAGGATTTGCAAGAAGTCAGATATTATTCTTGAGACCAGCACAGAGTCTTCAACTAGGAGGAGTAGTGGTGCATTTCACACTTGTGAAACTAGAAAGTGTAGGCATCAGAGGTAACATGCAAAGCTGGATCTCAAGTTGGCTAACCACCAGCAGACAAAGAATACAAATAAGAGGTGAATGCTCCATGTGGAATGAGGTCATCAATGGAGTCCTTCAAGAGCAAAACAATTCAAGAAGACTTGAACAGTCTTCGGAACTGGATGGACACTTGGGAAATACAGTTTAATGTAGACAAGTAAAAATCGCTACATGTGGACAAAAGGAACATTAATAATAAAATTATAGGAGGTGAGGCACTGTCCTACAGGAGGCAACCGCTAACGAGGATTTAGGTATTTACATTGACACAACATTTTCATCTTTTAAGCAATGTGCCTGTTTAAAATGCAAGTAAAATGTTTTATTATCATAAAAACTGTTGTGATAAGAAGGGACAAGAGACATGGCAAGGTTTGGGGCAGCCACCCGTATAATTCAATATCCTGGCTGCAAAAGTAAATGTTTTTTAGTTTTAGTCAAGTTTACAAGGCAGAGTCCAAAACAGAACTGAATTCCAGGGAAAAGGTGTGAGGCTTTATAGGAAGTCTGGGGGAAGTGATGTTGTCCTCGGGGCCGGGACCGGAAGTGATGTCGCCCTTGGGGCCGGCACCGGCACCAAGTCAAGGCAGTGGCTCCTGGTGGGATTTCCTGGGAAAGGTCTGCAAGGAACTTAGAAAGAGTGTCAGTGTACCCCGCCACCCCCTGGGCAGATGTATTACCATTCATCTCCAAGCCCTTCAGCTGCCTCCTATTCACACGTGTGTGACACTGTTCAGTGTAAACCAGGGGACATAGTGCTCAGACTATATGCTTCCCTAGTGAGACCACATGTGGAATATTGTGTGCAGTTCTGGTCATCATACTTCAAGAAAGACAAAACAACACTTTCATCTGGGCAGAGGAGAGCAACCAAAAGCACTCCAGGACTTAAGGACATGACCGATTCGGAATATTAAACTGTTCAGTTTTGAGCAGAGGAGACTGCATGGGGACCTAATTGATGAAGTACATTCAGTAGAATTCTTTCAACTTAGCAGTGAATCACATTACTCAAGGACACCAGTGGAAATTAAGAGGATGTGCATTTTAGAACTGAAGCCAGGAAACTCTAGGAATCTGGAACAAACTTATGAGGCATGCAATTGAAGCAGAAACCTTGACAGCCTTTAAGAAGAATCTGGAGGAGATATTGGGACAGGTTAGCTATCTTTCCTGTCAAATCTCTTATGTTCTTATTATGGGCCAGTGGGGCACAATCCTGCCCGATGTTGTGCAAAATAAGCAATAAGATTCTTTCAGTAATTTAACTTATTTTTAAAATGTTTATAACAGCCCTCAACTTTGTCTTCTTGAGTATTGTTTCCAATTTTCCAACATGGGTTTAATTTAATTTCTTATGAAGAAACATATTGCTTTTTGTATTGTGTGAAAATGTGCTTGTGTCAGGAACTGCATAGTCAGTTTCTATCTGATGGGTCTGGATCAATTGGCCCTGCAGTGTGCTGGGTTTCCACTTGGTTGTGTGTGCACTTATTTAACCTTAATGTTCCTGTCATATTTCAGCCATGCAGTTCCTCCCCTGGCTTGGGTTCATATCCTTGTTTTATGTCCATTTTGTTCATTTTTGTGCCATTTAATTATGTTGCTATTACCTTTGTAAATGATTCCCTTTATTCTTTGCTTGTGTTATGTTCCATGTGTTTTATAGGTGATTTATCTGCCAATCACCTCTAGGAAAGCCCTATAAATCCCAAGCGTCTCTCAAAGTTCCTGGTGGTTCATTTCAAATGTGCTATGTGCAGTGGTTCTCATTCTCGGTCCTGGGGACCCATTGTGGCTGCAGGTTTTTGTTCCAACTAATTTCTGTTTTTAATTGCACTGGTAGCCTAATGAAGTGATCTCTTATTATCCAGTTTCTGTGTTGTGGAGTTAATGTAAAAAGTTTAAAAGTTATTAAAGTACTAAAGTACTTTTAACAGTATTTTCATCTTGATTTTCCAGGTTTTCTGGGTATTTAATCCATTATTTACTATTTAATGGGTCTGACGCTAAAGTAGTTGCAGCCTTTCATCCTTCAGTGTTTCCCAGATATCTGCTCTGATTCTTTTTAACTGTCATTATTAGGATGCAACGAAAGAAGCAAACTGCACAAAGAAAGGTCAAAATAGAAAACAAATGAGCTAAGCATTTAAAGATATTAAAAAAACCAAATACTGTACTTCTAAATATTTTATAAACATACAGTATGTGATGGTGCGGGTCAGCTCCTTGCTCCTTCTATAATGGGAGCCTCTTGAACCTGACACCGTTGATAATGTAACTGAATGAGCAGAGCTGATGAGGACAAAACACCAAAAAAGGGGATGGTGAAAAGTGCTAGTGCTTTTATTAAAACCAATCAGAATCCAAGTGGTGTCCAAAGTGCAGTGCTAAAAAAAATTAATAATCTGTAAAAACATAGTGATGGTGGAGGTTAAAATATCCAATAAATAATCCAATAAAAATTAGGTTAAAACAATGCAGGAGTCTTTAAAATTCTCATCCCTGGTGCTTCCCTTTAAAGCTGACTCCTCTCCATCTTATCCTATTCGGACCTCGCACCCCGGAGAGATGTCGACCAACAGGCACAGACATCCATCAAAACTTGGTCCATGCCAACGCTGCCCAATCCACAGTGTTCCAAGGGGAGCCATCGGACCCTGCTCCCGAGCCACCCACTGCCAATCCACGCTCCACCTGACGAGAGGATCCTCCTAAGTGTAATGATCACTCCTGCTCCTGGCTGTTCAGCAGGAGTGATGCTTGTGCCCCCTCCTGAGCGCTGGCCATACGCTACCTCCTGGGGCACCATTCCCGTCAGCTTGCTTCTCTCCTTAGCACTGGCTTACCATTGCTCCTGCCTTTCTTTCTGTCCTTTAACCTCCAATCCTCCTTCCTTTGTTTCTTTCTTCCTTTTTCCTGTACGCTCCCCTTTATAGGCTGGGAAAGAGGTTGCAAATGCGATCGCCTGATTACTGCCATGGGCTGATAAGGCAATCGGACTGCCCTAAATGTGGCTAAATGGCAAAACTGAATATTTAATTGCAAATCTGTGTTCCTCTTCAAGGCTTTTATCAAAGTTATGCAATGCGAGCCTGCAAAGAGATACAAGAAGTCCAGTACTATTTGCTCCTTTAAAGAAAGTTACAGTAATGTGAAAAAAGAAACCAAATCATTATCAGGAAAACACTGAGCACAAAACATGACACTGATCAGAATGGGATGAGCGGCATTTTGATTTTCATGCACCACGGAGGGCCTACCGTGGAAAATTTGGAAAAGCCACCATGGAAACCTTACATGTACTCTTTCACTCACTTTGTGGAGAAGAAGCCAGTAGCATCCTGGTAAGTTTCAGAGAAGGGTAGAGTGCTGGAACATTTTTTTTCACACTGTTCAACAAACAGCTACCAGACAGCCTCATAGCCTTGTGTTTTGAGTTGAGCAGCACATGTAGTCGGCATATTCATTCCATGTTAATTTGGCTTGTCTTTTTTCACCTCAAAGCCATTCAGTTCTAAACTTGAGGTGTTGCTGTTTCATTTTGATCAGTTTATTGCTGGTAGATTTTCACCTGAGAAGCAGGTGGCTGCAAGACTCAATTTCCTTAACATTTACATTTTTATGGCTGTATTTTGTGAGATGAGATATTAGACAAGTTAATAGCATTGGAGAAATCTGCACACATAAAGGAAAATTATTGAATGTCTCACTTTCATTTTCATACCATAAATGCTATCAAGGAAGAGGGAGATTATATTGCCCATTCAAACACAATATTCTAAAAATGACCTTGCTTGGTTCATGGTTCAAATCATGCATTGCCTTAATTACAGATGCAATACAGGAAACACAGAATGAAAAGCAAAAAAGAACTAAACATTACTGAAGCAAACAAAAATAAAAAAAACACAATATACTATGTGCATAGAAATCTACAGTTCGATAAATGTACTTAGCATCTTTTTTTCTAAGATTCATTGCTTTTATATGAAAAGGAACAAATTAACTGAACACGGTGCTCTGAATTTAAACTAGGCATGCAGGAACAGCTTTATTTAATTCAATAAATAAAAACACACTTACCTCATTTTATAGGGCCTCTTGTTGTTATACATATTTTTCTTGTAGTCTTTTTTTATAACGTTAAAAATTCTGAGCAATCAATTGCATTTTTACATTAAATTTCACTTCTTACAAGACTGATAAATCACTGATCTTGAACACTGAGAGTGGATGGACTTATTTTGGGCACAGTAGATGTGTATTAAGCTGCTGGATCCCTTAACTTGCTTGTGTGTATGTTGGGCAAATGAAAGGGAAGGAGATGTTGGGAGTTTTACAGATAAATGGAAGAAAAGTGGACTAGGAGCAATGACACTGGGTGGGTGTTGTTATAATCAGCAGTTTTAGTCAATATTTTGTGGGTTCTCCTGTACAGATCTGTGCATCTAATTGGGGGTTGTGGAGTGTGAATGAGCCCCGGACACAGACAGGCAGACATGTTGCAATTCCACCACCACACATTTATTTATAATACTATTTACAAGAATCAGTGCACACAAACCCCTTCAAGTCCCCCAAAGTCCAGGCCTCTCTCACACGTTGCCTTTCTTCGGGCCGCCTCCACTCTCGCTCCTTCTGCTTCATCCTGCTTCCACCTGACTCCAGCCCCGAATGAAGGTAGGCGGCCCCTTTTATCCTCACCCGGATATGCTCCAGGTGCTCCCCGGCAATCACCCTCCGACACGCCCCTGTGTGGCAGAAGTGCCGGCTGTTCTCCCGGAAGCATTCCGGGTGTCCCTGCTTCTCTTCCCCCCAGCACTTCCTGGTGTGGCGGAAGTACTGGGGTCCAGGGTTCCCAAGGCATTGGGGCACCCCCTGGCGGTGACCACGGGCCCCTACAGGGTTGGGCTTTCATGCCCTCAACCTGTGGCCCCCAAAGTAACCAGGGTGGCGGCCCCCACGTGATCCAAGGCGGGCGCACGCCCTCTTCCGGTCCTTTATGGCGCCCCTGGCACCTCTGACAGGAGCAAAAGAATTCCAAAAATATTTACATATCATTTCATGACAAAGACTTGATAGACTTAAATGTGACGCCATCTTTGTTTTGCTTTGGGTATTGCCATTGCAGATATAAGGAGTCAACTGTTTCCATGACATTTCCCCAGAGTTCCCTTGAAAATGTGATGCTTGTAATGTCACTGGAGCAACACTATTTAAGTTGAATATTTTATAAGGAGAGCAGTGTCTGAGATTGACACAACTCTTTGTTTAGTGTGTAAATGAATATTCTTTTGTATTGTCTTCCTGGTTAAGATTACTGCTCTAATTATTGGTCTACAAGTTGTGGTCAGTGGTTCTGTTTCGATGCCTGATTGGCACGATCTTTGGCCTTGACCTTGGCTTGTTTTTAACTACTTGCTACTCTCCTGGTTATCATCATAAAATCTATTCTGTCTCTTTTTGTATCAGCAAAGACGTAACCCTTGGCAAATCCAACTACTTTTCACACTTACATTTGAGAAAATATGTATTTCTATACACCAGTGTCACAGCAGCTGTCAGCAGAATATACCAAATCCCATGGTTAGCAAGGAAGTGAACAGACGGATGCTTGGGTAAGACAGGAAGAAGCAGGGGACCTCTGTGT
Source organism: Polypterus bichir lapradei (assembly GCA_026402145.1). Taxonomy (NCBI): domain Eukaryota; kingdom Metazoa; phylum Chordata; class Cladistia; order Polypteriformes; family Polypteridae; genus Polypterus; species Polypterus bichir. The sequence goes on from JANRMT010062814.1 coordinate 58,472,524, forward strand.
GCACCTGACTTCTTGTTTTTTTTTTTTTTACTTTTATTGTTAATTATTTTATCTATACATTTACACAAAGCATACAGGGCTGTTCTTATTCACACTGTTTACTTTGGCATCAAATGCTGAAATTGTTGGTTTACAGAAGAATCCCCATGATATTTAAAAACTAAAAATATCTCTAAATCTGTTTATCTGTCTCATCAGGAAAAGAATTTGAAGAATAGTATCCGAGAAAGGGCCATCAAAAAGATGAGACAATTCATGAAGGACAAAACCTTTGAGAGGAATAGTAAAGACCTGTGCAAGAAAACAGGTTGCTTTTGGGTGCTATGGTGGTAGCACCAGCAAGGTGCTCCAGATGGTGCAGAACAAGAAATAAGACAGCAGGAGTGCTAGTTTTTTGGAAGGTCTCAGTACAGATAGATCATTTCTGATCATAACTTTGAAGACCTATCAAAAGAGCTCAACAACAACTCATCCAGAACTGCTCGAGTTAACAAAAGTCATCTCTTTTAGATTACCGAATTACCACAGATTTTCTCACTCTAGTATAAATATAACAAAAAAAGGTTGGTCTGGTCCTCAGCATTGAATGTCATTGTATAACTGAACAATGCTACTGGTTAGGATAGTTATGGCCAAGAAGTGCTTCCCAGCAGAAAAGGAATGGCAGAGGAATTAGTCTTCTGTCCTGGCTTATAATGGCCTACCTGTTCATAGTCAGGAGACCTTGGAGTCGGGAGAGGAGCAGAGCTAAGGGCTTACCTGGTGGGGAATAAGAGAAGACAAGAGCATTTTGAAAGAAGATTGAGACAAAGTGAGGAGAAATCAGAGTCCTTGTTTATGCAGGAAGCTGAGACTCCCACAGACTGCCAGAAAGATTTTGAGAATGTTAGGGAGATCCTGAGTAGCTTTCACCTTTGTTATTTGTAACGTTCATTTTATTATAATAATTCCTTCTGTTCAACCCTCCCTTTTACTGTATATTTTGAATTTCACAGTACTGTAATCTCCCTTGACATTACTTATTTGGTCTGTCATACTGTCCTTATAGGTATAGGGACTGTTCAAAAGCGCACCCATCTGGGCATGCTGGTAAAAGGAGTGATTACCTAAAAGAGGTCAAACAGAATGGAAACTACCAACACTGAGCTTATCCACAAGCAAAATGAGATGTGTAGTTTTGAGCAGAATTCAAGGAAATTAATAACTCTCTATGGTCATTCATTTTATGAGGGTAAATAACTAATGAAATAGAATTCATAGTCAAATAGTGGGTTTGATGGTGGTGATTTGGTTTCCCAATGCTCGTCTACATCAGGTATTACTCTATACTCTTGTTATGTGTTCTGTACTCAAATACAGCCTGGATAAGTGACTTTTCTCAGGGACAGACAAAAATACAAGATGTGGGACTTGTCAGGGTGGCCGAAACTGGAAGTGATGTCTTCAAAGCTCAGACCCGGAAGTGACATCATTGTGACTGGAATTGGGCAGAATTTCCCATGTTTGGTCTGCAGGGATAACAGAGAAAGAGTTAGCGCACCCCCCATCCCCTGACCTGGCTTGAAATTACCTTCATTTGGACCTCTTAGCTACAGTACCTCCCATAAGCATGGGTATGGCAGACTACGATCCACTAAGCAGTCACAAAGCAATACTGCCTAATGCACTTTATTCCTCCTCTAAAACGTTAGAAAAAATCCAAAGAATTTAATCAGGGAAAAAAATAGATATAAGAAAAATACAAAAATGTGTCTGCAAAATGTTTAAAGAGAAATGGTATAACTATAACAGAAAGCAGCAAGCCATTATTGCTGGTTATTTTGCAGATGTACGTAGATGAGAAATGTGTATCTGAGGATTGCTATGAGGTAGACCAAAGATAATCTAAAAATTACATTTCTCCAGTTTCATTAGTCATGAAGACAATGTTCAAACAATCTGACTCACTCTTACCTTTTCATTATTATACTTTTTAAACTCTGAATGCCACTGATAGAAAACATTGCCATGAAATATTTCAGTTTTAGTCCAGTAGAGGTTGCTATTGGCAACCTATTGTGTATGGAAAGCTTCCCACAGATGAGCATCACATAAAACATGTCTCTGGTATATTAATTTGAAAATGTTAATTTAAAACTGCATTCTAAATCATTTGCAAGATTCATTTTAAGAAAACCAAATAGTAATTTTTTTAATTGGTAGGAATTTATTAAAATTAGTGTTTACCTATGGAGAAGAGTTGATCTGAAGGACATTGAAGACTGCAAAGTGGTGGCAGGGGAAAGTGTAGTTAAGCAGCATAGGATGGTGGTCTGTAGGATGACGCAGGAGATCAAAAAGAGGAAGAGAGTGAGGGCAGAGCCAAGGATCAATAGTGGAATTTGAAAAGGGAAGACTGCAAGGTTGAGTTTAGGGAGGAAGGGAGACAGGCACTGGGTGGCAGTGAAGAGTTACCAGAGAGCTGGGAAACGACGGCAGATGTAGTAAGGGTGACAGCAAGAAGGGTGCTTGGCGTGACATCTGAAAAGAGGAAGGAGGAAAAGGAAACGTGGTGGTGGAATGAGGAAATACAGGAGAGTATACAGAGGAAGAGGATGGCAAAGAAGTGGGATAGCCCGAGAGATGCAGAAAGTAGACAAGAGTACAAGGAGATAAGGCGCAAGGTGAAGATAGAGGTGGCGAAGGCTAAAGAAAAGGCGTATGATGAGTTGTATAAGAGGATGGACACTAAGGAAGGAGAAAAGGACCTATACCGATTGGCTAGACAGAGGGACCGAGATGGGAAAGATGTGCAGCAGGTTAGGGTGATAAAGGATAAAGATGGAAACGTACTCACAAGCGAGGAGAGTGTGTTGAGCAGATGGAAAGAGTACTTTGAGAGGCTGATGAATAAAGAGAATGGATGATGTGGAGATAGTGAATCAGGAAGTGCAACAGATTAGCAAGGAGGAAGTAAGGACAGCTATGAAGAGAGTGAAAAATGGAAAGGCCGTTGGTCCAGATGACATATCTATGGAAGCATGGAGGTGTTTAGGAGAGATGGCAGTGAAGTTTTTAACCAGATTGTTTAATGGAATATTGGAAAGTCAGATGGTGCCTGAGGAGTGGAGAAGAAATGTACTGGTGCCGATATTTAAGAATAAGGAGGATGTGCAGAACTGCAGTAACTACAGGGGAGTAAAATTGATGAGCCACAGCATGAAGTTATGGGAAAGAGTAGTGGAAGCTAGGTTAAGAAGTGAGTCCCCATGGACTATGATGTTTATTGATGACATTGTGATCTGTAGCGATAATACGGAGCAGGTTGATGAGACCCTGGAGAGGTGGAGATATGCTCTATAGAGGAAAGGAGTGAAGGTCAGTAGGAACAAGACAGAATACATGTGTGTAAATGAGAGGGAGGTCAGTGGAATGGTGAGGATGCAGGGAGTAGAGTTGGTGAAGGTGGATGAGTTTAATACTTGGGATCAACAGTACAGAGTAATGGGGATTGTGGAAGAGAGGTGAAAAAGAGAGTGCTGGCAGGGTGGAATGGTGGAGAAGAGTGTCAGGAGTAATTTGTGACAGATGGGTGTCAGCAAGAGTGAAAGGGAAGGTCTACAGGACGGTAGTGAGACCAGCTATGTTATATGGGTTGGAGACGGTGGCACTGACAAAGCAGTAGACAGAGCTGGAGGTAACAGAGTTAAAGATGTTAAGATTTGCATTGGGTGTGATGAGGATGGATAGGATAAGAAATGAGTACATTAGAGGGTCAACTCAAGTTGGACGGTTGGGAGACAAAGTCAGAGAGGCGAGATTGCTTTGGTTTGGACATGTGCAGAGGAGAGATGCTGGGTATGTTGGAAGAAGGATGCTAAGGATAGAGCTACCAGGGAAGAGGAAAAGTGGAAGGCCTAAAAGGAGATGTGTGGATGTGGTGAGAGAAAACGTGAAGGTGATGGGTGTAACAGAACAAGATGCAGAGGACAGGAAGATATGGAAGAAAATGATGATCCGCTGTGGCAACCCCTAACGGGAGCAGCCGAAAGAAGAAGTGTTTACCTCAGTATTTGATCTCAGTTACATTATTTTTACTAAAAATCTTTGTTAGGGTTAGGGTTAGGGTGCTAATTGCTCTTATATTAAAAGCCACTATTATAAAAAACAATCCACTAATCCACTAGCCTATCCATCAATCCAACCATCCATTTAGATTCTGCGCCTGTTTGGTTACATTTTAGGGTCATAGAAGAGGGAGTCTTTCCGGACAGCACTGGGTACAATAAACAGGAGCCATCACTAGACTGGGCACCAGTCCATTGCAGGCTTCCTTCTTACACTTACCCACACTGGGCAAATTCAAAATTACTGGTTCAATTAACAAACAAGTCTTTGGCATGTGGGAAGAAAATTTACATGTAGTTATTGCATGTATTCTTTAGGAGGCACACGCACCTTGAAAAATAGTTTTATTTCTCAGTTTTCACAAATTGTGAATCTTTCCACACACACACACCTTAAATAAACACCTGGACATTTGAAAAATATTATAATAATCACCCTTCCTCCCAACTCGGCTCTCCCTGCTGGGGTTTCCCACAGTCCTTTTATAGTCCATGACCCAGAAGTGCTTCTATCCCTCAGTCCATGTGAATTCCCAGCACTTCCGGGTTAGATAAACTCCTTTTCTTCAGCCCGGAAGTACTTCACAGTCACGGGGACGGAGGAAATGATGTACTATACGGAAAATACAAGTCCTTGAGCCTCTCTGCAGCATCCCCTGGTGGCCCCCCCTGTTATCCAGCAGTGCTGTGAATTAAAACTCCAAGGTCCATGATGCCCTGCTGGAATTCGAGGCACCTCCATGTTGCAGGTAGGGATCCATCTGGCAGCTTGGGGGTATTGGCCGGGGTAAACTGCCGGCCATATACCACACTATCTATTTAATTTAATGTAGTATGTTTAACATCTATCTATCTCTATATCTCTATTTCCTCATCCACTTGAGGCTTCTGTCCCGCAAACTTATTCCATGATTTATAGATCATTATATTGTAATGATAATATATTGTATACATGTTGATCCAGTTACTTCTCCATTAGTTCTTCCAGGTCATTTCAAAGTTCATCCTGTTTTTCATGTTGCTTATCTTAAGCATGTTCAGGTAATCCTTTATTTTACATTTTTTTCTCCACTCCCACCTGTTCATGTTAACGGGCAACAGGAGAATACAGTTCTAAAAATTTTGGATTTTCTGCCCTGTGGATCCCAGGTTTTTTATTCAGTACACTGGTGTGGTTTTGGTCCTGAGCAGCTTTCATTGGTCCCCTTGTCATGATGAGGTACACGCCTCAGGTCATTTCATCACCAGAATCCTACTAAGCCTGATGGGTGTGCTCGGAGATGATAATTTTATATGCTTGCAATTTTTTTTCTGAACATTAGAATGTTTTTCCTATAACTGATTTATTCTTAGGTTTTTAAAAAAGAATTCAGTTTCACTTTAATTCTAATTTGGGATCAATTATTTTATATATTTGTTATGTTTTGGAAAAACTGCAAGGCTATATGGCTTTTTCAGGGCTTGCCACCATTTTAAGCTTCCATTGCTGTACCACAAGCACCCACTGCATGACGGCCTGTCCCTGCGGTCCTGTCATGGAACATTATTGGGGTGACTCCCATTTAAGATGGTGATGTTTCTCCCTCCTAGTCCAAGTTTGTGAATAACCTCTCTAAACATAGGACTAACTATGTGCTTAATGCATTTTTGGAGTCTGATCTGAAACAATAACTTTTTAAAAGCCTAAATATATATTTTTTCCTTGTTTGCAGCAGCTTCCAGAAAAGTCAAGAAGTTTTAAATAATGTTGAACCTAGGTCACCTGACTTTTTTTTTTAGATGTTTAAGTATCAAAATGAAGAGAATTGAGAGTTGGAAATACTTTGTACTGCGCACACTATTAAACCACTGCATGCAAACATTTATGCAGCCATTTAAAATTTAACTGCATAGTTCAGTATGAAAAGCGCATGAAAGCCAAGCAAACAGCACCCAGTCTCAGTAATGCTAGGTGCGCAAAACAGAGAGCCATTAATTACCTGTTTACCATAATGCATTTCTGTATGAAGCAGGCTATTGAAAGTAAAATTGGATAACACACTTATCATATTGTATTTATCAAAAGACAAGACTCTGGTTAAGACTGTGCGTGAGGAAAGTTTTAAAAAGTGATCAACATACAGGATAAGAGAAGTCATCCCCTCCTGCAATATTTCCTCCAAAGTTAGATTGTCTTTACTTTATTCCAGATGTCAGAAAAAAATTAAACTCAGTTAAGATTTTATTATCTGCTTTGGTTTTGTATACACATTCAACATTTGTTTTCTTTATACTATCCATCCATCCATTATCCAACCCACAATTTCCTAACTACAGGGTCACGGGGGTCTGCTGGAGCCAATCCCAGCCAACACAGGGCGCAAGGCAGGAAACAAACCCGGGCAGGGAGTCAGCCCACCGCAGTTCTTTATACTAGAAAACTCCAATTTAATATTTTCTTATATGTTACATTTTGAATGCAAGTGGTGGCAATGACTGGTTTTTCAAAAGTAACCTTTATTTTTAAAAATAGGAGGACTGTACTAAAAACAGTGACACATTGTATAAATGTTCTGTTTATTTTTTTGTAAAAATACAAAAGAAATATAAAAGTTTTGATTTGTCAGCTAATTCAGCATTTAAAAATTTTATATTAACAATATTTTAAGTGGTTCCCTGAAAAACTGAGGTTCTGGTGCACTGCGTGTAAACAGAATACAGTATGCACAGTGGCAAGACAAGGTGAATATTTAATTATATTGTTAATTGAAAGTAATTATCACAATTGTAATATCAAAGGCAATCCTCATCAATTATTAAGTTTGTCATAATCGTGCATCCCTAACACAAATAGCCATCCTTTTACATTTAATGAAAGCAATGCAAAAATAATGCTACTTTTGCAGTTCTTATGTTATAAATCTGTCTTTGATGTGCTGGAATGAAGTATTCCATGTTTTTAGACTGCTTATATTTGTTCTTCTGTTTCTTGTATTTTTTCATTTTTTTCTACACTATTTAGTATTTTGTTTTTTACGTAGTCACTGCTATTTTAGCACTATTTGTGTAATACTAGCACCATATTGTTTAAGTCTACGTGACATGGAGGTCACACGATGCCTTGTGTCAATATGTTTTACCTATATAAGATAGTGGAACATTGTTTTAGGATATTCTAAGGTTTTTATTTTAATTTTCACTTACCTTTGCATTTACGAACATGCTGAATTTTAGGTTTATTTTGAAAGTGTTACTATTTTGTAATGTTTCCACTCTGAGATGTAGCAAAAGCTCCCTTTGCTACCATAAGATAACTGGAAGTTGCAACATGTGACTTAATTTTTATCCAATTTCTAAAAGTAATGGCATAACACAGAGCTTCCAGCATCCAAATGTTTTGATTTATAAATCAAACTTCTATTTAATGTTAGTTACAGGCACTACATACAAGCTAGCATGAAGATGTTTTCAGTGCTGTTGTAACTATGATTTGTCTCTGTTGGTTCTCTGACCCCTGCTTGCTCTAACATCATGTTTTATACTTGATCCAATTTGCATAAATCTTTTATTTCCTGATCATTTTTCCCCTTTCTTTACCCTCCAGACACCACTTTTATATACTGTAAGTGTCTGTAACATCTTAAAGCCAATGAAAACACAGCCATGCATCGGCTTAGTTCTGGTTCCTGCTGGAAAAGAGACATTCCTAAATGACTATTGATTGTAAGACACATAAACATAAGTTTCAAGAAAACATAGACGCTTAATTTATCCTAAATAACTTCAGCTTTTCCACTGGCTCACTAAACTGGCATTGTGCTAACTATGTCTCTCTCGAAGTGGAAGCATCGATTTACTGATTATGATTGTGGCATGTTAAAGTAGCAACTGCATTTTAGCAGGTCAAGTCATATCAAGTCTAGTGAAGTTGAAATATCCTAATAGATAGTTTCTGTCTATATCAGGTATCTTTATCTTTTACAGAAGCTCAATAAATAAATGATTAATAGATACACACCAGAAATGCTAAAAAGAAAGAAAAACTTCTTACTTGGTTAAAGATGAAAAAGAGCAGATACAATCACAGTGCGGTGTAAGGATATAATGCCATATAAATGGCATGTAATCACTGAGTGATGAACACTTTCAAAATGACAAAAGCAACATGATTGGGGTGTAAGTGTTCATTCATTGAAATACCTTTTAGGGCTGCATGAGCAGAGCTCTCAAGGGTGGGCTGAAACTGCAAAAAGTGCTCTCTGCAAAGGCGCTGAAGTTCTCTGATAGAGCAAGGACAGTCACAGATCCTTACTTTTCAAAGATTTCTGTCCATATGTGAAATGAACATAATAACATTAAATTAATAATTAATCATTTTAGACTTCCTGGGTGAATGTTCATTTTTAACTAAATGATATTTGAAACAACAGACACAAACAGAGTGTTTTCTTATAGTCAACATCAATGTAATGCACTTTTATATGGTTTTATTTAAATGGAATTAAACAGTCCTTCTATTGCTTGCTCTCAATAATCCTTCTGCATTGCACTTCTGCTTGTTATATTTAAGCCAATTTTAAAATTTTTAAATTTTAATATTAAATTGTTATATTTAACCCTGGCCAGAGTTCAAATGTTGATTTTTTTTTTATATGTTTATTTATTCACATTTTATGTTAACAGTGTTGATTATATAATGTGTTTATTTGTGTCTTTTGGGTTTTCTCCCAAGAGGCAGGGCTCTATAAAGGCCAATGAAACCCACAGTATTTCATTGAATGCATTTGTGGTGTGGTAAGTTTCTCTGTACTTTTTTGTTACTTTTGATTATTGTAATTTATTGGAATTTATTTCCCTTTTGTTCATTTTTTGAATTCACCACTGGTAATCTGTATTGAGACTGTGTTTGCTTTGCATTAAACCCCTCACCCTGTGGGCATTTTTACACATTATGGAACTTTTGGTGCTTTGGAACTCTCTAGTTCATAACACTGCTGACCTATACCAATATGTTGATGCCTTCTCAATGTGGTTGTCCAATTTGTCTTGACACTTTAAGGTTTTTACATCTCTTGTGAGGTTTTTTTTTTTTTTTTAATATACCAGCGACTGGGAGCCCGATCGAATCGGGCTACAAATTCTATGTTTGTGAAATCCATACTTTCTCTGCAAAGAATTATTTGGTTTTTTAAGTCCTTGACATGATTTTGTTATCATGGCACTGATTTGTGCTTAAAATAGACCTTTTCGGCTGATGTTATGAAGAGCTTCCTGTTTAAACGGGGCTGTAAGACATGAACTCAGCTCTTTGGTGCACCTCATTTGATTTTTTCTGGCAAACAAATTTTCAAAACAAACCGTATTTTACAACTCTAATCAGAGATGGAGTAATAATTATGTTGGCGTGGTCATTTTAGATCTGAGATCGGCTAAAATTTAAACAATGATTGTTGTTAATACCCAGCCGCCATTACTCAGTTTGCCAACAGATGTCAGAAGGACGGATGCCAAAACCGAACTGCCCAAAGATAGATTTCGACGTACCAAGCAAATGGCGATATGTTCTAAATTACTTACGGTTCCGGAGCTGTCGAAGGGTTTAAGTCAGTCGACGATGTTAGTCCTGGAAAGTACGCCCCACCAAACTAACGTTCCAAAAACCAACTGAACTTAATGTTATCTGCTCGAACCAACACCGACTTACTATACTGGGCCATCCAGCGGAGTCACTGAAGCAGTCAAACATTCTTAGCCAATCATGCAATACTGCGTCCGCGTTTGCCACGTTATGTTCTAACTACAGAGGCAGAGTCCCATTGCATGGTTCTAACTTGTATTGAGTCGAAGTATTGACGTGAACACCATACATAAGGGGTATTGACGTGAACACCATACATACGGATAGTATCAAATTATATATAAGAATATTTTGCTATGTCATGAACAAGCTTCCCAACTATAAAAACGGTAAACAAGTAGTAACTTACCCCTGCATGTGCACAAAGGAAAATGAATACACATGCTTTTCAATTTGCCTAAGTATAAGAAAGTTTTCTCATCAATTTCAGGTTTTATAGATCTCAGTTTGTACATCAAGTTTTACATACGATCAGATCTATGGAGTTTAACATCAAACTTGTTCATAAGATCGTTTCAAACATAAGGTCCTGGTTTCCACTGCCACATGAGGTCCTGCACTCTTAAAAATAGAGGTTCAAAAGTGGCTCTTCAAGACAATGTCAAAGGGGAACCATTTATGGTTCCCAAAAGAATCATCCACATGAAAGTCTATAAACAACGTTCCATTAACAAGCAGAATAGCTAATGGTAGATTTGTGAAATACCAATTGGGTTCCTGATTTTAGAAGGACTGTATACAATAACTCAGGCTAAATTCCGATTCCTTTATTCCTCAGTATTCTGCTCGGTAGCCCACCATACATTACAGGTTTGTCTTATGCACTGCAATCTGAAAAGAAGAAGCAAGGAATGTCAAATTGACTGGGGTATCAGTTGGTAAACCCCATCTAATATTGGGAAAATAAAATAATAGAAAAATAAATGGCATGACAGGGTGCAAAAGAGGTAAGCATTTACCCAGTCAAAATAAAGGCTATGGTTCAATTCTTCTTCCTTCTCATAGACTTCTTCACAAGTGACTGCCCGCTTTCTGGCAGCTTTTGAAGTTTCTATGTCACCAACCAGGGTTTCGTGAGGAAAATAAAGCGGAGTCATATATCATCCAGCTGGCAAATGTTGGAACAGCAGATGGAAAAATTTGATAGGGTTAGTTACAGCTCCCCCTCTCTGCTTGTGGTGGTATTGCTTACCTTTTTAGAACTTTACATATGTCCCCTTAGCAAGCGTGCTTAACATTACATATTTGGAACCATTTCAAAGCCCAAAGAACTAATTTCATATGCAAAGAACCCCTTAACAGAATTAAATGGTTCTTTTGTCAAGCAGTTGTTATACAAAGAACTACACAACCAGTGTCATTAAAGAACCAGTATTTTTCAGAGTGTGTTCTCCCCTGCCACCCTGGCTTCAGTTAAGTAGGTTGGAGATTGTTGTGTTACGTGTTTTCATTTGGGTTGTTTTTTTTTCTTTTGCTGATTACAAACACAATAAGAAGGAAAATGAATGTACACATTTATGCAAGTGTTCATAAGCGTATGGATTGCTACAGCTCTACCTTTTGGGAGTGCAATGGGACAGTAAAGTGTTTCATAGTGGGGCACACATCTTCAAAGCTGTTTAATAAGACACCTCAAATCCTAGAGCAGATCATGGTCATTTATAGGATTTTAATAATCTGCCATTATTTACTTAGAAATATGAATGCAGCAGGTACCTTATGCTTTTCTTGACAGTCAGCACACAGAGAAGGAAACTGACCTGGAGAAATGTGTAGTCAAACACTGGCAAAGGTCAAACCTGGGACATCAGCCCAACCAAATCATCAAAATACAGAGCACAAGACAGGAATCAGAAACCAAGAAACAAAGCACAAAGTCAAATAGCAAGAGATCCAAAATCAATAAATTGCAATGGAAAAGGCACAAGTTGAGTCTTGAAGAATCATTTTGAATGACCTTTAAACTTGTCACAAGTTCAGGCATTGACTGTGCCATGTCTCCTGTTGAATGCTGGGATGTCCCCATGGATCTGTGTAAAACACAAAATAGCAGCATTTGTCGGGAGCCAAGATAGCATTGCAGTAAACAAAAATAGCTATCATAACAATGCTGGAGTAAACAGTAATGTAAAAACAACAAAGAAAATTCAGATTTATCGTACAAGGAATAAGGTGGCACAGTGGTTAGTGGAATGGCCCCATGAATCCAGCATCCTGGGCTCTAATCCCTGGCCTGTTCATTCTCTTTGTGGTGTTTACACATTCTCCTTTACTCCATGTGAGCTTCAGTGGGCCCTGAAATGGATTGGCACTCTGTCCAACTGAGAACTGAATGAATCAAAACCAATAGAAGATTTGCACCTTGTACGTAAGTGAACCCCTTAAAAATATCTTTTAGAGTGGCATCCTGCCTTAATTCAGCTTTGTCAATTAAAACCTTTACCAATGGGAAAATAGTAAAAATGCCCAAGTGAAAATTCACTTCATGGAATATGGTACATATGTGCTATATAGGATGTCACATACGTGCAAATGGGAAACAACTCTAAGGCTTAGCTGACTGTAATTCAACTCCTAGCCAGGGGTTGGCACTGTCAATTAATACCTCTCCTTGTTTTCCTATTGCAGAAAGATTGGCGGGTGGATTCTCATGACATCATATCTTGCCAGGTCTACTGAACCCACCTCTTCTTGTCTTCAGCCCTGAAAACCATCACCTCTTCCATTACCAATCAGCCACATTTTTGGCTTGCACTGAGAGACTTACTTATGTTTAGTTTAAATTTTCCTTTGCCAATTTCAATATACAGGGATTGATTTAGCACCCCAACTCTTTTTCATCTTGTTTTGTCTATTTTTACAAGAAACACAAGATCAGGTTACATTTTACAAACTATAGCAGACCATGCCGGTCATTAGACTTGTGAGAATATCTAATAGTTGGGCAGCCTTGCTACCTCATACATTTATTTTTTTTTAAAAACTGTGAGCATCTCCTCTTCTGTTACATGACTCCATTGTTTGTTTGAGATTGTCACAATTACATGCAAGAAGTTATTCTTCCCACCTGCCTTCCTTCTTCCACCATCACCCTCCAGTAAGAGATTAACTGTTTAACTGAAAGAACTGTATTGGATTAAATTCATTGATGCCTTTGAAATTAGGAAGACCTGGATTAGATTGTCTAGTACGGCCTTCTCTCTTCAAAACTAAAGAGATTAATTTCTTATAACCTTTCAAATGGGGCATGTCTTTTACTGTAGAGGATGACTTTTAAGGAGAAATATCCTAAAACTTCAAATTGTTTTTATCAAATAAAAATGTCTAAAGTGATCTTAGTTTAACTACATGCCTCAGGATGTGGAAACTGAAATTGCAGTTTTTAAAACAAGCGGCTCACCATGCAGATACTACTAGAAAATAAAAGGCATCGATGGTACATAAAGATACACTGCACGTCTCATGTTGATCAGGCATATCTGTTCAGCCTAAAGGGAAATTGCTTGTTGTACAATGCACGCTCCATTATGTTACCATCTTGTTATCTAAAACAAATGTGTTTTTCCTTGACAAATCAAACACAACCACCAACGAATGCATGAATATTTACCTTTTTTGTTTCTTCTTCATAGACACAGCACTGGGGCAGAGTGCACATTTTGCTGTAGTTACTACTGCTTGAAAAAACAAGAAGGATGGGTTACATTTTCAGAAAAAAAAAATATCTTCACCTGCAGAAATGAAACAGCATGCTAGGTTATTTCAGGCAGGCGTAAATCACATGAGCTGGTGAGAACTGAAAATCACACCTTAATATGATTACCAGAAGTTGTCTGCAGTACTGGCCTTTAAACATTTGGGTGCTAGAAGTGGCTGCTTGAGCCAAGAGACATGGATTATCTCATTTTGCTCTAGTGTGAAATTTGAAGTATGATTTTAGTCCTAATAAAAATATATTTGGTGCTGTTTTATTCCTTTTGACGCAGCGTTATACAATTTATAGTTGACTCAAACACTGAAAAACTGACTTTTCTGAAGAACTCTGTCTCTGGTAAGTGTGGAATATTCACTTCACCTCTTGTACTTTTTAACTAAATAACATGATTCCATTTGATAGGAATTAAGGATATTTCCAGAGCAGCCTAATCAAATTTCTACTTTCAATAAAGTCTGGTTCAGGTACTCTTAAATGTGTGGACAATAATTGTATTGATTTAAATTTGCTAACACAGTTTGTTTATCAGCAAACAGATGCTGAGACTGTATTGTATAATTTAAAGATCTTACAATAGCTAAGATGCATCCAAAAAATAAATCATTACTCGATGTTTAGAGACTGGCCTGGAATGGTGATAAGAAGCTTTGCTGCCTTTAAAATAATAATATAGCACTTTTATAGTTCTTTTTAGTAATATGAACATTCTAGCATGTCTCTGAGTATTATAAAGAAGTAGTTTTGAGTAAAGAGGATTCCATCTGGAGACGTTTACAAACGAAATCAATCCTTGTATAATTAACATTTCTGTGTGGCTTGTTTATTTGAAGAGCTAAGTGACCACTAGCTGTCAATTAAGACTTTTACCTTTAAGAGCTGGAAGCTGGCGGCAAACTGGTAACTGCTTCTTCAGACGCTAAACAAACATTTACGTTTTAACAAAGCCACATGGTAAACCATTGACCTGACAGTCCTTTGATTTAAAAATGTAAAACGGAATAATGCAGCATTAAGAGTAATTGAAGGATATGTCGTTTTAATAAAAATGCTAGTTAACTATTGGCTAATTTCACGGTTTTGTAATGTTAAACATAATCTAAAATCATTCGGAGGCAAATGCCTAAGAATTAACGGCATCGTTATAGCTCTTTCCTCCGCCTCTATGGGTGAACGGAGCTGACGAATAGGATTATCTGAGGACAATATTATTGCAGCGCCTCAATCGCGGATATGAAGTTCCGTTATTTCTTCATTCTTGATTTTTTCACATTCAGTGTAACCTGATATGGCTTTTTTACATATTATATAATAAACTCAACATTTATAACTAAATATAGCCCATGTGGGTCCGGTTCTAACGTATTTTTTGGAAAACGTGTTTCACTTCGGAGCTTTACAGGTCCCCGCGTGTGTTAACTTGATCGCAGCCGCACAGATCAAAACAGACATTTAATTTTTCTGGAGATTCCTGTTTACAAGCCAATCTGGAAAGGAACAGTCACAAACTTCCAGACAATTGTCTGGGTGATTAGCGCTACATTCTTCACACCGCCCCCACCACGTATTTGCGACCCCAGGCACTTTCCCTATTGCGGCGCGCACAACTAAAACTCTCTTACTCTCCACGGGATGCGACTCTGCACCTGAGGCGCGAGGAAGAAATGCGCACCCACGTGTGTCTCCAGATGGCCGCGTGACGTCACGTCTCCAAACCGCAGCCCAGGTCGAAAACCCTTTGGGGTTCTGTTAGAATACGCAGCCCCCTAAAGGGGAGCACATCGGGGCTGAATGGCAAAAATCAACTCGTTTAAGTTAACGGGAGGGGTTCTTTAGGGCCTCACTGCAGCGACTCTAGCTATTCACTAACATGACTCACTAAAGAGCTCCATTAGTTAATTAGACGTCTCTTTGACAAAAGATGTAAGTAAAAGGTAAAGTCGTAATATATTCAAACGAACACAACATTTTAATTAAAATTTCTGCTTGCATGTAATATACACAGCAGGTGCTCGCGTTGGCAGCTCACCGGGGAGACGGTAAAGTAACAGAACGCTCTCTTGTGACGACGACCCAGGTATGTCTGTGGGGACGCGGTGTTTATCTGTTTGAGCTGCCGCTTTTATTTTAAGCAGCGAAGAGCATGGACTACGGGGAACGTGATCTAATACCAAATTATGAAGTCAAAACATACAAAACTTTTTATTATCTCTCCAAAACATAAACATATAATCTGCAATAAGCACGCTTACCTGTGCTTAATATATATAATCCCCCAGAAATATTTGAAATTTGATCATCGCATAAATATATTATTTTTCTTTCTAATTGATATCTGTATTTTAGATGTGATTGAGCAATTGCCACATCAATTTATCCATCCATCCACCCATCTATATGCTCAACCCGTACATCCAAGTCATGGCGTCGTGCTCAAAGCAGGACTCAGCCCCAGACGGGACGCCTGTAAACTCAGTTACACATCCACACTTTACGGAGTCAGATTAGAGCTGGCAGACAGTAAAGTTCTGTAACATCCATCCATTTCTTTCCCTTTTAAAACTTGGCAGAACAGTATGGCGGGACACTCTTAAAAATAAAATTGCCACAATGGTTTTTCAGGGGAACCTGAACAATTTTGGTTCCCAAAAGAACCATTCGCAAGAAGGTACCTAAAAGGACTTTTACTTAGTTAGATCTATAACTGATTTCATAAATAAATTATAACAGGTTTGTGAAATACCAAAGGTATCCTGAACGGTTTTTAAAAAAAGGCTCTTCCTGCATACAACAACAATAAGTTCAGGATTTCTTGCTTTGCTAGTATCATCCTATAGACAGCCTACTATGCAGATTCTTATGTTCCGCATATTTAGGTACCTTAAAAATCATATTAGGACCCATCACAAAATGAAATGGTTCTTTGGTAATCAAGGAAACTTATCACCTAGTAACATGCCATTAAAGATCCATTGTAGAATGCTTATAATGGTGTAGCATCGCGGGGGCAGGGCAGACACAAACCCCGGCATGAACGCTAGTCTACCGAAGGGCAAACAAGTTTGTTACCGGTTAATTTTTGAATATTAATAATAATAAGAAGAACAATAAGAATAATATATTAGAACATTTGATCGTCCGTATTCAGGATGGGCACCAGCGGTTGAAGGGTGCTGAAGCCTGGGCTGATTGCAAATCTTAGCCGCACATGCACACCCATGACATTATTATCTAACTGTATATTATATCTATATTTCTGCACCTTGTGCTCTAAGTGCTCCTTAGATGGGAATTTCCCCCCTCCACGCGATTCACGCATTTGTACATATTATGTGCATAAATATTCCATAAATATTGCGAATATTCAGTATCGGTAACGAGACAGGAGCATTTACTTTGTTAGTGGAGATTAAAAAAATGGCCTACAGAATAAGACAATATGAGTATCGAACCACTGCTCATACAGTACATATTATTTCAATACAAAATGAGGAAATAAGACTTTTTAGAGACCGAAGTTTATTTTATTTGTACAAATAAAAAGAGGAAATACGACTTTTCGTCAGCCGGCTTAGAGTGTGGTGAGTTACGCGCACACCCCCCTCCCCATCCCCGCCCCCACATGGCCACACATACACAAACACACTGCCTGCAGTGAAGGTTTTTTAAATATTCATTTACGTCGATGCGTGATTGATACTGCATAGCCAGTCTCAAATCTTCCCCTGCTTTTCCACTAGACTCAAACCAACGGCGAGGCGGTCCGCTCAATGATACAAACTGGCGTCTGCTTGGCAGCCCAAATCTGCTCAGCGACTTTGCCCCTTTTTGTAGGAGGTTATGTCCACAAATTAAGTGCTGGGCGAACGCCTTGTTGGGAAAGCTGATTTTTAATTAGAGCCTGCTTGCCGCCACGCTTGTTTTTGCTTTCGCGAGTCCGTGTCAGAGATGGGGATGTGATGCTGATGCAGGGGAGATTGCGCTGATCGCTATCTCTCTCTCTCTCGCCCTTCTCTCTCTCTCTCCCTCTCTCTCTCCCTCTGCCTCTCTGTCTCGCTTTCTTTCTCAGTCACATACTTCTGAGCGCTCTGTTATTTATCCGTGTCTCCCATCCCGCTGCTGGATGATTACACTTCTCGTATTGGTGATACATTTTAAGTCTTTTATTTGCACTCAAACTTCTCACGATGACTGACTCTTCAGCTCCAGATCTGTTAACTGCCCCGGACCCTGTCATCTTGGATTCTTCGGCCCGAAACGGCCAGTGCGCACCGCCGGAGCACAGCCATCCAGCTAAGAGAGGAAGCCCCGGAGACCATCTAAATATGGACCTGGACCATGAAATGAAAATAAGTGAAAGTGTGCAGTTCAGCGACGGAGTGGAAAACAGAGGTGGGTTATCTTGATCAGAACGAAGAAGTGGAAAAGATAGTTACATAGAAATTAACTGACATTTAATTCTGTGCACTTAGAGTAGCTCTAATATTTATGACTTTTGAAAAGATTTCTAAATGATTCCGGAAAAAATACAGCAAATGTGCTATTCATTACTGCATAACTTAAACACGGCTCATTTAAAGAGCAGTGTTAAGCAGAATTATTTTGAAAATTTCTTCTGTCATTGAAGTCAGAGAAATGTATTTTTATACACCCCAAGTCCTCAAATAACTGTTAAGGTAAATGCATATCTGAAAACAGAACACGAATAGCTAGCTCAGTGTCCACTGAACAGAGAGGGAGAGCGCAGCGCTGGAGGTTCACCTTTGCAGTTGGCACCACAAGCAGGTGTTCAGCCACAGAAGGCTCAGAGCACACACATGGAGGATGTGTCAGTTCTTAGGAATCACAAAAGCATTTTAAGGGGAATCAGTAAGGTTTACACTTTCTGTTTTATGAAATGTATGTTCTAAATTATTTAACACTTTCAGCCAATCGGTATGCTAGGGGAGCAAGTCCAAACACAGCTATCTTATCTTTACATGGGAATCACTTGCAGTTTTAGCTCTCTGTCACAATTCATAACCTAATGCTCCTGAGCTGTCTAAAATATTAGTTTAACACTCCCTCCTGGGACCTCAACAGTCACTGCTGTCCTGGTGCTGTCAACATGCTACCTAATTTGATTATTGTTCCCTAAAATGTATGAAGTTTAACTATCAATATTTTGGTTTATTTTTAAGAGTAGTAATTGAATCATGGGAGAAAAAAAGTGAAATTGTAAAATAGTACTTACAGATATTATGGATCTAGACATAATACGGCCATTTTTGATCATTTACAGTTTAGTAAGAACTATAAAAAATGTGTGTGTGTATATATATATATATAATTTATAAAAATATATAAATTATACAGGGTGAGTCAAAATTACGTTAACACTAATGGTACTGCTATGTATATACTTATATACAATTTTTGTGGACAATTTTTGTGACACATATGGTACATGTGTCGAACATGATGGTGAACAGGTTGAGACATTCCTGTAAATCATCTTGCACATATGAAGTATGTTTTGTGAATAAACAGTTACCGCCTTTCAAATGTTAACATAATTTTGAATCACCCTGTATACTGTGTATAT
>JANRMT010062814.1:58496542-58515245 GCA_026402145.1 Polypterus bichir lapradei
TCTCATATATATATATATATATATATATATGAGAGAGAGAGAGTGTTACAATTATTTTGTACAATTGCACTGTTTAAGACAATTTGTTCTGTATTAAATGTGTTTGGGCAAACATTCCATTATGCAACATTATAAGTGTAATCTCACTTGAAACATCCACTGGTTCTGATATGTCTGCTTTATTGCTTCATGCCCTTTATGATTATTTGACAGACTGGCATTGTGGGTTTCGTTTTTATTTGGAAATGTTCCCTTTAACAGCATTTCCTGAGCTGGCAGGCAAATGTCACTAAGTCACAAGGGTTTTCCTTATCCTTCCTACTTAACAACTGTCCACGTGCTGTGACCCAAATGTCATACAGAAGAGGTTGTTAGAAATGAATATGTAATGAAATATTCAGTGAGGTCGAGATTAGTATTAAATGCCAAGAAAAAACTAAAGGATGGGAGGAACTAGGTGGGGATGGCATTGTCCATGACAGAGCTGATTTGGTAGTACTATGGAAGGCTTTTATAAACTATAACAGATATATCTATAAGGTACATGTAGTGCTGCACTATGTGACTCTTCATATTAGAAAAACTGGGTTTTACTGGGTTCTGAGTGATTTCACGATTTACACAGTTTCAACCTATAGACTGACTGCAATTATTGCCTCTCTGTGGCCGTGGTTTCATCTTAGCAGACCTTTCTATATATTTCAATATTTTAAGATTAAAAGATGTATGTCAAGTGAAAGTATTTGCATGTAACACTGTAGTCAGATAGTACTAAGTAGGTGCAGAATGATCAGCTTTTCCGAAGAAAGAGGAGAATTTTCACTGAGTGTGTTGTACAGTGTAAGAGCAGCTCCTGTGATTAGTTTGATGTCCCAGGGAGACTTACCATACATACAAGTGTCAGAGTGCAGCTGAGAAATGGCATGGCAGACAGCGGTGGAAAGGTCACTAGTCAGTAGGGAAGCTTGAAACCTTCAGTAATATGCAAAATTAGGGAAAAATGAGACACAAACGTTCATCAAAATGTGCAGTCATGCTGCAGAATTAAAGAGATGGTTGGCTCTACATTTATCATCCCAGAGTATGATGGCCAGTTGGTGGGATTAAAACGTTACAACAGCCCGGTCTATAAAACCAGTTAGAACTGTCATGGCTGCATTTTATCACTCTTGTAAAATGCTTAGCACTTCTTACTGAAGTAAAACATTAGTTTACATGCCGTATTGGCAACATATCTATGATGTGATTTGCTCCTTGATTTATTCTTATTACCGTTGACTGCTAACCAAGGCTAACTGCTTCCATCCTTGTGTCTGTTTCTGCCTCAGAGCTCTCCACTGTTTTAGAACTCATGTGTCAATATTGCCTTTTTCTTTTTTGCTTTACAATCAATATCTTAAAATCCACAATTTATCACAACAAAATGTTAGTTTTTCCAATGTTAGAAAGAATAGGGATCTTTCATACTTTTCTACTGTCATGTAGACTATCAAAAATGAACCATAAATTCAAAAGTGTACAAATAGATGGTGTATTCTAATCTCATAAATAAAGTGCTCTAATAGTATGAGTCACAGTAGGTTGCAGATGTAAGATTAAATTATTTTATTGAAAGGAGGCTGCACTTTCACAGAGTTTGCAAGTGCAGAGTCTGGAAGTCCATATTACCTTTCTGTCTTTCTCCTCTCCTTTTCAGACCCAACCTTGAGTTGCTTCTATTTACAACGATTCTTTATGATGCACCAGTTTATCCATCTGCACTAACATTGAATTTCTAATTTGTTCCCTGATGGAATGGAGGCACAGTGATTGCAACTGCTGCTCTTCGGCTCCACTTACCTGCCTTTGATTTTTGGCTTAGTTATTATCTATCTATGAAATGATTATACTCGACACACTTAAAAAGGTTTGGGGCAGTCCAAACAAGAACTGATGAATAGTTGTTAAGATGGCGGCTTTAAATGCCAAGACCGGAAGTGATGTATGTGAACCAGAAGTAACGTTCTTCTAGACGATGGAACCGGAAGTGACGTCTTTAGGGATGAGTTAGACAGGTTTTCCTGTATTTGGTCTGTAGAGATAACAGAAGTTTTAGTGCACCCTGCCACCTCCTGGCCTGGCGTGGAATTACCCTCACTTGGTCCATTACAGCTTCCTCCTACTCACACGTGTGTGACACTATGTACATTGTCATATTATCTGTGGTTTTTTCAATATTTTCCCCACATCCCAAAATATGTGCACGTAATTCTAACTGGTGACTCTAAATTACTGGTGTATGAGTAATTGTTAAAATCTGCATGATTGTCCCAAATGGTATCCCATCCAGTCTTGGGCCTGATGACATCAGCACTGGCTCTTTCAAGTTTGTATGGATCAGTTCTTTAAAGAAGATTCATAATCAACTACAAATTCCAAGGATCTTATCTGCTGTAAACATCCATGCTATGTTTTATTACGCTAAGAGTATGAACACTTTAAATTTCCCATTAAAGCTTCTAGCAAATAGGTATTTTCCATTAATTTCAGGTCAGAGTTCATGGAATAAGTAACAGGAAAGATCATATATGGATGCATGACCTGAAGTTGGTGAACACTGACTGCTGTCAACCAGAAGATGCACTGATGCAGTTGCCATGCCTGGAATTGACTGCAGTCAACCAGCATCCCTAAGTGAAGCTCATTTTCATTTTCATTCCATGCACAACAGATTAGAGACAATGTTCAATGCCTAGACGTAGTGATCATATTGGAATTTGTGGACT
Organism: Polypterus bichir lapradei; assembly: GCA_026402145.1. Lineage (NCBI taxonomy): Eukaryota > Metazoa > Chordata > Cladistia > Polypteriformes > Polypteridae > Polypterus > Polypterus bichir. The sequence continues at coordinate 58,499,308 of JANRMT010062814.1, forward strand.
AAAATATCTGTCTTGCCACAGTGGTTATTGGCAATTGGATTGATGTACAAATAAGGCGCCAAAGGTCAGTTTACAGTCGGATGGGTGCTCATTTTTCACTATGCTTTAAACGCCAATAACTGTCAGTGCTAGGGGTCAATGAGGTGGTGTGTATTGTTGGCATAAATACAGAATATACATTTGCATGCTATTGGCAGGTTTCATTTATGATTAGCCATTAGACATTGATGAAATTTGTGGGAAATACATGAATTGTAGCATGCTAAAAATGCATATGTTATTTTTGCTTTCACACCTAAAACATATTTTTTAATGTCATTATTGAGAAAAATAACTAAGCTCAGGAATAATGAACACAATAGATAAATGGTTAAATGGATGGTTGAAGCAGTTTAATGGTTGGTGAGACATAGCTTTATTGCTTTTTTGCAACTATATTTGTGTCTTGACATGAAAGTGAATGGAAATCATTGCTATGTTAAATGTGGCTGTCATTATAAATCATGTTTAAGCAGGGTCATATGTTAGGAAGTAATGAAGACGTGGAGTGGCCATCCTCTGCTCACATTTACTCTAGCTGCTCTGAACCAACTAGGGGAAAAACAGCGATTAATCAAATCTTGACACGGCTTTGCAAATGAAAGTAAATCAAAGACATTACTTCCAGCATTATCCTATTTCATTTTGGACACAGCCACAGCCTAAAAGCAGTGTGTGAAATACCCCGTGGTAATCAGGGGGATTCCATTAATGCTCCATTGTTGACTGAACACTGAAATCTTACTCTGGCACTGTGGACAACACAGTTAGCTATATGTAATGCAATTCTTCAGATATGAATATCATAAATCAGCTAATTACATCACAGAGATATGCAAACTGCATACAAAAGCCACTTGGTACTTCTGACCAACATCATGCAGAAGAGACACTTTTTAGGAGACATATGGATGCTGTGTGTATAAAACAGTCTAACTGATATTTCATAAGGCAGGTTAAGGTATTTGGCTCTGTGAACCAATTTTCCCCTTGAAACAGATTAGAGCTGCAGCTTGAGTAAAGGCAATGTCATGTTTTTCCAGTGACTGTCAGTCACAGCCTTCATATACATAATCTTAGTGATTCAGAGGCAGTTGGCAGCATGCTACAATTCATCAAATCGCCTAATGTGACATGCCCAACTACTCACTCCTACTAGTCTACAACTCACTCCGATAAAGTCCAAGTCAAAAGAGCAGGCTCTGTATGCATGAGAGCTAGCAAACAATAAATGCTCATCCTGAAGTACAATATATAGAATGCAACTATGAGGAATAAGGACCATACACGTTTTGAGCCTTGCAAACAGGAGAGACTCGTCTGTCTGATACGAAACAAACATGAGTCTTCTTCTTCCTCTTTCAGATGCTCCCGTTAGGGGTTGCCACAGTGGATCATTTTCTTCTATATCTTCCTGTCTTCTGCATCTTGTTCAGTTACACCCATCACCTTCATATCCTCTCTCACCAGATCCATACATCTCCTCTTAGGCCTTCCTCGTTTCCTCTTGCCTTATCCTTAACATCCTTCTCCCAATATACTCAGCATCTCTTCTCTGCACATGTCTAGACCAATACAATCTCACCTCTCTGACTTTGTCCCTCAACCGTCCAACCTGAGCATCTTTAACTCTACCACCTCCAGCTCTCTCTCCTGCTTTCTGGTCAGTGCCACTATCTCCATCCCATATAACATAGCTGGTCTCTCTACCATCCTGTAGACCAGGGGTGTCAAACTCCAGGCCTGGAGGGCCGCAGTGGCTGCAGGTTTTCATTCTGACTGTTTTCCTAATCAGTGACCAGTTTTCACTGCTAATTAACTCCTTTTCTCTTCCTTTTAATAGCCCTGTTTTTAAGGATTCAGTCGTCTGAATTGATTCGTTTCTTCATGAAATGGCAGCCAAACAGAAATGAGACGTGAAACGAGCAAACAGATGAGCAGCTAAACTGGGATTTCAATCTCCAACCAATTTCACTACAACCAATCTATTAATGAGAAGCTGATTCTTGCTGTTAATTATTTAAGTCCGTTATTTAATTTTGTGGTCTGATGCTGCTTTCATTCTGCCACAGCAGACATTTCCAAAACTGTTGATTTTCTGTTCGTCAAAATGTTTTGGTGACCTGAGAGATCAACCTTACTGAGACCTTCACTTTTCTCTAATTTTCAGATATTGCACAGGTGAGCCGGTCGTGTGGCAGCTCGTTTTGTGTCTCATTATTGTTTGGCTTCTAATTAAAAAAAGAGACAACTAAGGGGCCTGAGTCAAGTTAATTAAAACTAAAGCAAAAGAAGTTAATTAGCAGCAAAAACGGGTCACTAATGAAGAAGATGGTTAGAATGAAAACCTGCAGCCACTGCGGCCCTCCAGGACTGGAGTTCGACACCTGTGCTGTAGACCTTCCCTTTCACTCTTGCTGATACCTGTCTGTCTCAAATTACTCCTGACACTCTTCTCCACCTATTCCACCTTGCCTGCACTCTCTTTTTCGTCTCTCCTCTACATTCCCCATTACTCTGTACTGTTGATCCCAAGTATTTAAACTCATCCACCTTCGCCAGCTCTACTCCCTGCATCCTCACCATTCCACTGACCTCCCTCTCATTCACACACATGTATTCTGTCTTGTTCCTACTGACCTTTATTCCTCTTCTCTCTAGAGCATATCTCCACCTCTCCAGGGTCTCCTCAAACCTGCTCCCTACTTTTGCTACGGTTCACAATGTCATCAGCAAACATCACAGTCCATGGGGACTCCTGTCTAATCTCATCTGCCAACCTGTCCATCACCATTTCAAATAAGAAAGGGCTCAGAGCCAATCCCTGATGTAATCCCACCTCCACGAAACGAACAAGAGTATAATGGAAAAAAGAAAGAAACATAGAGACTGTGGCTGAGCTTGACATGTGACTATTAACTTGTGAACTCTTCGTACAGTGCACATTCCATCAGGCTGCGCATTATTGGCTGCCATAAAATAGGGTGCGCATGACTGCATTGGGAAGTCAGCACTCAGTTGGTGAAGTAGACATAGGCAGCGATTTGCGATTGTTTAAACTTGCATGGTCTGGTGATCAGTGACTGCGATCGGTAAATCTGAGTTACCTCATGACTAGAAGTCATGCAATGTGACATTGGCTTTAGTTAATAACATAGGAAGCAGAAGCAAATCATTTTGACGACAGTGCAGTGTATTCCTTCAACATGAATATAGTCAGTATTCACAGTCTCCATTAGTTTCTGCTATCCATTGTCAAACTTCTCAACCTTACTGAGACCAAGACAATTGCCAAGGCCTGTATGGAGTTCCTATTTATGCCTTTCTTATATAGGCATATAAGCCTACATCCTCAGAATTCCTTCAAGGCTTGTCAAACGACATGCTTCCCCACACTGCTGAAAGTTTTGCTGTCTCTCCAAGCCTCTCAGCCTTCTAACCCTACCCTGCCTGTGAAGAGCAGTCCACAAGCTGCTATAACACCTTCTTGCAAACCCAGTAATGGACACCAAATGATCTGTAGCACCATCACTTTTTAAAATTATTTTCAGATCGTCCAATATGTTGATTTTCAGGCTTCCAGGTTTTCCAAAATTTTGAATCCCCCATGTTTGGCACTTTGTCAAAATCACATCCAGACCATGTCTGCATTCTTTGGGTACCCTGATTTCCACAAAAAACATGTGCACATCTGTGATTCTGAGGGAGTGTGGAGTCGTGTATGTATGGAAGATGTCCTTACGCTCTGTGCAAGGGTGGTTTCCATTTTGCACCCAGCACTGCAGAACTTGGTACCATCATCCCTCAATTTGATGTTGCAAGTTAAAAAATGGGTGGAATTAGGGATGTTGTATTGTGTTAGCCATTATGGATGTAGTGAGAAGTTAAGCAAAATGACACCTTTTATTGGCTAGCTAAAAAGATTACAATATGCAAGCTTTCGAGGCAACTCATGCCCCTTCTTCAGACAAGATGTAATGGGTGGATAAATAATACAAACTGGATGTTTTTGAAAACTCCAGTTTAAAAATTCATATTTCTGCTGTTCATTATGGACTTTTGTTATGAATGTGGTTCTTTTCTCTGTAGGAATCATTACATTATCACCCTAGGGTGGTCTTTCACTGGAGTGGTCTACCTAATGCTTCTGGTATAGGATTCACCCTGAATCAGGGTAATCACGCTTGAAAATTTTTTAATTAAAAAAAAATACATATATAAAATATTTAATCAACTACTTTAGTGATTATTTACTGGGCCTTATTGTTTTCTAATTATTTTTTTGAAAATGAACACATAACCAGCCTTTCAGCTGAAACTGGGGCTTATGGTATGTTAAGTCCTCCTGGGAAGTGATGCCTGCCTTTTGCAAATTTCATTTCTAAACCAAGCCCATATGTATGTAAATACACACCAGCGAGTTCACAAGTAGGAAATCATGGACAGATGAAGTTGGAATATTTTAATATGGGAGCTTTTTTCCTGAAGATAAGATTACAGTGCCATCTGCATGAGGTGGCTGGTGTCTTTGAAAAGAGGGGAGGAAGAAGAGACGCATTTGTATGATATGAGTGTGGCAAGAAGCAGATGAAGCACAATGTGCAGTTCTTATTTTCAGAGGCCAGAGTGAGGACAGGACACTACACAAAAAGACCAGATATTGGAAAGTTAACTGAAGACTTGATTGACTTGAAGAGATTGGTGTTTGAATTTATTGAGCAGACTCTCTAAATACCAAATGGAAAACAAGAAAATTAAACTGTGATGAACTGAAAGAAATGTCCATGGAGCAGCCTTTGGCCATTGTATGTCCATCTAAGCACATCAGGGTCATGTGGAACAGAGCTTCAGTTGTGAAAATAAAAATATAATATATGATTATTATTATTACATAATTGTCTCACATCTTCCATATTCAAGATTGTGCATAGACCATATTAAATAAATCAAAAGAAAATGGAAAATAACACCAAATATAAATGGTCACCTTAATTGATTCATTTTTCCTGCTATTCTTTACATCAATCAATCTTTGTTTTAAATTGTGTCCTCCTCACAGCATTCTATCACACAGTGGCTTTGCAAAGCACAAAAATGATTTACTATTTACTAAGGTAAACACATTACCTGAGGATTAAAGTTCTTCTCCATAATATTCTGACTAAATACTCATCTCTCCATCCATATTTTGAACACACATATCCATTGTTGTTTTCTGGGCCTAAGGCATCAGGCACAGGTCTGGACCAACCCTGAGCAGGATGTCAGTCCAGACCAGCACAAAGCTGGACCCATCCAATGCATTATGTGCCGTGTCTTACAAGGCTGGTTTTCAGAGCTGCACAGATGAAGTGTGGTTGTGTGCTGCTCAGAGCCAAGAGGTCTACACGGTGCCCAGTATAGTAGGTGGGCCATCATGTTGTTCACTAAAGTCTAGGGCAAAAATGTAAGGACATTTGACTAGTTACAGATCTATTGTGATGACATGGAGGTCTACAAAAGATGTCACTGGAAAAACTCTCATATGACTCTGGTTTTCATCATACATCTTAAAGACTTATGGATTAGGCCAGGGGTCCCCAGTCACAGTCCTGGAGGGGCACAGTGACTGCAGGTTTTCCTTCCAACTAGTTTTCTAATTAGAACTCAGTCCTTGGTGATAATGAAACTCAGTATTTAACTGTTTGGCTTGTTAGTTCTTTCGTTTCGTTGAAGAGAAAGTTTAATTGCACTGTTATTTCCAGCACGGAATAATCGCTATCTCTCTGATTGGAATAAGTTCTTTTTTGCAATTTAGGTGTCTTAAGTAACCCAAAACTATATAGATCTATACTAATAAAAGGCAAAGCCCTCACTCACTCACTCACTCACTCACTCACTCACTGACTGACTGACTGACTCATCACTAATTCTCCAACTTCCCGTGTAGGTAGAAGGCTGAAATTTGGCAGGCTTATTCCTTACAGCTCACTTACAAAAGTTAAGCAGGTTTCATTTCGAAATTCTACACGTAACGGTCATAACGGTCGATAACGGTCGACAACGTCTGCCATGTTGAACTTTCTTATTTATGGCACCATCTTCACGAAATTTGGTAGGCGGCTTCCCTGCGCTAACCAAAACCGATGTATGTACTTATTTCGATGGTATGACGCCATTGTCGGCCGCCATATTGAACTTTCCAACGTCACTAATTTTCCAACTTCCCGTGTAGGTAGAAGGCTGACCCCATCTTCACGAAATTTGGTAGGTGGCTTCCCTGCGCTAACCAAAATCGATGTACGTACTTATTTCGGTGGTATGACGCCACTGTCGGCCGCCATATTGAATTTTCCAAACATCACTAATTCTCCAACTTCCCGTGTAGGTAGAAGGCTGAAATTTGGCAGGCTCATTCCTTACACCTTACTTACAAAAGTTAAGCAGGTTTCATTTCGAAATTCTACGCGTAACGGTCATAACGGTCAACAATGTCCGCCATGTTAAACTTTCTTATTCATGGCCCCATCTTCACGAAATTTGGTAGGCGGCTTCCCTGCACTAACCGAAACCAATGTACATACTTATTTCGGTGGTATGACACCACTGTCAGCCGCCATATTGAACTTTCCAATGTCACTAATTCTCCAACTTCCCGTGTAGGTAGAAGGCTGAAATTTGGCAGGCTCATTCCTTACAGCTTACTTACAAAAGTTAAGCAGGTTTCATTTCAAAATTCTACACGTAACGGTCATAACAGTCGATAACGGTCGACAACGTCTGCCATGTTGAACTTTCTTATTTATGGCCCCATCTTCACGAAATTTGGTAGGCAGATTCCCTGCGCTAACCGAAACTGATGTATATACTTATTTCGATGGTATGACGCCACTGTCGGCCGCCATATTGAACTTTCCAACGTCACTAATTTTCAAACTTCCCGTGTAGGTAGAAGGCTGACCCCATCTTCACGAAATTTGGTAGGTGACTTCCCTGCGCTAACCAAAACCGATGTACGTACTTATTTCGATGGTATGACGCCATTGTCGGCCGCCATATTGAATTTTCCAAACGTCACTAATTCTCCAACTTCCCGTGTAGGTAGAAGGCTGAAATTTGGTAGGCCCATTCCTTACAGCTTACTTACAAAAGTTAAGCAGGTTTCATTTCGAAATTCTATGCGTAATGGTCATAACGATCAACAACGTCCGCCATATTGAACTTTCTTATTCATGGCCCCATCTTCACGAAATTTGGTAGGCAGCTTCCCTGTGCTAACCGAAACCAATGTGCATACTTATTTCGGTGGTATGACGCCACTGTCAGCCGCCATATTGAATTTTCAAACATCACTAATTCTCCAACTTCCTGTATAGGAAGAAGGCTGAAATTTGGCAGGCTTATTCCTTACAGCTTACTTACAAAAGTTAAGCAGGTTTCATTTCGAAATTCTACGCATAACGGTCAACTACGTCCGCCATGTTGAACTTTCTTATTTATGGCCTCATCTTCTCGAAATTTGGTAGGCGGCTTCCCTGCACTAACCGAAACCAATGTACGTACTTATTTCGGTGGTATGATGCCACTGTCGGCCACCATATTGAACTTTTCAACAGTCTTTGTTACTTATGGGCCCATCTTCAAGAAATTTGGTACACGGGTTCCCAGCGCTAACTGAATCCTATTTACGTACATATATACGTCCATAGCCTGCAGCTTGGTCACCATGTGAGGCGGTGTTGGGTCTCCCATCCCAACGCCTCCCACGTTGTTGGCTGCCTGCCTATATAAGGCCGTCCGTCGCTCCAGTCTCTACATTCCCTTCCTTGCTTCGCCACGGGATTCACGTCTCCCTGCTGATAACTACAGCCTTTTTGTTTAATCCACGGCTTCTCCGCTGTTTTATTGTTTGTTTATTACAATTATAGTTATTGTATAGGTATTTTACACTTACTTTACATTACTCAGGTACCCATTTCCTTCATCATTCCAACCCCCATTACCATGTCTATCGAGGTAATCACCATCGATCAAAGAACTGTCACTTACCGAGTGGTTTCCATGCCCGGAGATGGCACCTACCTTTTCCATTCTCTGTGTTACATATTGCACGGCCATATCAGGCTCACTCTTGATATCTGGAAGAACATTGTGTCTTATGTATTGAATGACTGGGACAGGTTCAAGGTGTGGACTGATGACGGTACAGGAGATAATTATACTACACAGGAGCACTAGAAGAGTGAAATGCTTAAGCCCTTCACCTATGGTTCTGCATGTGAGTTGATGGCTGCCGCTGAATTGTTCGGTTGGTGCTTTCAAGTGTACCGAAATGGCCAAATATTTTACACCTTTCGACAACTGCCAATGCCTCTTAAGCATCTTACATTCATAGGTGACAATTTCAGTAGTGGACACTTTGATGTTTATGAATGTTTAAACTCTCAAAAGCTGGATGTGAAGTTATCGATGAAACCGGTTGTAAGCTTACAACGCTTGACAGATGCCGAATGTCACTTCAACACAAGTCCTGCAAATACTGTCGTAATTGAAACAAACCATGAAACTGAAATCGATTATGACAGCAGCAATCCATGCTGTGAGATTTGAAACAAGATTACTGTTCACATGGCCAACTGTAAGTTGCATGCTCAAGAGTAAGCTCAGCGCACAGCTTGGTCCTGTTACAACCGGAGGGCCGAACTGACAACGTGGTATACAAAGAGATCCTTAACAAATAATTATTGCCATATTTTCCCTCAGTTTAAAAAGGTTAAATTTTCTTCTTAATAAAAATTTTAATGCAGTACTTCGCCGCTGCGAAGCGCGGGTATTTTGCTAGTATAATATTAAAAGGCGATACCTCTCCCATAGTGATACGGCGGTAAGAAATCACAAAAGAGAAAATAACTTAGTTTTCTTTAATGATGATTCAGGTGGCATTACAGACGAGGAAGCCATAGCAAGACTTTTAACAAGGTGGGATCTCGATGTATACAGTCTGCCATTTTTGTCGCTGCGCTGGAAGGGTTTTCAGGACTGGTTGACGATATCTCAAATCCGTCCATCAGCTTCGAGGTGTTTGGCTGCTGTCCAGGTCTTTTATACTGTTTTCTCCATGTGCAGGCCCTTACTTAGGTAAATCATGCCATTCCAAACAAGGCAAAGAGAGGCTTGCTCACTCTTAACACACAGAAACAGTGCATGTTGCCCATTTGTCTCTGTCTATTTTGTCCTATGCTTGGCCTAGCAGTTCTAAATACTGAGCCCCTTTGTACTAAATCTGGCTCAGCTGTGCATGTAGAAAGAAAAGAAAAGCAGATTTAAAATATTAACACAGAGCACAGTGACATTAAACATATTATTCTTATGACAACTTTAGAGTTTCAGAACAGATTTAAACTTAATGGTCCTTCTAATTCCGCCCCCATTTATTTTTTAACACAGATACTTAGGTTTAAAGAGAAACAGGTTAGCTGGAGAGCTCCAGATTTATTGGTTATCTGCATTTCATTATTAACTAATGTCTGGTTAAGAAAGCAGGAAACATTTAAAACTTAAATGTAGCTGCTATAAAGGCTAAAAAGGCAATTTGTTAGTTAGTTAGTTTATTTATATAGCGCCCTTCACAGACAGAAGGTCACAGAGCGCTGAACAGCAATAAAATACAACAGTTAAAATAAAAGATAAACAAAACCAATAAAAATAATAAATAAACAAACAGGCACTGAATTAAAAGCCTGTTTAAAAATAAATGTCTTCACTTGCTTTTTAAAAGAAGCAACAGACTCAGCTACACGCAGACTATAAGGCAGGCTATTCCATAGTCTTGGTGCCACAGACTGAAAGGCATAATCCCCACGGGTTTTTAGGTGAGTGCGTGGGACAACTAAAAGGCCCTGTTGCCCAGATCTAAGAGTCTGACGACTGGTATAGCGTTGGAGCAGGCTGATTAGGTACTCAGGAGCTTGTCCATGCAAAGCTCTGAAAGTAAGCACCAAAACTTTAAAATGAATTCTATAAAACACTGGGAGCCAGTGCAGTGTGTGCAGAATGGGAGTGATATGATCACTCCGTCTAGCGCGAGTTAGGAGCCTGGCAGCTGCATATTAGACTAACTGAGGACGTGAGACAGAGGACTTGCTCAAACCCGTATAAAGAGCATTACAGTAATCAAGTCATGAGGAAATAAAAGAATGAACAAGCATCTCCAATTCTGACTTTGAAACAGCATTTCTTAGTTTAGAAAGATTTCTTAAATGAAAAGAAACACGAGCGGCTGACTAATCTTACATATTCATCAAGCGTCAATTAAGGGTTCTGAATTGTAACAGGCAGGATAACTAAAATTAAGCCCAAAAATCATATTGCTTTAATTGTCCAGATAGGGGTTCAAATTAAGAAAATGGTTGAAGTGAAAACCTGCAGTCACTGCGGACCTCCAGGACTGTAACTGAGGACCTCTGATCTACAAGTAACTAAAATTTGTATTTGATGAATGAAAGCGCCAACCAGGCATAGAGTTAAATACAAAGTTTCATTATCAGCAAGGACTGAGTTCTAATTAGGAAACTGGCAGGAATGAAAACCTGTTGCCACAGCGGCCCTTCAGGAATGTGATTTTGGACCCCTGGGTTAGGCCATTTGGTGATTTTTGATTGGTCTAGTTTGAGCACTGCTGACACATCCATGATGAGTGCTGCTTTATACCTGAGGCTTCAGACTAGGCACCTTCCCCTATGACACTGAAATAGACAAAGGACAAACAGATAAGGAGTTTTAACATTTGTTATAAAATAAGTTCAAGTAATTCAAGGTATTTTCTACTAAATGCATTTTTGTCTGTTTTTAATGATGGGGAGCTTGTCATTTCTTTCCTTCTGGGAGTAGCTGTCACTGATCAGCACATAATACCACAATTTATAACCAGCACATAAGGAAAAAGCAGACTGAAGATCAAAGGATATAACCTTACATTCCTTGAATCAAGGCTCTGCTATTGTATTTTGTGGATTCTAAATATAGAAAAATCATTTGAGCTTTTTGATCTCAGCCAAACAGCTAATGTATCTTTTGGATGGCCAGCCTCCCTGTCTATGTGCACTTGATGCATCATTGTTTCATTTGTGATATTTATTATTAGCATTTAAGCTACAAATCCCTTCCTGAATGAATCAGCTTTTAACCAACAATAAAAATAATCTATACTCCACCACGCGGTTTCCATTAAATCGCTCAGTTCTTGTCTTGGCCGCAGTAGGAATAACTTAAGATACTGGTTTTTAAAGGCTTATGTGAACAAATGGAACATGATACTCAAATTAAGGAGCCTTTCACTGACATACTGCACTCTGAAAGGGCAACATCCCATAATATGAAATCTTCTTAATGAAATGATTCATTTGTGTGGTTCAAAGATGGGTGAGCAGCAAAAGAAAGATCTAGATCTTAGGACTGTAAAAATGATGACCTGATCAGATCATCTGTCATATTAATATTTCACAATAAATTCAATTAAATAACTTATAGACACTTTTTGTGATCAAATTTTTATGAAACAAAATATCAGATTCATGTAATGGAACACAAATCAAAAATCATAAAAATAATCCCCACCTCATACAATGCCCACCCCAAAAACACACACACACACAACCCTGTGTTTGACAGTAAGGAAAACAAAATGGAAAAGTCAAGAGAGGTGTCTGGTTTGCCCCAATCGGGTGCACCTCCCAAGGACCTCAAGAGCAACCAGGGTCATTCAGTTCTCCACCCGCCAAACAGCATCAATAATGGCACTGGAATATCCACTAAATTGGGATGTGGAGAGTTATAAAAGGACTAAACTAGAACACCGACTGCTGACATGACAGTGGGTCAGTGCCAGTGGTTACACTCCACCTACTGTAGTCAACTGGGTTATGGTCCACTGACATGACAGAGAGTCTGTGTCAGTTATTACAGTTCATCTCCTGTAGTTAACTAGATCACAGTCTGCTGACATGATAACTAGTCATTGCATGTTGATAGAGTCCATGCAGCCAACTGGACCATAAACTGCTGACGTGATGGCAGGTCAGTGCCACTGGTACAGACCATCTACAGTAGTCAACTGGATCACAACCTGCTGACATGACAGAGAGTCTGTGCCAGTTATTATAGTTCATCTCCTGTAGTTAACTAGATCACACTCTGCTGACATGATAACTAGTCATTGCATGTTGATAGAGTCCATGCAGCCAACTGGACCACAAACTGCTGACATGATGGCAGGTCAGTGCCACTGGTACAGTCCATCTACAGTAGTCAACTAGATCAAAATCTGCTGACATGACAGCTTATCATTTCCAGTGGTTAGACTCCATCTAGCAAACTGGATCACTGACTTTTGACATGACAGCAGGTCATAGCCAGTACTTAGATTCCGTCTAACCAACTGGATCACAATCTCCTAACATGACAGTTTGTCATTGCCGGTGGTTAGAGTCCATTTAGCCAGCTGGATCACCGCCTGTTGACATGACAGCGGGTAAATGCCAGTTGGTACAGTCCATCTACTGTAGTCAACTGGATCATGATCCGCTGACATGACAGCTAGTCATTGCTGGTAGAGTCAATCTCTTTTGGCACAATGTCACATTCACTGAGACTGATGGATTCATGAAGCAACCAACTGCAATTTGCTGATGAAACACCTTAACAGTTCAATGAACACTTTGAGTCGTGAGAAAAACACTTTATAAATGTAAAACATGATTATTATTATTAATCTTAGTAAGTTTAGAGAGGTTAGAACCAGCAACATGATAAGAGACTATACAGCTAAAGTAACAATAAAAGGTCACACATCAATGTTCATCTGTTTTATCTGAATACAATGTATCAATACAATAAATACATCCATTATACATTTTCTAACCTGCTCATCCAGTTCAGGGCTGCAGTGCCTGAGTAGGGTGTATTAGGGGCAAAATTATACCCAGTCCTGCAAGAGGCACAAAGTTGAAGTACCACTGTGATATAAATGTAAAATTAGTTTATCAGTAAATATAATTTTCCTTATGGAGTGCACTGCTGCCTCACAGCTCCAGATCCCCTGTTCCAAATATCAGCTTCAGCACTACCTCTGTGGATTGGCCACATTCTTGTTGAATCCTTAAGGGTTTTTCTCCCACATCTCAAATACAAGCTGGTTAAGTAAAATGGCCATGTTAAACTGGCTCAGTATGTCTGAATGTTGATATCTATATGTGGACGCCCTTTCATTTACTAATGCACCCTCCAGTGTCAGTTTCTGCTCAGCACCCAGTTGTGCCAGGATGTAAATTGGTGGCCCCTCAGCCCTAAGATGGATAAGTGGGTCAGAAAATGAATGCATTGCTTTCTTTGACTGAGTTGGCACCTGCACATTAGTGTACCTGAAGGACTAATGTCCCATCCAGGTCTGGTCCATGTCACGCACCAGGTACTACCTACAACATACAGTATATACTGTATACAGAGAGGAAGTATTTTTACTGTCAACCCCTTTTGGGTTCTGCTTTTAGTAGATTTATAAATATCTGAATGGGATATAAAGATATCACTAAAGGTTTACTTGGATTTCCTTAGACGTGTGTGTGGGAGGGGAAGAGTGAAATGACAGAGAGATCAATATTTAATTTGTCTCATTTGAATTTACTGCAGGAAATATGCCTACCAAACTGCCAGTTCTCCAAAGAAATCCAACCCATGTCCCTTTAGCTTTGAAGCAGTGGGTTTGTGTTACAGTGCTGCTAGCCATCATATAACTGTTCATGTTATTACTTTACTGTGTATATAATTTTAGAATTCAGGATATTAGTCATAAATTTTATGTGGATGAATCTGCTAGAGAAGCCCAGTGGTAGAGTTGGTGGCACTGACGCCTGACAGATTTAGCATCCAGAGTTCAGATCCCACTGCTGGACACTGGAGTCTGTACATTTTACCCATTTCTACCAAGGTTTCCCCCCAGGTGTTTTGTGCAGATTAAGTAAACTTGGCCATGTTTGAGTGTATGAGTGGCTCTGCAATGGACTGGCAAACTGGTAAGAGCTTTTTGTTGCAGGGACAAGATCTGTCATTTCACCCGTCACCATGTTTAAGTGTGTTTGAGATGGTGCTATGTTTATCACTGCCAACTTTTGGATCGTGAACACAGTCTGTGATGTTTGTCCATGCACTATATTGCCAAATGTACTTGGACACCCCTCCATATTATTTGAATTCAGGTTTTTGGCTGCATTCATTGTTAACAGATGCATAAAATCAAGCACAAATCCATTCGATCTCCATTGACAAACATGGCACTGTCAAAGGATGACACTTTTGTCACAAGTCAGTAAATGACATTTTTGCTCCGTTAGATCAGCTCAGCCATGAAGTTACAGAACGGGGCTGCCAAATGCTGAAGTGCATCACCTATTCTCTTATGTATCACCCGCTACAGAGTTCCAAAATGCTTCTGGAAGCAACATTAGTATATGAACTATGTGTAGCGAACAGCTGCACACAAGCCTAAAATCACTATGCGCAGTGCCAAACATCATCCAAAGTGGTATAAAGCACATCACCATTGAACTCTGGAGTAGTGGAAATGTTCTGTGGGGAGATTAATCATGGTTCCAAATCTGGGTTTGGCAAATGCCAGCAGGACAGCACCCTCCGGAATGTATAGTCCCTTTATTGTAAAGTTTGGTGGAGGTGTGATAATGGTCTAGGGTTGTTTGTCAGGGTTTGGTCTAGGCCTCTTGGTTCCAGTGAAGGGTACTGTTAATGCTACAGCATACAAACACATTTTAGATGATTGTGCGCCTCTAACTTCGTGGCAATAATTTGGGGAAATGCCCTTTTCTGTTCTAGCATGACTGCACAAAACTGGTCCATAAAGACTTGGTTTGACGACTTTAGTGTGGAGGGACTCGAGTGGGCTGCACAAACCTCAGCTCTACTAATCAGCTTTGAGCTGAATTAGAATGCAGATTGCAAGCCAGGTCTTCTTGTCTAACATCAGTATCTGCCTCCACTAATGTAGTTTTGGTTAAATAGGCACACATTCTAACCGATACAATCCAAAACCTTCCTAGAAGAGTGGAGGCTGGAGGCTGTAATAACCCCAAAGTTGGCCAACTCCATTTTAATGCCCATGGGTTTGATGTGGGATGTCCAACAAGCTCATATAGGTGTGAGAATCAGTTGTTCACAAACTTTTGGCTGTGTAGTTTAGCTCAGATGGAGTTTCTTTCAGTTCTGATTTTCTTCCACTTTCTCAAACTGTGCATTTTACAGTCATTGGTAAATAAGTTAGGCAGATGTGAATGTATGTGGTTGCATACATGAGTATGTCAGATGATTAGGTTAGTTCCCGTCCTGCTGAGATGTTGCCAGAACAGAGCTCTCCACATCTGCAGAATTGAGTTAAATAGATTGAAGTTGCACATTACATCCCAGCCTATAGTTTTTGTTATCACATCATAGTTTTCATTTAACAGTTACCACAACACAACTTTGTCAAACACACTAAATGCAGTTCAGGGTTTCCACGGGCCAGAGCCTACCCTGACAGTATTAGGTTCCAGGGAGGAAACAGTCCTAGATGGGGCATCAGACCATTGCAGGTTATTCAACCATCAATGTGAAGTCATTCAAACTGGACCAATCTTGAATCACGTCTTAAACCTATATACTGTACATGTTATTGAGATATGGGAAGAAACTGAAATGCCTGGAAGACATTTCCATGTGAATATGAGGAGAATGTGCAAACTCCTCAATGATAATACCTAGGAGGTGAACTGAACCAGATGCTGGAAGTGGTGACTGTTTGTGTCCAGTAGGGGATACATGCTCCCTGGGATTGTGTATATATATATATATATATATATATATATATATATATA
>JANRMT010062814.1:58515345-58530432 GCA_026402145.1 Polypterus bichir lapradei
TATATATATCTTTTAGTAACCATGGTGGAAATAGTAAAACAAGAGAAATGAGATACAAAAGAGAGGATATATCTAACTTGATGTAAAATGCAACTTCATTCCGAATTCATAAAGCACTGTAATCATGCATACAAATGTAGCTAAAGAGAAGCCATTAGAACAGTGCAATAGTCTTTTAGTTCTACAATGGGGTTTCTTGACAACTGCAATTTGATCGTTCGGTAGGAGAGGAGGCATGGTTCTTGGCACAGAGTCATCATTATCTGTGCCAACGGGGCTTCTGCCTTGAGGCATCCTGACAAACCTTAAGCACCCACACTTTTAGCTTATTTGGTCAGCCATTTGATATCAACACCATGTATGGATAAGGTGAGCTAAGACTTCAATATAGTGCAGTCTTTCACTATCTGTGAACAAGGCATCTGCTCTAATTACTGCCTGAAGGAGCTGTTCTTGTTTCAGCTTAAGAAAAATGTATGTATGCTAAACATACTTACGTTCACAAATCACAATATCAAAGTTATTTTTCAATTCTGGTTACACTGCTGTATCACTGTGCTACCTGGAATAATGTTAATTCTTTTTAAACATCATTAAAGTACAGTAAGATAGAAGAAACAGATTAATGTTAGTTTTAAACAATAGTCTGTGATGTATTGAAACAAACTATAAAAAATAGCTAGGATTAGAAAAACTAATTTCTGGACAGCTGTACTTTTTCTAATTGCAGCAACAGAACTCCTCCAATGTATCATCTGCCTTTATTGCAGAAACAATTCTCAATTATTTTAAGTGGGTGTCTATGTGTGTTTTGCTTGTTTAGTAAATTAAAATTGCATTATTTGGTCACGTAAATAAAGAAAGAACAATAATTCTTCTTAATGACAATGCTTGTCGATATACTGAGACTGTTTAATTGTCCATTTTATCTTTTGTGCAGTCATGTTGCAGAGTGATGTGCACTGTTAATTACCCCGTGGTTTATGACTCTTGACAGGGTTGCTTGAAAGCAGCACGCGGCTCAAGCCCCACGAAGCTCAGAGCTACCGAAAGAAAGCATTATGGGTCTCCTGGGCCTCCATCGTTGTTACATTAGTCCTGGCAGTGGCAGCTTTTGGTGAGTATTTGGAAACTTACTAGCTTCTCTGTCAAAATATTTAAACCCCAAAAATATGCTGAAAAGGCGGAGGTGGAACTGTTTTGTGCAATCATTACATTGTTTTCAATTCCAGGACACAGAGTCAAGCTTAATGTGTATGTGGGTGATGCTTTATAGCTTTATGCAATACATGGTCCTCGTATACTCCAGCAGGAAAGTCTGGAAGAACACCAAGTTTAGTAGGCAAAAGAAAACACAAAAAAGAATTGGGAGTCTTGATCAATTTAGCTGTGGATTTGTCACTGTGTAACTCACTTATTTCTTACCAAGTTATGCTTTTTCTGTTTTCATAAGTAGATTATTGTTTGCTTTATATGCTATGCATCAAACTACATTCAGAGAAACATGTCATTTTAGAATTGATTTGATGTCAGGTAATTTGAGCTTTTTGTATAAATTAATGAGAATGCATTTAGAATGCACAAGGGATAATTAAAGCATTCAATGAGGATCATTAAATAGTCATCCTATAGGCAATCTTGTTTTAGAGTATCACACTACAACTGTGTATTGTCAAGGAGGGATGAGCCTTTGAATCATGGCCTTTTAAAGGTGGTCACTTCTGTCTGCTTAACAAGTGTAGAGTATCTACTGCTGGCTCTTGACATGACATTGTGAATTACCTCAGCAATCTGAAGTGATCCTGACATGGATAGGGGCCAATAGACTGAATGGTAGCCCCTGCTCGCACTGAGTGTAGAGCTTTAAGCCAAACTAGGGTTTGTTAGCAGAGAACAAATGACAGTGGAGCAGGGCTGGCTATTCACTCCAGCAGCCACTTATTTGTTTAGTTTGGGCCCTAGAATGGCTGTTAGGGGTCGTCTAGTTACTGTATGTGGACTAGTGCCCTGTTCAGGGGTTTCTTCTTTCTTGCACAAGCTGCATGCTGGGAGTGGCTCTGTGATGGCTGGGTACCCACAGCTGGCATCACCTTGTACCCAGACATCTATAGTAATGACTAGGATGGGTAGGGCAATGAGAACACAAAATAACAAAGGTTGGTGCCTCAAAGGTGTATTGTGCTTTTATTCATACAGTCCCCAACAAAATGAATAAGGTGCAGTGCAGTTCTCTCCTTGAAATAAATAAATAATCCAATAAAAACAAGAGCTTCTTTAGTGGGAGTTAAAATCAGTCATCAATAAACATATAAATAAATTCTAATAATGATTAAAATCAATTATAAAACCAAAGAGATAAAATCTGCTCTTTTTCTTTTCCCCTGAGCTGTAATTCCTTTCTTTTTTCTGTCTTCACCCCTCTCATCCATCGGTATCCACACAGTGAGGATGAGACTCTGGCATGCATAATCATCCATTGAAATAGCTTGTGTCTCCCAGCAGCCTCAGTTGATCAACTGCTAGGATGCCCAAGATTATCTCCATCATCCAACCACCATCATTTGGCGTCCGTAGGATGACCCTCAAAGCCCTTTGGCTGCCCCTGCTCCCTCAATACTCTATACAACCTGCCTTCCACTTGCTCCCCACAGGACCACCTCTTGACCCCTGTCCTCCTTGCCTCCTGTCTTTCTATTCCTGATCTCTGCCCTTTTTGTTCACACACTTTCTCTCTTGATTTTCTTGCCCTCTCTCTTTTTAGTTCAAATTCTACTCTCTTTCTCACACCCATCTCTTCCTTGGTTTTACTCCCTTCTTTTTAATCCTATCTCTTTCTTTGTTCTCTATCTCTGTCCCGCTCAGGCAGACCCGCAGAGTGTCAATGAGGAAACTGGCTGATAGTGTTTGCATGTGAATGAGCAATCAGCCAATGTCCCCATTAAACACTCCAGGGCCACACATCATTGGAGCAGCACGCTCCCAAACCCACAACCCTGAGCCACACTGTTTTTATTTAATAACTCTGCATCATCCTGGGCCCCTAATGTGCTTTACCTTAAGCTCTGGCCTCCCCACAGCCCTGCTCAGGATGAACGAGTTTGAAAATGGATGAATGGATGGATAGATAGGTAGTTCCCAGGGACGTGTGGTCAGGGGAGGCTGTTGAATCATGAAAAGTGAAAATAATAATAATAATAATAATAACATAAAATACCGTAAATTTGTCCACTGGCCTGTGCTATAGATTTGTTTTCTTTATGATTCCAAAAATTTTTATAGTCAAAATTGCTGAATTGGCCTATTTCCTTTTCAAATACAGGGGAGAAACGCGAGGTGCGTTAGCGACGAGCTGAGCCTCACCTCGGACTGCGCTCTCCCTCACACACTGGGTTGATGAATGCAATTGCCGTATGCCTGTTGCTGGCTTTCTGTATGTTGCCACTATAATGTTTGTACACGCGTTTATTATACACCCTGACTTTCCACAGTCTGGCTAATATCTTAAATGAATGTGTGTGGCATATTTAGTCTTGATGATAGGACATAAAACTGCAGTGAAAAGGCACAAGGTGAGGCAGACAGCACTGTGCCGCACTGAAGGGGGCGCATGTGAGCCCAACAGGTGCTTGTTGCTGCTATTCTTCTATGCAGACAATCTACAGTAAGTTAGCGATATCAGAAAGTCAAGTGCACTGCAGCAGTCCATTTTTTTTTATATTTTCCTAATGACTACTAAAATGGAAGATCAAGATTTTAAAAATTAATGGAAAATAAGGAGGACTTTTACAAGAAAGTGACGGAGATTTTTGTGGAGAAGGATAGACGCATGGACTTCATTTACAAATAAGGGTAAGACCATAAATGGTTTTCAATTTTATAAAAAAATGGGATCAGACTAAGAAAAAAACAATCCAATATTTAAAAACTAAATTTTGACCTTAAATAAAATATTTTTTTGTTTTTCTTGTTATCCTTTTGTTTAATAGTCTGTATTAAAATTGATTAAAGCATCAGAATTAAAAGCAACTAAATATTTCAATTAAGGTCAAAATTGAAATCCATTTTTTTTTTTGTACACCACTCTATACTTTAATTTGTATTAAATGAGTATGAATTGTGGAATTGCAACGGCAAATTTAGAACATAAGAAAGGTGCAGAGTAAATGCACTTTCTCCGTTCTTTCTCGCCGCTATAAATGTAATGTCCTTTCTTATCCAAATATGTGCTTTACCTGTGTGTGTGTAAAGAATGCTGATGAGATATGAAACATAACCAGCAGTCAATGTGCATGCTGGCTGCCAGCTGAATAGTGAGTAAGCTACTCTTTCAGGTTCACATACTGTATTTGTAAATCTGACTCTGAAGGAGTCAGTGCCTCACCAGCCATGAACTTCACCGCATGTCACTTGTAGTTCTTGTAACCTCTGTTCCATCCATTATCCAACCCGCTATATCCTAACTACAGGGTCACAGGGTCTGCTGGGTCTACAGGGTGCAAGGCAGGGAACAAACCCCGGGCAGGGCTCCAGCCTACCGCAGGGCGCGCGCACACACACACACACACATCCTCACACCAAGCACACACTAGGGACAATTTAGGATCGCCAATGCACCTAACCTGCATGTCTTTGGACTGTGGGAGGAAACAAGAGCATCCGGAGGAAACTCACGCAGACACGGGGAGAACATGCAAGCTCCATGCATGGAGGACCCAGGAAGCAAACCTGGGTCTCCTAACTGCGTGGCAGCAGCGCTACACCTCTGTTCCCGCCCTACTTATATAATCAGAAGACAAAAGCAGCAATGTATTGTGTGTTTGGTGTACTCATATACTAGAATTCCTGGCACAGTGATTTGCCAAGGCAGTTGCTGTCTTGTGCCTTGTGAGGTTCCCTACTTTGGATTTCAGTTGAGCAACCACAGGATAGAACAAAAAATGTAAGAATAAAGGATCCTAGTGATGTGTACTGTTTGGATCAGAATGTGTTACTGTTTGAGAAGGAATGGTTATAAATAAATCTGCCTTCATGTTTCTTTTAGGCAATTTAGAAAAGGAGAGGTCATACACCATACCTCACACCTTCATGTTGACACCTACAAGGCCATCAAACATGAAGGTGAGGAAGAGCAGATTTGACTATGTATGCTCATAATGAGCAAAGGGATTTGCATGTCATGTCATTTTCTAACCCGCTTAATCCCATCAGGGTCATGGGGCGGGGACTGGAGCTTGCCCCATCTAGCATAGGGCGCATGGCAGGAACAAACACAGGACATAGTGCTTGTCCATCAAAGGGGGAAAAACACAAAGCCACACACCAAGCACACACTAGGGCCAATTTAGTGTATCGTTGTGAATCCTAAATTGATCCTACTATTGATGTGTACTGATGAGGTAAAAGAAACCAAAATAATGAGTTTTGAAGCCACCAGATATTCAAATAAATAAATAAACAGACAAATGCGAGTACAGTTCAATATCTGAAGTAATGGTTACACTTTACTGCAACTTCACATCTGGCACATTATGTAGTGGCTGGAGTGGGACAAATACAATATAACTGAAGTGACTTGCATCTACAAACCATGCTGCTACTACTGGTACTTTTGATGAATTGCTACCTTGAAGCCCTGACTATTGAGTATTCCACGGCTTCCCACATGGCTGCTGGTTTTCATTGCTATCAATTTATCACTTCCTGGAGACAGTTAACCTTCTTGTTTAGTTAGACTGATGAGCTTATCTCTCACTGTGTGAAGCTGGGAATACACAGCAGATCATGTTTTGTCTTCTAAAAAATATTTTCAAGGTGTCTCAAAGGATAAGTTTGGTATTTTTCAAGTCAAAATTATTTCTTCATTATTGTGATATATATTATTTTGCCATGTAAAACTGTTTTAAAGTGAAGTATATTTTGTGAATGAAAAAAATAACTACTGTAGCATCTTGTTGCCTTTTATACTGGAGGTGAAGGGTATCAGAGGGTACCATTATTAAGAAATGCCTTAAAATTTAATGAATACATGCATTTTTCAAACAAAAAATGTTATTGGCAATTTATCCACCTCTTGAGATTGCACATATATTGCACAACAGCGTACCCATGTTGTTTTAACAAGGAAAGAAATCAAAAAGTGTTGGGATATTCAGCCATTTTAAAATGAGGCCAGCTGTGGATTTACTCTGCCGCTCATCTCCCTCCATGGTGACCTTTCAGCCCCAAGGGTGTGAGTTCACCTTGGAGAGTCATTGTCAAGTGCTGTTATTAAAATTGTTTAGTGCTGGTGCCCAGATAGGAATTGTTTGTCTTTATTTTGTAAACAACCAGACAATATTAACTGAAAAATTCACATTTATGACTGCTTACTGTATATTCCTTCATTATGTGGAAACTCACTTCATTATTTCACAAAGATATTCCCTGCTGCCACTGGACTGACAACACATGCATGGGCTTTACTGAGGGAGAATATCATAACGACTCAGGGGTGCGATGCATTACTTTTGAGGCGTTCAAATCAAAATGAATGAATCATCAGGTTGAGTCAAGGCTGAGAGTGATCTGGTATAATACAATATCTATTTTATACGCCCCGGGTCACATGTGTTATACAGCCAGTGTGCCGTGACATTGATGTACTTTTTGGAGCGTCTACTTAGCACTCTGGTTGTTCCTACTCAGGTGATGCTATCAGACACTGGGCATTTTGAAAACATGAAAATGAAATAACCCCCCCGCCCCACCTTTGCACCAATCACACTGTTATGTGCATTATGCTTTTTTTCTCTTTAGTTTTGACTCAAGATTCATTGAGCGAAAGCAGATCCACAATATACTTCTTTTGAGGTCATGAACTTCCCCATAAAATTAAAGTTTACAGACTAAAAGTTTTAATTATCCATCCATCCAGTTTGTTAACTCACTTTATCCTGGGTTGTGGATTAACCAAGCACTGGGAACAAAGCAGGAACAATTCCTGGACAGGGTGCCCATCTCTCATAAGGTGAACTCACTCCCATGCACACAAGGGCGAATTTGGCAATGCCAATCCATTTAACCTTCATGTCTTTGAACTGTAGGAGGAATAAGGCAAACATGCAAACTCCACTCTGGGAGGACCTGGGACACAAACTTTGATCTCCTTACTGTGAGGGAGCATGCACTGCACCACCATCATGTCCATCTTTAATCATAACAATGCAATAAACTAGTGAGACAAGCAAGTAAATGTAATAACAGTACTGTGCTGTTCTGCCACATTTAGGGTGGGTTCTAGCCCTGAGGTCACTTTGGCCAAGTTAGGCTAAGACAACCCATGATGTCCACTTGAACAAGTCCAGAAGTGATTTAAAAGAATAGATAGTAATCACTCAGCTGAGATGTTCACCATATAAGCAGTCCCTAAAGCGCTTTGCAAATGCAGCATTGCTCTCTTTTGTTTAGAGAAGGTAGGTAAGCCCACTTGGGATCCGTCACCCTCTCAAGTCTAAAATTGAGATTTTATTAAGCGCAAGAGAATCTCTAAGGGCTGGAGTAATGCAGTGAATTCATCAGTTGCTTTAATTCACAAAAAGGGAAGAGAAAAATAATCTTGTTACTGAATTAAAAGCAAAAACAAAGTGAAGATGGCAAAGCTCGATCTCTCTCTTTAGATAAATTGGAAATAGAAATGTAGAGGCTGCTTGGATCCAGTGAATGTGTGAATAGCACTGCCTCCCACTACACTTCTACCAATGAGACAGAATTGGCACTGTGTTTCCTAAGCTACACAAATATCCTGTTATCACATGAAAAAAAACAATTTAGTAAAAGGAACATCTTTATATATGAGTTTATTATACATGGCTCCCCAATAATGGTAGTGGCAGAAAAAATCCTTTACTGACATCTAAAGTTGATCGGTTAGTAGTGTGAAGGACAATGCGAGTATCATTAAATGCATCTTTAGGTCACAAACTTTATTAGTGTTTTCTGAATACATGCCTGTGTTAACGTGAACTGGTTTGGTTGACAACACTGATTGTCTATTTAAAATGAAATAACGATTAACTGGTCAAGGTACAAAGTGCTTATCTGCTTTTTCATCTTTACTTTTTCATGGCCTGGATGCTCTGCAGAAAACCAAGAGCACGGCTCATATTTCTTTACTTGAGATTGGAAGGCAGCTTGAGGCATGGGGGCTTTAGGCAATAATGGTTTCTATTACAAACTAACAGAGCAATTATTTCTTACTGAAAAATGTGAGCATTATAAATACCCTGCAAAATAAATTAATATATACATAAATAAAAGGAAAACTCTTCTATAATGTGATTTCAGTTAAAAACAGCAATTTTAATTACTAGCTTATTAGCTGCCATAGAAATATTTTACAAACGGAAGCTAAATGGCCTACAGCTCCAGGTTGTTGTCTGTGTGAAGTCTGCACAATCTTCACAATTCTCTGTTGGTTTTCTTAATCAGACTTTTTTATTGGCCGAGTCCACCTACATGTTCTTGGAATTTGTCTTGAGAGGAGTGGTGCAGCAGGTGCACAAGAGAAATCTACTCTATATGTATAAAATCTTAAGCCTGAAAGTTCAGCGATTTTATGTTACGTTTTTCTGTCATGCTTTAAATTGGGCTTATTCTAAAACCTACATATGTTTGTTTGGTATCATTCTTTTCAGAATTTATCAAACTTTAATGTGATGTTGTTAGATTTTCAGATTCTTATTCTGTTTTTAAATTATAAACTAAAAAATATCAAGAACTCACCTCCCGCAAGATGGGACTTTGTGCCTTTGGTTACCGGGGCCGGAAATAAAAGACAAAGAGCAGGAAAACTGCTATACAGGCTTTTAGATGTTCAAAGCACTGTGTGAGATGCAGATTACGCGGCACAGCAGAAGCAGCAAGCCAGCAGCTGACTGAGCAAAAATAAGGTAAAAAAAACTGTGTTTGTTTCCCATTCTTTCACCGTTTAAGAGGGGGTGTCAGAGGAGCAACTGCATTTCCTTGGGGTGCATTCAGCCATCCTCTTCACAACGTGTGCAGCAGAGATGCAAAGTGGCTGGCGAATAGTGTAGGCCATGGAGTTGGCGAGCAAAGCAAGCGGGGAGAGCCCCCTAGCACAAAATATAGTGAGATAAAATAGAATTAAAAAGAATCGAGGTAGTCTAGTGTGCAGGTATACATAGATACTAAGTAGAGGCTCTGGCCTGATTAATCACAATAATCACATGTGGAAAAAACTGTTTAAATCATGGGTTGTTTTAGCTTTCACTGCATAAAGATGTTTGCCAGAGAGAAGTCTTTGGAACAGGTGATGTCCTGGTAAGTTGGATCAGCAATGATCTTTGCATCCATCTTCCTTACCCTGGACTCATATAGGACTTGAATGTGTGATAGAATATGATTTTTTCACAGGTTCTGATGATGCATTGCAGATCATCCTTAGCCTGAACAGAGGCAGCACTAAACCAGACAGTGAGAGATGAGGTCATAATGGACTCAATGATGGCTATGTAGAATTGAACCAGTATTGCTTGAGAGAGATTGAATTTTCTAAACTGAACATTCTCTGGTGGGCTTTCTTAATAATACATGTGATGTTATTGTCCCATTTAAGGTTTTGTGACAGCACAGTGCCCAGAAACTTAAATGATTCTGCCATCCTAATGGCCAAGCCATTTATAACAAGTGATAGGTAAGCAGGTGACTGTTTCCTGAAATCTATGATCATCTAATGAGTTTTTGAATTTAAGTTCCAAATTATTATGGCTGTGCCACACTGTCAGATATTTACTTCAAGCACTTAGGGTTCTACCTATTACTTAATTGCTTACAGGTATTTCATTGTCAAAACTTCTATAACTCCCACATCATGAGCAAAAAAGTTTCCTGTCCCTGATGGTCTAGGTTAATCCTAATATTTAAACCAATCTTAGTAGGATCATAGCTATCCATTTTAGGTCCCATACAAATATATAGAAAGCACATTCACACCAAGAGTAACCAAGCAAGATGTGCACAGACAGAAAATAAATTTGCAGATTTTGTGCAAAAAGATACCTTTCTTAGAATCAGCCCTCGGGCCTGGTTGGCATAACGCAGTCACACTACTCAACATGTTTCCTAACCACAATGCTACCTCTCTCATCTGTAGTAAATTAAATTCCAAAATACATACACTACCATTAAATGAGAAAAGATTTGACAACTGAGGTTTAATCATAAAATCTAGATTCCTTTCCAAGAATAGGTTTTCAGTTTGTGAAAATCTGAGAACTATTTCAAATGTAAACTTGGCAGAGGAATTAACAAGAAAGTTCAGATCAGACACCTGTTCACAAAATAGGAAGGTAAAAACAATGAACCTATATTCACAGTTACAACAGCTTCTAGATATGAAAAATGAAAAATTTGCAAACTCCAAACAGCACTTAACAACCTGAATGTACTTATTCCAATTAGTAAGTGGATAGAGACTGTTGTTTTAAAATAGGAACACATGGACACAGTTGGAAACTTGTTAAGGGTAAATTTCACACAAACATTAGGAAGTCTTTCTTTACACAAAGAAAGATAGACACTTGGAATAAGCTACCAAGTAGTGTGGTAGACAGTAAGACATTAGAGACTTTCAAAACTCGACTTGATGTTTTTTTAGAAGAAATAAGTGGATAGGACTGGCGAGCTTTGGTGGACTGAATGGCCTGTTCTCGTCTAGAGTGTTCTAATGTTCTAATGTAGGCCGATTGGGTGTACTCCCATACCCTCTTCAGGATCCTCATGAGGGTAAAGAGCTTGTACACTGTTACTCATCCTGGATTTGAGGTTCCATGACTGGATGGGGTCTTGTTTCCATTTCCCTGGCATAAGCTTTCCAGGTGGGTTCAGAAGTGTAATAGTTGGAGCACACCATCTGGTCACTTTTAAAAGAAACATCTTATATTTAATTAAAACACTCGAAATGGCTTCTTAAACACACCAAAGTTATGCAGTCAGAGAACTGACCTAAATTGATCTGCCATAATGGATTCATCCTGCACCACATGGCACAGTCTTAACCTGGAAAGGCTTGATGGTGAAAGACCAAGGAGGACCCTTCTGTTGAAAGACAAACATGAAGAGATATGACTAATATTTGACAAAAATCCACCTTCTGAGAAAATTTTTTATGGAATGTATCTTTGGCAACTCTACTTTTGTAGAATTTGTTTATAGGCTGTGAAATGAAGCTTATAAAAAAGTACACCCTGATTGCAGTTAAATTTGGTGAGTTTCCATGATGTTGTGAGACTTTTTTGCTGCCTCTGGTAATAGAGGCCCTAAACATATTTGTCATAATTTGATTTTATGTTGATTATCTTTATATATAATACGCTACCGTGGCTGTTCGTTTGTCTGTCCAACATTTTTTTTCTTTTTTTTAAATTTTGTCTATCCAAGATTTTAAATCACTTGTAGCTCACAAACCGCTTGACCTATTGACCTGAAATTTGGTACACATATACTACGTGACGTCTACTATCCTCTTTCAGGATGATGATTGACCTCCAAGGTTATTCCTCTTTTTATTTTTATTTTATTGTAGAATCAACTTTTGGCAGTGGCCAGCAGGGTGTCTGTGTGGCGCATACTGTATGTACGGGCGTTATTCTCATCCCTAACACCTTCGCCGTCACTTCCCCTACCTCTTCATATCGTTTATCATTCTTGAGGCAGATTGAAGACTTAACTGCCAGCTTAAGTGAAAAATTAAACAAAACATACTAAGTAATTGCAACACAAACACTGACATAACCAGTTTTAATGCGAAAAGATGTGGACGAAAGGAGAGAAGCAGTGGGCCGCAAGGGTGGGGAAAAGAAGAGCTGCTCAGGAAGCAGCAAGCACATCAATCTCTGAGCAAACGAATGTTAAACATACAGAGAAAAAGGGGATGAAAACTAGGAATGCTCAGGTCAAGTGTTTTCACTGCAAGTTGTCGTGCAGTGTGCCGTTACTGGTTTACTATAATTTTGCTTTGTTTTACTGTATAATTTCTTGGCCGCACTTTTGAATAACTGTCGTTATGTCAGTTTTCCACATTTCCAGGGGTGTAGCCACATGATTAATTGATTAATTGACGTGACAGGATAAAAAGACAGGTGTGAGTTAATTTTCTTATCTGATCTGCAGATACCAAAACCCTTAAAGAAAAAAAAAAACAATCAATTATGTTTAAATTCTTGTTGCATGTTACTTTTGGTTTTGACCTTTTTTGGTCTTCAGAGCTTGATTCCTGGTTCTCGTTTTGGCCTTCGGTTTCATTTTGTTCTTGAACTTTAATATGTTTTGTTTTGTTTTCTTATGCACATCTTTCAGTTGTGCTCTAAATATTATCTGTCAGTTTGTTGACAGAGCAGTATTAAGGGAATCATGAAATCGGAGGATTACCAGGGCATTTTAGAGAAAAATATGCTACTCAATGTCAGAAATGTAGACATGGATCAAAGAGGAGAATGATCCAAAACACACTTCCAATATGCAAAAGAATGGTTTAAAAGGAAAAACAGACTAGGTTAAACTGGCCAGCAATGAGTCCAATTGAAAACCTTTGGCAAGTGCTGAAACATGCTGATAATAAGGTGAGTCCTGTTAAGATTCAAGAGATAGAACAAATTTCACCTGAAGAGTGGGAGAAACTACCAGAAGAAGCTTATAGGTGACCACAAGAAACTTGGGGAGCAGGTTGCTATCGTTGTCAAAGGAAGTGCAACCAAATATTAGAGGCTGTTACTGCTGTCTAGGTCGTATTTTCATCTTCTTCTGTGAAAAGCAATGACAGACAAATTCAACAGACTTTTTTTTATTGTATACCTTTGGATGTCCTATTAAAATATTCTGGTGATTGAAACGTACATTTTCAATTATTTCAATTATGATATATACCTTAAATGTAAGTGTGCTAATAATATTGTCAGTAGTACTTTAAGACATGCTTAGGGATTCATCCATATTTATTACTTGTATAACTTGTTTATTTGTATTATGTAATTTTGTATTTATTTATTTTTATTTTTTATTGTAATTCTTTCTTTCACTTCTTGTAAAGCATCTTGAGCTGCATTTTTGCGTAAACGTTTCTTAAGTCACCTCTCCCTTACCATCCAGCCCATCTCTCATGTACTCAAGCACTTCCTCACCATGGGCCAATTTAGAGTTGTGGAGGATGTAAGACATGCTGTTCAAGAAAGCAGGAGTCCTTGGGGAGGACCTGCATGAACCTAAGGAGAACACGCTAAGTCCTTAGAGACCATTCCCCAGATGGGAATCAGAGAGAGCTTGGAGCTACCTGTGGCACCAGTGAACAGTATTGCAAGCTGTTACATTTTGGAGAAAGATGCAGGGCCATTTCCTGGTCTAAGTGAGCTAAGCCAGTGAGGATCCCCAACCAACACATGAAAGTGAAGTGTGGAGAAGAAATGGAGGTCAAAGTTGGGCGCCACAGTTAGGGCCTCAAAAAGGTAGAAAAATGATTATTGTTACTATGATGATTAAAAAATGTTAATACTTCAGGCATTAGCTAATTCAAACTTTTTGGATTAGTTTCTCAGTGACTAAAATTAAGAAATAAACATTTCATTGTCTCACCTGCTTTTCCTGTTGGCAGTCGTAACAAAAGAATAAACATTTTGGGGTTTACTTTATAATTTAGTGATTGCACATAAATACACTTAATTGTAAGTGAGCACAGTGTTAGGCTAACACTACACACTGACAGATGCGATCGTTGGGATTTAGAGCAAGTTATTCTAAAGCATTTTAGCAAATTTGTTACTGTTATACAATCATACTAAATTGTTATGTATGAAAATTTTTTAAAAATATATAATTATATATATGTGATAATAATTTAACTACTGCTGTCTCCCCTTGACCTTAAACATTAAGTGATTTCAGGAAGTTAATAATTACACAGAGGTAATATATTTTAGTGATAAAGTGTCTTCTCCATGCTCAAAACACTTAAATAGAACAAGAGAACAACAAATTGAGCAGTCATGGCCGTGCAGAATCAAAAACACAAAGCACTGCAAATTAATAATAAATACCCACCTAAATTATTCGTTCTGTTCCTCCATTCTGATTGATTTTTCTAACTCACTTGCTTGTCTTTCCTGGCCAGTCTGGTTTCCTGATGTCAATGCAAGCAGCTTGAGTAAAAAAAAAGCTGTCACAAAAAAAAGATTCTTTTATATTCTTTATTTTTATACAATAATCTTTGATGGATTTACAGCCATTTTTGTGATGCTTGATGCTACACTTTGACTTGCATGGCAGCAAGTTGGCACAGTTGTTAGCGCTGATACTTACAGCACCACCGGCCTACGTTCAAATCCCACTTGTACACTGTGTATGTGGAGTTTGTACTTTCTCTCTATGCCTGTAGCTGGTTTTTCCAACCATCTGTGAAGGAATTGCAGGTTAAGTTAATTGTAGGCTGATTTTTAATGTTCCAAAATAGGAGACATCTCAATATTCCAGCAAGTGTTGAAGACGCAGAGAAGCAGGTTAGATCGAACAGCAGTTTGGAGTTTTATGCATCTTGTAAAAATGTACATTAAATTGAATACTGGGGGAGGATGGTTCTTCTTGAAAAAGAGAACATTTTGTTAACTTCCAGGATGCAAGTCAATAAACAAGATGCAATACATAAAAAAGGAGGGTCTGGTCAGCCTTTTTAAATTAGGACCTCAAGTGTGAGTTTAAGTATGGATGCGTACCAAATCGTGGTCTTCAATGGATAGTTTTATCCACCCACCTGAGGACCATCTATTCATTTTTATTTTTTGAGCCCATCAGGTTTACTTTAGCATTGTAGGAAGTTTTAGCTATCAGAGGAGGGTTTCATTAGCTGACCCCAAGACATTTTAATGTCACCAGTCAGGTTACCCTCTAGAATGGGATGTGGGAGGAAACAGGTGTGCCCATAAAAAATCTAAATTTACACCATGAAAACCACTCCACTTCCATACAGACCAGCAAGGAGGCACAAAAGCAGCTGTGCTAGATAGATAGATAGATAGATAGATAGATAGATAGATAGATAGATAG
>JANRMT010062814.1:58530442-58564045 GCA_026402145.1 Polypterus bichir lapradei
ATAGATAGATAGATAGATAGATAGATAGATAGATAGATAGATAGATACATATGCATATAATTCAAAACTGATGAACACAGTGGAATCAGTTTGTAATTTAACTTGTTATTATGATCATCTATTTCTTTTTCTATTCCAATGCTGGGTCATGGGTGTTAAAACCTAACATTCTCAAACTTGCTTAATCCAGTTCAAAGTGGTGTGCTGGAGCCTTACCTGTAAGTATCAGGTTCAAGGAGGTAGCCAGCCCTGGGTGCCAGCCCATCGCAGACCCCACTCACACACACACCCACAATGACACAAGACTCCTTTAAAATCAGCAGTTACCTACTTTACATGTCTAATTGGTGACTAAAAGAAAACAGGGGTACAACTGGGCACAAGATTCAAAACCAGGGCATGAGTACTGTCTACTAAACTATATTCTAATATTAAATTAAATATTAAAAATGATCATTTTCTACTATGAACTCCTATTCTGTATTTTGTAGCTGTTTCAATAACTGCAATAAATATTGTTTTGGAGAGGACTGATTGCTTAATTACTGATATTTATCTAAAATGAAATTCTTGTAAATTAATATAGCTAACTCATTATTGAATTTCATGGCAATACCAGAATCAGTAAGTAATAATATGAATTAATAACAGCCCACTTTGCATGCCAGTCCTGACGCTGCATGAAGAATAACATGTGACACCTGTATCTTCTGTCACGCATGCTGACATACAATAGTCGCTGCCATTCAGCCTGTAGTAGTAGTAGTAGTAGTGCTATTCTTTTCACTTCCTGCTCTACTTAAACCTTATTGTCTAGTAATTTCCCTCATTTTGTAATCTTTGTCTGCGCCCCTAGAGGCATTTGGCTGTGCTGTTTCATAAATTAGTCAAACAAAGCAATTACTGTCAGGGAGGAGGTGAGTTATTGAAGGTCAGATTTGGGAATCTGAGACTTAGTGTTGCACACAGCCTTTCCAGAGATGCTGATCTGGCAACATGTGATTCAAGTAACACTGGAAAGGAATGCTAAAGTATGTATTATGCCTGCAGCAAGATCATTTAATACCTTTTCCTGTAGCAATTTGTGATTCTCAAAAACTTTAAACTCCTTCTTTGGTTTAACCTATATCTTTAAATTCTTAAACACTGCAACCAACTGGGAAGGTTTTAGGCAAGGTTTGAAGAGAACAGATTGATTTTTCATTTTCAAAACCTGCTGTTTAGTAATAGACAGGTTTTTCTGAAAGACGGGCAGTTTTCAATACGGGCAGATATTTATACAACTGAATTATTTACGAACTGACCATAACTTTTTGTAAGTACACTTAATACATTCTTTATGAGCGGGTAATAGTATATTGCCAAGCCAATAAATCATTGTGCTTACTTAATTGAGTTTAGAATTGGCCAGTGTTTTGCTAAATTTGTCTTTATAGAATTCATAAGTAGCTCTCAGTTGAAATATTGTATTCAAGAAAAAAAAAAAAACACATGTTGGACTGTTATCAATACAAACCAACACATAAATGTCTGTTCTGTTACGTTCAGTCTTGGGGGACCCCTAATGGCTGCAGGATTTTACCTAAACTA
This sequence comes from Polypterus bichir lapradei, assembly GCA_026402145.1. Classification (NCBI taxonomy): domain Eukaryota; kingdom Metazoa; phylum Chordata; class Cladistia; order Polypteriformes; family Polypteridae; genus Polypterus; species Polypterus bichir. The sequence continues at coordinate 58,532,033 of JANRMT010062814.1, forward strand.
CTCTAGTTTCATAAACAGTGCATCATTTATACTTTTAATTCATCTCATTGTTTAGTTTTCTGACCTTCAAATATTTCTAACATACTCATATATACAGTGTATTTATTTTATGTCATAGCTTTACATGCATATGCCTCTTTTGACATTTTCTTTTAATTTACAGTTTTCTGTAGAGTTTGCTCTCTTTTCTGTCCAAATGCTGATTATCAGCTGAAATGGGTGCAAACAATATACATCCAGCCATCTATTTTCCTAACCTGCTTATCCAGGGCAGGATTGTGAGGGCAGCTGGAGCCTATCCCAGCAATCATTGGGCTCAAAGCAGGGAAAACACCTGGACACGGCACCAGTCTATTGTAGGTGCAAACAACATGAAATACTAAAACAGAGACAGTTATTTCACTGCCATTTTCACTTGTCTGTTTATTAAGAAATGTTTCTTACAAATGAGCAGACCGGTGAATATCCTACTGAATTATCTACACACCTTTGGTATTCAGTGTTGTCAGCATTTGGAAGAAATTTGTGGAGAAATGTCTATAGAAACATTGGCAAAGGAAACTTAGCCACTTCAAGTTTTGGCTAATATGATAATATTTCAGAAACCCTTCAAAAAATAAATTCAGCCACTCATTAACAATTAAATCAATCAGAAAATGTTTGTTAAGTTCATGAAGCTCAGGCTTGCTGCTGAGTACTTTGAAAAGAGTTCTTCAACAAGAACAAAGGGGACAAGCTGGAAACATGTTAAGGGTAGACTTTGTACAAGCATAAGGTAATTGTTCTTTACACAGAGAACAATAGAGAGTAAATTACAAAGTCGTGTGGCAGACAGTAGGACTTTAGGGACCTTCAAAACTTGACTTGTTGTTATTTTGGAGAAATTACATGGATATGATTGGAGAGGTTATTGGGTTGAATGATTTGTTCTTATTAAAATTGTTTAAATGTTCTGAAATTACTTACATAAAAAGTAAACTTGATGCACTGATTGTGAAATTGATTGGAATAAAAACCCACAGCCACAGGGGTCACCAAAAACTGTACTTGGGAACCACTGATCTAGATGATCATCATATTGGCCTATGACTGGATTAAAGAAAATAATTTGTATCTGACTATATGAATCTGGCTTGTAAGAGCAATTAGACAAGCAAAACCCTTGTCCTGAATGGTGAACATTAATGATTTAATATATTTTATCCATTTCATAATATAAACAGAAGTGTCCTTCAGATAAAGATGTTGCTGGTTGGTATTGTTACTGTGGTGGTGGTACAGTTAGTTTGTAATGTTTATTGTTGTTGTGATATTTATCTTTCTGGGCTTTCTTCCCTAAACCCAGAGGTGTCCAGATAAGTTGATTGTCAACACAAACTGGACCTGCCATGAGTGACTGGTGGTGTCCCATTCTGGAATGGATTTTACTTGACTGTGGCTCACTGTAGCTGGACAAATACAATACAATACAATTTATTTTTGTATAGCCCAAAATCACACAAGAAGTGCAATAACCTGCTTTAACAGGCCTTGCCTCTTGACAGCCCCCCCCTTTCCCCCCCCCCCCCCCCCCCAGCCTTGATTTTCTAAGAAGACAAGGAAAAACTCCCTAAAAAAAACTCTTGTAGGGAAAAAAATGGAAGAAACTTTGGGAAAGGCAGTTGAAAGAGTGACCCTTTTCCAGGTAGGTTGGGCGTGCAGTGGGTGTAAAAAAAGGGGGTAAATACAACACAATACACAAATAATCCTCAATACAATATAATAGTAAAATAAAAATATTAAGTACAGAGCAGAATTAAACAGTAGATGACATCACATAATAGGATTTGAATTTGTTTAAAGTCCTGGAGACCTCAGCCATAAAGCTGCCTCCCCCTATTGGCCATCCCACAGCTGAGACAGCGCTGGGCCAGCCAATCCGATGAAAGGACCCTTCTACCCTATAATTCCTGCAATCCTCCATCAGGGATGACTTTACCTTAGGCAGGTAAAACAACTTGGCAGGTGGCAGTGGCACCAAGTGCCACATTTGAGTACCCAGAAGACAAACAGAATAGGTGAGGGTTAGTGACAAATTATAACTATCATGTTACTTATGTTTTAGTGTTAATGACCAACAACAGAGATGCAGTCTGTACAGTTGATCAGCAGCTCTAGTCAGGGTATGCTAAATTGAAGTAGTGAGTCTTTGATTTGAAAGCTGAGACTGAAGGGGCATCTCTTATAGTAGCAAGCAGACCATTCCACTGTTGGAGCACACCATTGTCAGGGACCCTGTAACAAATGAACTAAGGATGCTCAGAAAATGAAGGGATAGATATGTTAAGCACCTTGAAATGACCTTGACACAGTCTATACTGTATTTTACTAAAATATATTCCAAGAAACATCTTCTGATGGTTGATCTATGTGCTTTAACTCCCTATACTTATAAAAACTTGGTAAACACCATAAAATCAAAGTAATTTCTTCACAACGATGGTATGCATGTGTTTGCTATGCAAATTTGTGTTCCAAACTCCAGAGTTATCTATAAATAGTTAAAAATATCTTGCACACACTGGTGTTTTACATTCAAATGAGGCATGGGTACAGCTGGAAAACAAAACCCTTAAAACGTACTGAATACATCCACTGTGATGAAGCAAAGGTTTTGATTTAAGAAAATATGCCTTTTGTGTTTATAGGGGACCTTTATGATAATGAAAGGAAACTAGAAATCATTTTTTTATCACAGATTCTTGGAACTATTTTTTTTGAGGTAAGAATACATTCATTTTTTGCTTGTCTGCTCACAGTCAGCCTCTGTTGTGATTGGAGTTACAGCAAACTAACAAGCCTCTAGCGCCAAGCTCTGTTTTGCTTATAATGCTAATTTTGTTCCTGAAATTGTATTAGTTCAACAGTTGTGTTCTGCCCTGACTTGTAATAACAAACGGATGCACACTCATATCATGATTATTTTTTCCTAAACACAGCTTACTTTTTGCCTATTATATTCTTTGCTGTTATTTTACAAAGCCTACAGACTGATATTCACAGAATGGCAGAGCAGTGAAATGAGCAAGTAAGAGTTTTATTGTACTTTTCACAAATAATTATAAATATATGAGGAAAACATGCAAAACTAATACACTAAGGCAGTATGAGACAGGAATGACAGCAGAGGATTGAGGGCAAAATAAGCTTCCATGCAGTGAAAGAATATAAGCGATCAAGTGTGATGTTTTTAGTTATGATTGCCTAGTTGTCTACTAAACAGAGACAGTAATTTATGTCTGGGCACCAACACTCGATAATTAATATCAATAACAGTGCTTGGTAATGAAATTATAATGTGAATCCACATTCCTAGGGCTGAAAGATGCCATGAAAGGAGACAAGTAGCACAGCAAATTGCAGACTCTCCTTTTAAAATGGTTTGTCTTTTTACCTTCCTAAAACAACAAGTATATGCTGTTTTGCAATATTTGTGTAATCACAAGCTGAGGATCAATACTCAATAACATTTTTGGCTTGAAAAATGGATGTAATCAATAAGGTTTAAGTGTTTTGTTTTCCGGTTGTAACTATGCCCTGTGTAAAACACCAGTGCAGGCATGATATTTTTTAAAATGAATACTTAATGCTCTGCGGTGGGTTGGCGCCCTGCCTGGGATTGGTTCCTGCCTCGTGCCCTGTGTTGGCTGAGATTGGCTCCAGCAGACCCCCGTGACCCTGTGTTTGGATTCAGCAGGTTGGAAGATGGATGGATGGATAGATAATGCTGGACTTTGGAACCCAGTTGCAAATGCGTATATATGATCCTTGTGAAGAAATAACTTGAAAAATAACAATTGTATCCTTTACGATGTTCTATTTTGATAATGACTTCCTTCTATGAATCTTTGACTGGTGATTTTGATGAATTCTTTCCTTTATTTTTGATTTCTGCCTTTCATTTTGACCATGTCATCTGCCTGCTCCCAAAAGCAACACATTATCTCCTGTTCATTAAATCATTTTGAATATCCGTTGCTACCTCTAGTCTTTTAAAGATGATTCAGAGCAATGGAAGGCAAGCCACTCCAAGTAGGCAATCAAGGAAGGAACCTGTTATGGCCAGGATGGACAGCATTTTGTATTAATTAATATTTTATATGACATCATTAACACCATGCACCATCACAGGGCACTTTACAAGATTAAAAAAGTTACAGTTGAGTATCAATGAGTATTAAACAAAAGGAAAGTACAATATTAGGAATAAGCAATAAAATGTCTGGGTCAAAAAATGCACCGAATGGTTGCATATTCACAAGAATCCTGGACATATACCTAAGGGGTTTTACCCAACAAGTGTCAAAAGGAGCAATATAGTTCCAACATACCTGTGGTGTGAAATCATAATGATAGTGATAAACCTAACTTAAAATGGTGAAGGTATAGATCAAGCATAGCTACACAACAAGATTACAAAGTTTAGTACAACGTAATAGACAGGGAAAACTAAAAATGTTTGAGTGAAGCTCTTAAAAAGTGCAGGATAAGTAACTATCGTACAACGAGACAGTGAACAGTGCAATGACACAGATAAAAAATTGAAAAAATTCGGACGTGAGCGTCAGTAGGCTTTGAGTCCTAGAAACCATGTTACCTATTCTATAACATTTCAGTAATTATTTACCACTCTTATGCTGATCTTTCTGATCATAAAATAAGTCATTACGATAACAATTGATGAGAAGAATTCATAATTGATTGCAGGATTATGGTATTTGAGGGTTCCTTTAGAGTGCCTCTTTCTTTTGCACGATTTGGCTCAAAAACTAATCTCCATATTGTCCTCTCATAACAGGCTTAAGTTTCGAGTTTGTTTTTTTCTGTCGAGCTGTTTTTGCTGTAGACAGTCCTCATGAAACTGTGACACACAGACACACACACACTGACAGACGCACACCCATCATAGAGATATCAGTGTTTTTGGTATCGTCGAGAATTGTCGAAAACCAGAGATCGAAATTTTTGATGAATTTAAAACTTTTGCTCCTCCTCCATAGATGATAGGTTATGGTGGGAGAGGGCAAAAAAGCAAAAACAAAGATACAAAGCAGGATTTTTTATTGAGAGAGACTGAGTCCCCTGTTTAGGCCTAGGACAAGAATGTCAGAGATTAGGAGCCATAAAGCTGAAGTATGAGTATTGGCTAAGAATTGCTTAAGTGAGTCTGATAGATTTAAGTAATGTAGACTGCTATTATTCTGTCTCAGCCAGAGGGTTTTGAAGTAGCTGATATCACAGGTATGGAAGTACTGTATGCTTCTTACAAAAGTCACTGAAAATTGGAGAAGTTGACTATCAATGTCAATACAATTCAGTTAATTTTTATATAGCGCTCTTCACTGAGTGCCATCTCACAGCACTGTATTAGTTCACTGTACAAATTCCTAATTACACAACACACTCAGGGGATTTGTGTAATGTGTGTTACCAAGTGCTCTGTTATATCATGGCTTTCAGCTTCTAGTTTGCCTAAAGTACCTGCTAGTCCCAGTGTCTATCTGTAACAATCAAATTCTTTGATAAATAACAAAAAAAAAAGTCCTGACCTTTAGCTTTGTCTTATTTTGTACTTTGACTCTGGATGATTAGACTTAAAGTGGATCTTGTCTTATTTCCTAAAAATTGCTTTTCATATAATATGTATATTTTTCTGGCACAGGCTAGAATTTTTTGTATACTGTATGTGCATAAAGAGGGCAGCGCGGGGTGCAGTGTTAGTGTTTACATGTTACTCCCCATGTCTGCATGGGTTTCTTCCAGATGCTCCAGTTTTCTCCTACTGTCCAAACACATGCAGTATAGTTAAGGTAAGTTGGCGATGCTGAATTAGCCTTAGTGTGTGTTTAGTATGTTGGGTGTTGACCCTGTAATAGACTGGCAACCTGTCTGGGGTTTGTTGCAGCCTTGTACCCTCTGCTGGCTGGTACAGGCTCCAGCCACCCCACCTTGACTCTGGTCTGGATGAAGCAGATTAAAAAATGATATGACATGAGATTCATAAAGGCTAACACCATCTATGTAAATATAGAAAAAGAAAACTACACACATGTCTACATAACCATTTAAAGCATAAATCAGAGTAATGATTTGATTATTGATTGTATTTACTGATCCCTGCTATAATATGTGCACTTTAAAGTGCCTTCAAGCATTAATGTAGCCCTCACTGATACCACGCTTTGTCACTTTAACCTTCGTGTCCTTGGTGAATTGCAGTGTGTTGCATATTTTAAATTTAATTTCTCTGTTCCCCACATGACTTCAATTATCTAATGGTAAACTAATTCTGGCTCATTCAGTTCATTTAGAACTGAAATATTAATGAACCTTACTAAATAATAATGGAAAGCACCAGTGAGAAAGTCACTGAATTCAGAAGTGTTTTAACAAATTAACCCGTGAAGAGTGATGGGGTTAACACATCAGTTGTCTGTTAACCAAATTGTATTAAGGTACTGTATGTTCATGTGTTGCAAAAGCATTATCTACAGTACCTGTAAATGTTAGCCACATACACCTATATAAAAATGAATTTGTGTACAGTCTAATAATTTTTGAACAAATGTAACATTCATTTAGAGTATTGTATTGCTGTATATTTTTAAGAAAAACACTTCAATATTACAAACACAGTTAGCCCATTCACGACTTAGCTATGCAAAAATCCTTGAAATTACACTTGAAATTAAGAATCTCGTGGTATTCACATACTGCCCTTCCAGATGTGCATACCTATTTCCCCCTGGAGTAGTTAATGTGTTCAATTAATTAAATACGGTATCACAAAGCAAAAAAATCTGCCATTTTGAGTGTCAGGTTGTGTCCTTTCTCCTATAAAATTTTTTCTGACAATTACATTTTTGGGAATTACTTGTCCCGCACTGCAATATCAAAAGGAATCCACAAAACGAAAGGAGATTTTTCCCTCCTACACACTCTCATATTGTGCATAAATCATTTTTTCGTCTCCAATTTCATTCATGTTTACAGAAAACTGGGTGTAGCAATGCTGGCAGTGCGAAGTAAAGGCATTAACGACATGCAGCATCAAAAAGCAAGAACCAAATACTGTGTAATACATGCGATAATAATGCTTTTTATTTTTAAGGCACCCTTCTCCTACACAAAGAGCTGAGCACAATTAGGAAGCCTTGAGTCTACTTATTACATTAGCAGATTTTTAGAAATAGTGCCCTGCAGATTATGTGACTTGCTCAGGGAGAGATAGAGGAACTGAAATGGCAGACTTGAGTATTAAAATCCAGCAGCTTGTAGGCCTCCCTGTCAGTTGTTTACTGGAACACCACTTTTCAAGGTTAAATTTTATTAAATTTGTAAATATTTGGTATTATTCTTTTAATTGATTTTCTTTTATATGGTAAGGTTTGAAAGAAAATCAAAACATTTAATGTCAACAGTTTTCCAAGATTAAGAGAGCTGGAAAGGACTAATGTTTTCCCTAGAGCATTAGTTTTAACCATCCAGTCTGATGGCTGAGCTAAACTGAGTGTGTGACAAAGGTCTGAAGAGTTCAGCGAGGGGGTCGGACCCCAGTTTATGTTATCAGCCTGCCAACAGTGTCTTTCCATCGTGCCCTTTAGAGCTTTGTGAAATACTCATTGCTCAATTAATTTGAGTGTTTTAATGGAAAAAGTGCGCTCTTATTATTCTTACCACCTTGGTAGGCACATTTTTTTTTAAGACATATCGAATCTAAAAAGGAATTAAATGAACAAACATATTCTTTGGAAATCCCAGTTTTATTTACATTTTGATTTTTATGGAATTATTTATTTTTTGTTCCGGAGCTAAGGAGATTGCAAAATAATTGGTGTAGAGGGTTGCCCATAGTCTAGTATTTCACTTTGATAATGTGAACTGCAGACCTCGCGTTTGACAGGAGTGAGCTCCCAGGGGGGATTGTTTCAGCTCAGCCGGGCAGGCCTTGTCAGGCAAAGCATATATTAAATAAAGCAATTTGCCAGATTTGGGAATATGGCCGAGTGCATTTCTGCTCACCTAAACACAGTGTCTGACTGCAGTGCCTAATCAAGGACTGGCCAACGGTTGGAATATTTTACATTAAATTGTGGTTATGATCAATAATATTAAAGGGAGCAGGGCTAAGCAAAAGTGTATCTATTTTGAATCACAAAATGATAATTTTAAGCTGTTTTTGCTCATAAGGACTAAAGGAGAAAGCATTTTAAAACAGAAGATCATACTGCTAAGTCTTTTATTTCAGCATTATGTAGCTGTGAATGTCATTCATATGATTTCCACAATTCGACGAAAAACAGCAGAGGAGCTGATCAATTGTGACTAAGGTGTGCCATAAAGCTGCTTAGGTGGTATCTTTGGACCGAAGGCAGCTCCAGACTTGAACACACTTATAATTTATTCATTAGCACAATATCATCACTCTTGGAATAATACATTATTAAACAAAATCACATTAAAAAGAAAAAAAAGAGTCTGCTGCCTTAGTTATTCTGCATTGTTACTCTGAGGTTTGTAACATGACCCTCAGATGGACTTTCTCTAGTCATTTTACAGTATATTGAATTGGGCTTAGGTGTACAGTAAGTGAGGTGGGGTGAGATATTATTATCTGGATAATGTTTTCAATTCCACACACAGTTGTTTGGCTTTTCCTTATCACGCACTATATAAGGAATAAGCATGTATCTAGGCAAATATTATTTGCTAAAGAAGGATCAAAAAGTTAAATTAAGAAACAAACTTAATACATGTAATTTTGATGCTTTACGTCAGCATTTTGTCTGATTATTAAAAAATAAGAAAGGAATTCTGATGAGCAGTTCTTCTATGCCATTTGGCATTTTAGCACCATTAAAGCATTCAAGTGGCAATGAATGGGTAAATGGATGGTGGCAAATATCTTAAAGTTCTATCTGCAAAAAAAAAAAAAAAAGTGAAAGTCATAATCTTTTTTAAACCTTAACAAAAACACTAAAATATTCATCTGGTTTTGGACTTGCTTAACCAACCTCAAGGTCACAGGCTGAAGCTCATCCCTGGCAGCATGAGGTAGCAGTGCTAGAAAAGGTCCAGAGAAGAGCGACTAGGCTGATTCCAGGGCTACAAGGGCTGAATTATGAGGAAAGATTAAAAGAGCTGAGCCTATACAGTTTAAGAAAAAGAAGATTAAGAGGTGACATGACTGAAGTACAATAGATTGAGAGGAGACTGTTATTTTAAAATGTGTTCATCAAGAACACGGGGACACAGCTGGGAACTTGTTAAGGCTAAATTTCGCACAAACATTAGGAAGTTTTTCTTTACACAAAGAACGATAGACACTTGGAATAAGCTACCAAGTAGTGTGGTAGACAGTAAGACGTTAGAGATTTTCAAAACTCAACTTGATGTTTTCTTGGAAGAAATAAGTAGATAGGACTGGTGAGCTTTGTTGGGCTGAATGGCCTGTTCTCGTCTAGAGTGTTCTAATGTTCTAATGCAGGAACCCATCTTGCACAGATGAAACGAAAGAATTTTAGAATTTTGCTAAAATTGTTTAATGCATAATTTTCTTTATTTTTTGGTTTCTAATGCAAAAAGTATGTATTTGTATGAAAAGTATGCTAATTATAAAAATAACAAAACCATTTCTTATTGACTATATGGCAAATTGCTAGACTTATCAGGTATAAAAATTGTACTTTGCAATTCAATAAAATTATACATATATATAAATAGAATTGAAAGACAATATTAAACCGTAATTAAACATGTCTTGTTTTACACACGTCGCATAATTATTTTCTCCATATAAGAACAGGAAAATGAATATTTCTTTGCTTATTTAAGTAACAACGACACCAAGGTTATACTCTACAAAGACATCTTCCAGCAAAAGAGTAGCTCTTCATTTTTATAAATTCTGATGATAGCACTCACTCTTATATCAGATGGCAACACTGACGTCATGCGCGGCTGACACACATTTCAGCATGGCAACTTTACTCTCAGCAAAATCCTTGAAAAACCTAAAAAACATCACTTAGAAACAGCAACTAAAATGCAAAACATTTAAAAATGGAAGATTAACTAAAATTGCATTTTGAAAGGTAACAAATCTTCTCTGTTAAGATCTCTGCGTAGGCTCGTTTCCTGCATGTTTTTCTTCTTCCCTCACTCCCTTGCTGTTGCTCTGTTTCTGTTGTGTCTTCTCTTTGTAATTTCACGCCTGTCCCTTACTCTCAGTGATGCCTTTTGTCTGGATGAGGTGAGGTTCTGATTGGCACTTGGTGCTGGCATCATTTGGGTTGCAGGTACGAGGGAGCCACATGTGAGGCACACTGCTATGACGTTTGCTTACTCTGGCAGCTGTGCTCTTTGGCTGCCCTTGTGTTCTTTCTTCTCTTAGACTACATCCACACTCAAAATGTAAACTTTTGAAAGCACTCTGATTAGCCTTATATTTCTAAAATCACCAGCTAAGCATTGCCATGTCTATGCATAAAAATGGAGAGTTTTGAAAACAAAGACTCTAATCTCGCTCTAACTGGTTTGTATTTATTACGTGGCCCTTCCCCGATTAGCTGCTGTTCATTACATTTTACTTTTTCTCAGAGACTTTGCTTGAATTATACTCGTGTGTTACTCTCAGTAACAATTCCACCTTATCATTGGTCAAAACAATACAATTTTTCTTTTTTTGCTTTTTGTTTTTCATGTTCACTATTGTTGTTCTCTGTGTATGAACACAAGTTACAAATGAATGTCTGGCATGGAGGACCTTTCCTCTTCCTGTTTCCGTCAATGCACATTCACAATCTGTAGGCTGGCGGCTGCACCATTTACATTTTCAGTCGTTTTAGTGTGGGCAGAGATCATTCTAGTTTAAAACTGCCATTTTTTAAAGAAAATGTAGTAGTGTGGACATAGCTTTAGTGTTGTAAGTTTACAGTCTTATGATACTTTTTTTCAGTTTGCTTTTGACACGTTTTTGGTATTTTAGATTTTTGGATTTTAAACTTTAAGCTCAGTAATTTATAACATATTTTGTTTTGTTGCCTTATTTTTTATTTCTTTTCACTTAAGTAGACTTTAAATACATTTTGATTCCTTGTCTAGATTCATAATGATTATTATCAAGTATTTCTTTGTATTTAGACATTTCTCAAGCATTACAGAATTTGTTCTCTTAATTCAACAAACAAAATCTTTATTATTAAAAGTACTTTGTGTGAATGTAAGGGTTTTTAGAAGTATTGAACTTTGTATTTGGCAACTGTTTATAAAATAACATCATTTTTAAATTAAACAGAACTATTGATTAGGCAGATCATGCATTGTTTCTTATGTGACTTCATACTGACTCAACATTCACAATAGTGGGATGCTGTTGGAGCACTACATAAACTCCTGACACCACCACAATATTCAACTGCACCAGATAATGTTCTCCACATGCATGTAAATGTCACATTTCCATTTTTTAAAAAATGAAGGAAATTACTTGCTACTCATAACATTCAAGGTATAATCGTCTTTACAGTTCAACAATCCACCTCTGAATTGCTGGAGATGGCTGGATATAAGAATTGGAAGTCAATAAAAGCACACCTGGAGAAACAAAAAAAAAAGGATTTTAGAGTCTCAAAACCAAACAGAATATTCACTTAGTTAAGAGAAGGCCAGTGAGAAAGTATCTAAAATTCCAGCAAAAAAATAAAGATTACAGAAAAAAACAAAACATCTAAAGCAGTTAAAGCAAACGTCCTAAACAAACAAATTATACTGTAATTTTCCTATCCATAATTGTCTTTTTCAGTAAAAAGTGCCCTTAAGCATCCAAAACATTGACCAGGCCCTCCACTATGTTCAAAACATGTGATGTGGTGATGTCCCACAACAGCACAGGCATCACAAGCTCGACAATCAAAGCTGTTGCTAGAAGCAGTATGGCCACAACTATAAAACAGTGTACAAAATGTTATGAGAAAAGAAAAAATGATAATAAAAGATGTAAACAAAAACCATAACATTATGAAATAGTTAAATAACATAAAATGTTAACTTCATAATATGTACAGGCATATAAACTGTATATTGTGGACAACCCAGGCTGGCACTGCCACCTGAACCCAACACAGACAAGAATGGGACACAAGTTCAAGGCACACACTATTTTATTTTTTCCTTTTTTACTGCATGAGAAACGCCTTCCCCTGTTTCCCACAGGCAAAAAACAGTCTCAGCACAAGCACAGCACAAATCCTTCCTTCACTCTTTCTTTTCTCCTCCACTTCTCTGGTCAAGCTTAGTCTTCCTCCTCCCAACTCTGGCTCCCCAAGTAGTGACTGCTGGTTCCTTTTATAAAGCACACAGAAGTGCTTCAGGTGCTTGATATCTCATTTCTGGCAGCACTTCTGGGTGTGACAGAAGAACTGCCCATAAGGGCTCAGCAGCTCCTGCTGCAGCACCTGCGGATCACAACAAACTCCAACTCCCATGAAGCCGTGCGGGAGTATGAGGCACCACTGCAACCGGCGGCGGGGTTCGTTGCCATCAAGCGCCCCGGGGGAGGTAACTATCTGGCCATGTTTGCTCCCCAGTCATCCCAGCGTGGAAGCATCCCAGTCGGGCAAGGGCCTCAGCCGCACGCCAAAATATATATATATATATATATATATACTGTATATATACACACCATAATATGGGGTGTCAAACAGAAAATTACAATGATTTTCAGAATATATAAAGTCAGCGTCGGAATATATAAAGTCATTCTTGAATATATAAATTTAAAGTCAGATTATATTGATATTGATTGAAACAACTCTGGCACATTTTTAGTAACCTCAATGAGTTCCTAATACAACGTAATGAAATAAGTTCACAAAAACATCTTCAGAAAAATATTTAAAAAAAAAACCCACTGTTGTTAATTCATTCAAAATTATGTATGTGCCCGGCATTTTGAACACTATATGTATTTATTCATTTTGTATGGGCACATTTTTGGATGAATCTCACAAGCCCGATCGACTCTGAGTGGCTTCTGTTGAAGTGAAATGACAAGCATGGAAATTTTATATAGACAGTGAAAGATTTTATCTATTCCAATGCTGACTTTATATATTCAAAAATGACTTTATATATTCCTACGCTGACTTTAAATAATCAGGCTTTGACGTTATATATAATCGGGAATGATTTTATATATTCCGACGCTGACTTTATATATTCAAGTTTTGACTTTATATATTCCGACGCTGACTTTATATAATCAGGCTTTGACTTCATATATTCCACCACTGACTTTATATAATCAGGTTTTGGTGTTATATATTCAGAACACTGACTTTATATATTCTGAAAATCATTATATTTGCCTGTGTGGCACCCCATACACACACGCACAAACACATATATATATATTGTGAAATAACAAGTCTCAACACACTAAAAGAAGGTTTGGGGCAGCCACCCGTATATTGTTCATAGCTGCAAAAGGATTTAGAGAGCACAATTGATGTTGCAGGTTTGAGTTCCCAAAATGAACTGCCCTCAGTTTGGCAAGATGGAGGATTTATAGTCCGTAACCCGGAAGTGACTTCAGTCTGGGAGCCGGAACCGGAAGTGACGTCAGTCTGGGAGCCGGAACCGGAAGTGGTGTCCATCTGGGAGCCGGAACCGGAAATGACATTTAATCAGGCAGGTTTCCCGTATTTGATCTACAGAATTAACAGAAACAGGTTTAGAGCACCCTGCCAACTCCTGGCCCGGCGGGTAATCACCTCCACTTGGTCCACTCAGCTCGCTCCTAGTCGCACGTGTGTGACAATATTCACACACACACACACACACACACACACACAAACACACATATATATATATATATATATATTGTGAACATTGCCCTGGACACTGCATGGGAACAAGCTTTGGAAAGCACAACATTTCTTTGAGGTGTTCTTAGCTAGCATGAACATCACCATTTTTGAATTGATTTCCAAACCATTTATTAGCAGGCCATATTGAAGACCATACTCCAAATTCACCAAGGCAATATTTTTGTCATTTTTATGAAAGGGTCTTGAATTTTCAATGTTTTCCATTCGCTGTAATGGAAAATAGCTGAAATATTAGCAGACCACTGAAATGAAACTGTATTTGTTTACACAGTTATTAAAATCATGTAAGAATTTGGGGCACAACCATATAATAAAACCAAATGGCATTTTAATGGAGGAGTCAACAGAGGATGCATGAATGGGTTGATAGGGATCAGAGGAAATTGTGTGGTTCTTATAACCTGTATGATCTGTAAAAACTGGCTATCAATATACTTTTATATTTTCTTCATAAGTAAAATGCAAAGAAGATGAACTTCAAATAATACCAGTGCTGGTTTCCTTCTAATTCCATTTGTACCCGAGGTACCCAGACTGGATTTACTGAGAATTGTAGAGTGTTAATAGGCATCAGAATTGGATAAAACACAGAATAAAATTGTGAGGCAAGGCATAGCCAAACACAGAGATTATAATGGAAATAAAACTGCTGCTGGCTTCTTATTGCTTGCCTCAGGTTTAGAGTGAGTTTAATCAGCAGGGAGCAACCAGGTCACTGTAATTATTCTTACAATGTCCTATGGCTTTAACTACATTTTATGAATCGTAGGCTTCTAAATTTGATTCTGAGTCTCAGTTGGTTCATATTATAGTGGAAAGCATTTAGATTTTCCACACTCTGAAAATAATAGGAAACAAAATATCCATCTGTCTAATGTCGCATTAATGGCATTTTTCCATTAGTGTGAATATGGAGGGCTTTGGAACCCGCTGCTGGATGGGAATAAAAGAAACTTTGAACACAGAATTTTCTGAATGAATTAAAAAGTATATTTGTTAGAAAAAAAAGTCAGTTCATTTCCTAGATTCAGTTAAAAATCCAACTGGAAAAGACAAGAAATGAGATTGCTGCTTTATTTCTGGTTCCCCACTGTCTATGTAAAGTGCTTCGGGTAGCGAGAAAAGTGTCATATAAATCCATCCATCCATTATCCATCCATCCATCCATTTTCTAACCCGTTGAATCTGAACACAGGGTCACGGGGGTCTGCTGGAACCAATCCCAGCCAACACTGGGCGCAAGACAGGAAACAAACCCCGGGCAGGGCGCCAGCCCACCTCAGTGTTGTATAAATGTAATTAATTATTATTTTTAATTCTGGATATTTTGTCTGCTATTGAACAATGCATAAATGAGATGTAGTAATGAGAAACTATATATATAATTCACTAAGCAGCCGACCATGGCACGCAAGACAGAGACCATGGGATACGCATGACAGAGCCACGCCTGCCAACTGACAGAGCCCTGCCCACCAACTCTAAGACCATGGGATATGCACGACAGAGCCCCGCCCGCCAACTCTAACCCTCCTCCCACGTCATGGGATACGCACGACAGAGCCCCGCCCGCCAACTCTAACCTTCCTCCCGCGTCCACCCTCGCTGTCGAGGCATGCACACTGCCTGCTCATGTACCCGCATGTAACACCTCACCAAACACTGCCTCAGTCGCTTTCGTCTCTGCTACAGTCCACATGCACCTCTGAGCCACGTTGACTTTTCATTGTTCTTTTCAGTTCCGGCTGCTTTTCTATATATAGTCAACCAAGTCGCCTGACCATGGGATACGAATTACAGAGCCCCACCCACCAACTCTAACCCTCCTCCCGTGTCATGGGGAATGCACGACAAAGCCCCGCCCGCCAACTCTAACCCTCCTACCGTGTCCACCCTCGCTCTTGAGGCATGCGCACTGCTTGCTCATGTGCCCACCCCCAACACCTCACCAAAAACATCCTCACTCGCTTTGGTCTGTGCTGCAGTCCACATGCAGCTGTGAGTCACTTTGACTGTTCATTTGCCTACCATGGCCACTGCTTCAAATGTATTTCATGGAAACAACACTTCTTTCAATGTTATACAAATTCCTGCATCAGGTAACTGTTTGTTTCTATCAGTCGTTTTTTTCTGGAAAAATGTCATCGACGAAACTGTTGCTCTCGAACTTTCCATTGTTGTTAGTCACGAAAGCATAGTCATACAGTCTGCTCAACAATACGCTGACTACATGAATACTTCCCGAGTTTATGGTGGCGAGGCAGAAATTGTGGCGATGTCCCAAATGCTTCCAGCTACTATCACCATTCACTTCCAAGAACGTCCTCATGCCTCTCCTCGAGTTTACAATCCGGCCTAACGTCTCTCCATATCCCTGCTCTTTAGCGGTCCTTTGGCTCATGGGCATTACGAGGTTCTCTTGCCTCTCAAATACACACGTGATGACCTTCTGGTGCCATTTATTGACATTGTCAGTATTCGCACACAAAGTACACACCCACATGATCGCCACAATGATGTGACATCACCTTCCCACTATTCAATTCCTGAAAAACATTTACAAACGCATTTCACACCAGAATTTCAATGCAACATTTGCTCCAAAACCTTCACACTCCAGAAACATCTCAAAGTACATTTAAACAAAAACTCCACTGAACAAATGCATTCCACACAGGACTTTCAATGCACCATTTGTTCCAAAACCTTCCGACTGCAGAGATATCTCAATGCACATTTAAAAACACACTCCACTGAATGAATGATGCAATGTGAACATTGCCCGCAATGCTTCAAAACAACTCACGCTCTCAAGAACCACTTACAAACTCATTCCACTCACAGCTTCAGTTGCACATTTTGTAACGAGGACTTCATGGCTGAGATGGATCTCCTCAACCATGTGCAAATCCATTCAACACAAACATTTGTATGCAAAATTTGCGACAAACAGTTTCACGTACGTCTCACGCTGATATCTTAGTAACCATCTCAAAACACATTCCCTGATGAATTCCTTTCAATGTCAAGACTGCACTAAATTGTTCAAAATGTTATTTCTTCTCAACAAACATACCAAAACACATGGGCATTACGAAGTTCTCTTGCCTCTCACAAACACACGTGATGACCTTCTGGTGCCGTCTATTGGCATTGTCGGTATGTGCACACAAAATACACACCCACGTGATTGCCACGCTGATGTGACGTCACCTTCCCACTATCCTGTTACTGAAAAACATTTACAAATGCATTTCGAACCGGAATTTCAATGCAACATTTGCTCCAAAACCTTCACACTCCAGAAATATCTCAAAGCACATTTAAACACACACTCCACTGAACAAATAAGAACAAACTCTAGTAGTGCGAGAAGACTTACAATAATTAGTGAGAACAGCGATGTACAATAGCCAATGGAAGCCCAAGAAAAAACAATGTGGGAACTGGAAACAACTTCAAAATTATATCTATTCTGCCAAAAGATGGAAAGCTTTAAAAAAAGATAAGCCAGGGTAACCACAAAGATCCGGTAGTAAACTCTAATATGCAACACTAGAATGACAGTCAAAAAGCAAAGTAAAAAGAGTGGAATACCAAGATATCAAAAGGCAAAGCACTCATCCACAATGTTAGACAAAGTCCAACCAGTTTTATATACCATTGAGCTGATGGCATCATATGACTTGACTTCCAGGGCCACGTCCCAGACAATGGACAGTTGGGATGCAAACATGCCATGCCAGAATAGCATTTTAACACATAGCATATACCGTACATTGATCACAATGCTTATCGAAACTCTTTTTACTGTTATTATGCTACACAGTGATGCAATAGTTAAAGTGACAGAGCAATATTGTAGCAGACAGAAGCATTTCTCAAGTGTGTGGTGGCAAGTACCTGCAGTGGTCCACGTGTGTGTGTGTCCTCCTCTTCTGTCCCCACACATTTCAATGCACAAATTAATCATTAAGTTTCAGTTATCTTTTTATACTGAACTTTAAATTAATAAAAGCAATTTTAGCTTTCTACTTTCACTCAGTGTCAATTCTTTTGTTCAGTTTCTTTTTCTCTCTTGGCGTCTTTCCAGAGTTATTATCCATATTTTTGTAATTCATCAGTAGAAATTGGACACTGCAGCCCTAAACGTTTAGAGTGCATGGACTTCAGGAAATTGGGGGCAGTTTTAGGAAGAAAACCCTTTGGGCATAGCCTTGTCAGCTGCAGATTTCGTCAATATTCACTACAAACATTTGAACAAGTTCTCCCTAGATGTAAATTTTCGTTTGAAAATCACATCTGGCACCTCAAGACTACTTCATCCATTACTATATGGGAAATATAACAGGTATAGTATAATGGGAGGTGATCCAGGGACCAAACCCCAAACTCATTATACATCTCAGATGACCTAAGAGAACCTGGAATGAGGTGGAATTCTCCCAAGGAGCTTCAGATTATTAATGGGGTTAGGGAAGTCTGGTCTGACTATCTCAGGCTGTCACCCTCACAACCTACAGCAAGAAAGGAAAATTAAAATAAGATGAAGTTTGATCAGACCTTTATTACTGAGCAGTTTTACAAAATCCTTTAAATACATATTAATAATTTTAATACGTGTTAAGAATGTGTCCTGTGCATAAATAAATGCTAATTTGTTGACCCATTTCTAATGTATACATCTATAAAAAAGAAATCTACTCATTCCTTTTTCTCATAATATTGCAGGGAGCTCTAATAAACACCATAGGGTATAAATTATTCTTATTTGAAAATGGGCAACAATCAGTAGCCAAGAGTGCTGTACTTTATACTGATGGACTGCAACTGTAATGTGATTACATCTGACACTGGATGAGACAAATGACAGCAATGCATGTCTTTATAAGTCTCAGGCAACCTGTGCTGTTCCTGCAGGGTTAAAGCTCAATAAAATTAATCCAGATTTATGGTGAGGTGTTATGGCTCTCTTAAGTGTGCCTGAGTTAGTTTCAGAAATTAAAAACTCCAACTTGCTCTGATATTGAAATGTTTTTACTGCACTTTTGACTGAACTTTGTAATAATATTCATAACAGGGACCAGCAGGATCATGGCTTTACACACATATTTGCCTAATCCCTAGGAATGTGGCAGTAAAATATATGTTAATGTTTTGTGTCTATAGCTATTTGGCTGCCAAACGTACTTTTATATGCAAACCAATGCATGCCACAAATTTTGTATATTTTTATCCACATGAAAGCTCCTCAGGCTGCTCTCGATTTAAATAAAGCAGTTGCTCTGTTGTTACTCATGAATACAGAGAAATATCATCATTTGGGAGAAATATAAAAACAGAGTTTAAGGACAGTACAATTGCCTGTACTTCAAGAGTGCGTATAATGGCAGAATTTCATTTATCAGTGTCGAGCCTAAGGGTTTAATTTTAGAGCACAAGTAAGGATTCTCCAGTTTTTGGACACGAACCTAATTTCTCTACCTAATTAAACTTCTGAAAAGGACCATGAGTTGAGTTTTCCTTTCATCAGATGGGCTAATTGCACAACAGCAGACATTTTCTTGCACGTACAAACAGAATGAAATGCATTTTAATGAAGTCATGTTTGGACCGTGTGATTAAATATGCTCTTCAATAACAAAGTTTCCCGTCCACAGAGAAAATGTTAATGACATACTATCTCCTAAGACAGGTCAGATTTAACCAGACCACCTTATTACAGCCTTCATCTGTTGCGTGTGGCACATCAGAGTTCCTGAGCAGATGTATAAATAGCATTTTTATTGCAAATGTACATTTAGTTTCTCTCATGACATATTGTGTCGGAGGCATGTGATGTCTTTCATTGCAAAGCTACATTAATATGATCCTATTCAAAAATAGCCTTTGGTCAGATGAATGCAAATCTTTGTTCATCTAAATAGGCCGTGTCAAATCTGTAATGACAATTTTTCGCACAGTTTATTTCATGTATGAATTGTGTTTTGGAAGAATGATGTTACTGTAGCTTCAGATAATTTGTTTATTTGGTGTCAATTTGCTACACAACTCCTCAAACTCATTTCATTCTTTAATCAGTTTTTGCTTTTTGTCTTAACATTTTTTGAAACTAAAGAATTTAAAATGTAATTATAAATTCTACTTAAGTACATGAAGGGTTATTTAACTGCATACACTTCTCAGTTGCTTTTGGCATGTTATTGTTTAAAGAGTAAATATATAAGAAAAAACTGAAGTGAAACTAGTAAGAAATCGCTCAGGGTTCTGCCCCTCTTCATTTCATGTCCTCATACAGTGAGGCTGGCCATGAACTTGGGGCTTCCAAGTCTGAAAGCACTTGCCCAGTTGAGCTGAACAAGGCAGAATTCACATTATACAACTTCTAGTCAGAGGGAATGTCAGGCTTGACAACTCTCATCATCACTTGAGGATGTCAAATATTATGACCAGTAATCGCAGGACATGGCAATCAACATGATTCGGTTTCCAGCACAGTTTCACATTTCCTAAGTATTGTGAACTCACCCCTTTTTCTGACAGCAAATAACTGGCTACCAGACAGATGTTGTACGTTTGTGCTGCCTGTACATACTGTACAAATGCTTTCCAGATGCAGTGAGTTCAGCTGCATCCTCTGTCCTTTTTTTTTTTTTTTTCCATTATGACATGGTATGAAAACATGAGGCATCAGACAGATGAGTCCTTCTTCTGTTTGCTACGTCCAAAACACCCACATTTCTTATTCACTGTAACTGCATTATATGCATTTTACTCCCAGGTGGTGATGTGGTGAGTGCTGATTGTCTGGCAGCTCTCACATGCACACAAGCCCCTCTTTGACTTAAATTTGATTTTGAGTTGCAGACTGGTTAGACTGAGTATTTGGTGATGTCAGAGTATCCATCCATCCATCCTCTTCCGCTTATCCGAGGTCGGGTTGCGGGGGCAGCAGCTTGAGCAGAGATGCCCAGACTTTCCTCTCCCCGGCCACTTCTTCTAGCTCTTCCAGGGGAATCCCGAGGCGTTTCTAGACCAGCCTGGAGACATAGTCCCTCCAGTGTGTCCTGGGTCTTCCCCGGAGCCTCCTCCTGGTAGCACGTACCCGGAACACCTCACCAGGGAGGCGTCCAGGAGGCATCCTGATCAGATGCCCGAGCCACCTCATCTGACTCCTCTTGATGTGGAGGAGCAGTGGCTCTACTCTGAGGCCCTCCCGGATGACTGAACTTCTCACCCTATCCTTAAGGGAAAGCCCAGACACCCTGTGGAGGAAACTCATTTCGGCCACTTGTATTTGCAATCTTGTTCTTTCGGTCACTACCCATGCTCATGACCATAGGTGAGGGTAGGAATGTAGATTGACTGGTAAATTGAGAGCTTTGCCTTACGGCTCAGCTCCTTTTTCACCACAACAGACCGATGCAGAGCCCGCATGACTGCAGATGCCGCACCGACCGCCTGTCGATCTCACGCTCCATTCTTCCCTCACTCGTGAACAAGACCCCGAGATACTTGAACTCCTCCACTTAGGGCAGGATCTCGCTCCCAACCTTGAGAGGGCACTCCACCCTTTTCCGGCTGAGGACCATGGTCTCGGATTTGGAGGTGCTGATTTCCATCCTAGCCGCTTCACACTCAGCTACGAACCGATCCAGAGAGAGCTGAAGATCACAGCCTAATGAAGCAAACAGGACAACATCATCTGCAAAAAGCAGTGACCCAATCCTGAGTCCACCAAACTGGACCCCCTCAACACCCTGGCTGTGCTTAGAAGAAATTCTGTCCATAAAAGTTATGAACAGAATCAGTGACAAAGGGCAGCCCTGGCGGAGTCCATCTTTCACTGGAAATAGGTTCGACTTACTGCCGGCAATGCGGACCAAGCTCTGACACCGGTTGTACATGGACCGAACAGCCCTTATCAGGGGGTCCTGTACCCCATACTCCCAGAGCACCCCCCACAGGATTCCCCGAGGTACACGGTCAAACGCCTTTTCCAAGTCCACAAAACATATGTAGACTGGTGGGGCAAACTCCCATGCACCCTCCAGGACCCTGCTAAGGGTGTAGAGCTGGTCCACTGTTCCGTGACCAGGACGAAAACCACACTGTTCCTCCTGAATCTGAGGTTCAACTATCCGATGGATCCTCCTCTCTAAGACCCCCAAATAGACTTTTCCAGAGAGGCTGAGAAGTGTGATCCCTCTGTAGTTGAAACACACCCTCCAGTCTCCCTTCTTAAAGAGGGGGACCACCACCCCAGTCTGCCAATCCAGAGGCACTGTCCCCGATGTCCATGCGATGTTGCAGAGACATGTCAACCAAGACAGTCCTACAACATCCAGAGCCTTGAGGAACTCCGGGCGTATCTCATTCACCCCCGGGGCCCTGCCACCAAGGAGTTTTTTGACCACCTCGGTGACCTCAGTCCCAGAGATGGGGGAGCCCACCTCCAAGTCCCCAGGCTCTGCTTCCTCATTGGAAGGCATATTAGTGGGATTGAGGAGGTCTTCGAAGTACTCCCCCACCGACCCACAAAGTCCCGAGTCGAGGTCAGCAGCGCACCATCCCCATACATATACATATATATCCTCGAAGCCGTCTGAAAGCCATTCTCCATGGCCTCCCCAAACTCCTCCCACGCCCGAGTTTTTGCCTCAGCAACCACCGAAGCCGCATTCTGCTTGGCCTTCCAGTACCTATTAGCTGCCTCCAGAGTCCCACAGGACAAAAGGGTCCTGTAGGACTCCTTCTTCAGCTTGACAGCATCCCTCACAGCCGGTGTCCACCAATGGGTTCGGGGATTGCCACCACGACAGGCACTGACCACCTTACGGCCACAGCTCCAGTCAATCGCCTCAACAATAGAGGCATGGAACATAGCCCATTTGGACTCAATGTCCCCCACCTCCCTCGGGACGTGGTCGAAGTTCTCCCGGAGGTGGGAGTTGAAGCTACTTCTGACAGGGGACTCTGCCAGACGTTTCCAGCAGACCCTCACAACACGTTTGGGCCTACCAGGCCTGACCGGCATCCTCCCCCACCATTGAAGCCAACTCACCACCAGGTGGTGATCAGTTGACAGCTCCGCGCCTCTCTTCACCCGAGTGTCCTACAAAGTCGATCATCGAACTGAGGCCTAGGGTGTCCTGGTGCCAAGTGCACATATGAACACCCCTGTGCTTGAGCATGGTGTTCGTTATGGACAATCTGTGATGAGCACAGAAGTCTAATAACAAAACACCACTCGGGTCCAGATCAGGTGAGCCATTCCTCCCAATCACGCCTTTCCAGGTCTCTGTCATTGCCCACATGAGCATTGAAGTCTCCGAGTAGAACAAGGGAGTCCCCAGAAGGTATGCCCTCTAGCACCATCTTCCAGGGACTCCAAAAAGGGTGGGTGCTCCGAAATGCTGTTCAGCGCATACGTGCAAACAAAAGTTAAGGCCCGTCCCCCCACCTGAAGGCAGAGGGAGGCTACCCTCTCGTCCACCGGGGTAAACCCCAATGAACAGGCTCCAAGTCAACGGGCAATAAGTATGCCCACACCTGATCGGTGCTTCTCACCGGGCAATGCCAGAGTGGTAGAGAGTCCAGCCCCTTTTAAGGAGATTGGTTCCAGAGTCCAAGCTGTGCATTGAGGTGAGCCCGACTATATCTAGCCGGAACCTCCCAACCTTGCGCACTAGCTCAGGCTCCTTCCCCTTCAGAGAGGTGACATTCCACGTCCCAAGAGCCAGCTTCTGTAGCCGAGGATCGGACCGCCAAGGTCCCCGCCTTCTCTACCACCCAATTCACACTGCACCCGACCTCCTTGGCCCCTCCCATAGGTGGTGAGCCCATGGGAAGGGGGACCCACATTGCCTCTTCGGGCTATGCCTGGCCGAGCCCAATGGGTGCATGCCCGGCTACCAGGCACTCGCCATCGAGCCCCACCTCCAGGCCTGGCTCCAGAGGGGAGCCCCGGTGACCCGCATCCAGGCGAGGGAAAACGTCATCCAAACTTTTTATTCTTTATAGGAGGTTTTGTTGTACTGCGCTTTGTCTCATTCCTCATCTAGGACCAGTTTGTCTTGGGTGACCCTACCAGGGGCATAAAGCCCCGGACAACAGAGCTCCTAGGATCATTGAGACATGCGAACCCCTCCACCACGATAAGGTGGCGGTTCGGGGAGGGGATGTCAAACTACATGACTGCAATTCACATACCATGAGTCTCTCTGTTTTGGCAAAATTATATAAATAAAATCAGTAACTGAAAAATCTCTGAAAAGTGATGTTATTCAGTAGGACTTTATCAAGTGGATGTTTGACTGTCAAACAGAAACCATGAATGTCCCATACTCCGCAGTGACCATCTCACTCTTTCTCAGCTTTGCATCTCCTCACTACAATGACTGTAATTGAGATATGTTTTTTTAGATAAATATTGTAGCCTCCCCTAAACCTGCATATATTAATTTTAACCAGTAATGGCACACTGCACGATAACATGCACTGAATACACTTGACTTCTAGTTTTCATCTTCTTTCTCTGTACGTTTAGCATTCATTTGCTCAGAGGTTGATGCGCTTGCTGCTTCCTGAGCAGCTCTTCTTTTCTCCACCCTAGCAGCCCGCTTCTTCTCTTCTTTTGTCAGCATCTTTTTGCATTAAAACTGATTAAGTTAGTGTTTGTGTTGCAATTACTTAGTACGTTTTCTTTCATTTTTCACTTAAACTGGCACTTAAGTCTTTAATCTGCCTCAAGAATGATTTAAGATATGAAGAGGTAGAGGAAGTGACGGCGAAGGTGGTAGTGATGATGCCTTCTAGCTATCTGCCTCAGGAATGATTTGAGTTATGGAAAGGTAGGGGAAGTGACGGTGAAGGTGGTAGGGATGAGAACAGCGCCCGTACGCTTGCACCACACAGCAGCACTGCTGCCCGCTGCCGACAGTTGATTCTACAATAAAATAAAATAAAAAGAAAAAGAGTAATAAAAATCATCACCCCGAAAGCGGACAGTAGAGGTGTGTGCCAAATTTCAGGTCAATAAGTGAAACGGTTTGCGAGCTACAGGTGATTTCAAATCCTGGACAGACAAACGGATAGCCACAGTAGCGTATTATATAAGAAGATTTGCTAAGTTTCTTCTTATATACGCTAACACAATTTAGGTAATGTCATGACTCAGCCAGGTTTCCTCACTTGGATGAGGTTTAGACTCTTGTTTTGTGATGTTTTTGTTCATCTTTGGTTCTTTTGTATGTATTAAGTTTATTTGTGTTTACTTGCTATTGCTTGTGTCTCAGCTATGTTCCAAATGTTTTGTGGTTTGGTCTCCCCTTGTGCAAGTAGTCCTTACTTGCCATCACTGCCAGGAACTGCCCTCTGCCCTGTACACTGGAGGGTTCTTCCACAACTCCTGGTGATTCAGTTTGAATGCGCTCGGTAGTTTTGGCGAGTTCTTTGTCTTCACTTTGCCTTGTGCTTTTTGTGATCTACTGGATGTTTTGACTTTTGCTCTGTGCTTTGACTTTTCTTGGTATTTCATTTTGGGACTTGTTTGCTTGGATTCCCTTGTGTTTTTAGGCAACTCCATTTTGCAGTTATGGTCTATGGAACTTCACTCCATGATGGAGCAATTTTGTGAAGTATAAAACCTTCTAATTTTTAATAAATTTCTATCTTTATCTAGTCAGGGTTTGGTGGTATATCCTCCTCTAATAGGCGAAGTGCTTTTACAACCTTTTGAGACTTGCATGCTTTGGAACACCTAGTTGTAACTGTTAATATATTTATTAATATATATGTTATTATTGTACACTTTTATATTATTAGTATTGTGCCTTTGTGTTCTGTTAAAAGGATAGAAGGTAAAGAAACAGTGACTGATCAGAAGAACAGGTACTGACATTATAAATCTAAGTTGATACTAGTAATCAGTCCATTTTTTTGCCTATGTTAAATTTGAAGAGAGATTTTGTAATGAAGAAAAAAAAGCACTAGGCCAGTAACCATGATCACTAGAATTACACAGAGAATCACATGACAAAGATTTTGGCTTTATCAGCAGTCTGATATGACCAAGAAATGCACAACATTGACATTCTACCCTCAATGTGATGACATTACGTGCCATGCAATTCGTGTAGCATCACCATAGCAATTCTTTGACAACTGCAATAAAAAATGGCGTCTATTACAAAAGACTTCTAACTGCCTTAAGAAAACTTTCAAGTAAAAATTTAATGGAAAAAAAAATAATTCCCCATAGCAAAAAAATCCCAAAGGGTGATAAAGAAATCCAAAAGAACCATACACAAAAGAAAAATCCTGACCACAATATTTTGGTGGACAAAAGGTTTGTTCTTAAAAAGAAAGAATCAGGAGGTGCAAAGTAGCCTGTGGAAAGACCAGTCATTATAATAGCAAGGATTCACAAGCTGACTGACAAAACCAAAACAAAAGCCGAAGTTTAAAAATGTCCCAAACAAAATGCAACGAAAAAACTGGAAGTCAGAAACGCAAACAAAAAAACAAATTGCAAGCAATTCACTTGAGAGAGTTTACAAAATGGTGACAAATGAAAAAATCAAAATAGTGTTATTGCTGTTGTTATTTTTTCTTTATAATAGGTTAATTAAGATGTATGTATGCCAAAGTACTCTGGTATGCTAAATTTACTAATTTCAGTGATTGCGGGAGTTTGCCTTCATGTGCCCTGTGATTGATTGGCAGAACTTCCAGGATTTGTCTCAGGTTGTATTTGTTGCTGCCAGGATAGGCGCTGGCTTCCTGTGACACCAAACGATATGCAGGTTAGAAGATGTTAGGTTGTTATCAGTCTTTATGTATTGGGCTTATAGCCTGTCATATGACAAGGGTGAAATAATTTTTTTTAACATTTTACTTAAGAAAAAAAACATGGGGACGACAGCCTGTGATACCCCAGGTGCCAGCAGCAAAGGGCTTCTTCCATTTTATAAGACATCAATAGTCATAATTAAGGATGGGCCAGGGTGAATAAGAACACAACAGTTATTGGTGTAAAACAATGCATAGTGCTTTTATTCAAACAATCAAAGTGTGGTGCATCACAGTCATCAGTAAATAATCCATAAAAAGGAAGGAAATTAAAAGTGAGGAAGTGAGGAAATTAAAATCCAATAAATAGAAGCAATACATAATCAGTTAAACTAACGCAAGGATAAAAATCACAGAACTGGCATCTTTTCTCTTCACTCCCAGTGTTCTTTCTCCCATCTCACCATGCTCACACATCACATGAAGGACCAGATACCACCTAATGTGATCAACTGCTATGGCTCCAGTCCCAACCATCCATTGGCGTACGTTGGGTCCCGCCAACCATCCATTGGCGTACGTTGGGTCCCGCCAACCACGGTCCTGTTGTCCTACCACTACCCTTCAGCATCTGTAGTACCCTTGGAGCACTTGTTGCTCCTCCTTCAAATACTCAACAGATCCAACCTGCTCCTGAAGAGTATTTCCCTCGCTCCACTACAGGGCATGCCAACGGCCACGTCTCCTCTCTTCAGCACTGGTTCGACTGTCTGATTCTGAGCTCTCTCTTTCTTCTTCTCCCTTCCTCTTCTTTATTTCTTTCTTTCTTGTTCTTCCCCTTTGACCAACTCAGACTGTTCATATCCTTGTGTGTGTCAATACCACCTCAACAATCTGTGGGGCACTAATGAGGGATGGCTGAGCCGATTGGTCTCATGCACATGCAGACCATTCCCCACTTTAAGTTCTCCTCAGCTTCCTGTTTTTACCAGCACACACCTACACTCAGCAGGTCTGAACCACACTGTTTTTAAAATATCCACCAGTCCCGCTATGGACCCCGGACACACTCCACCACACATTCTCTTTTATTGTCATGAAGTGCCTGAGTTCAAAAAGCAAAGCTGCAAAAACACTTCCAAAGTTGCCTACTAGAGGGGGAAAATACCCTGACTAGAATCCCAAATGGTTTAGAGAAATATTGATAAAAATAAAAGGTTTATTTTCACAAAAGCCTGTGCAGGCACAAATCTTCCATGTAAGACAAGGGTAGACCCAGAAAACACAGTCCCAATATAGTATCCAAAAAAAATCGAAGTCAAGATGGAGAAAAGGTACAAAAAAATCAGTTACACAGTCCAAATACCAAAATCCAAAGACAAAGTCAAGAAACAAAGCACAAGTTCGATCTCCAGAAAATCAAAAGGCAATAGCAAAGACACAGATACTCATAAGAGCTCTCCACTCCAATTGCATTCAATGAACCACCAGGAACCATGGGAAGCCCTCCCTTAAATAGGGTGGATGGCCGTTCTTGGCGGTGATGGGCAGTCGGATCACTCACAAAGCACAGGGGACATAATTAAGCCTTAGCCCTTTCCAAGCATAGAAAGGTGTGTATAATAAATGAAATAAATTGCATAAAATAATGAAAAACCAACAAGAAATGACACTTTGGACCTCAACCAGGGGATACATGCTGGCTGAAACATGACATTTATATTGCATGTGCATTGTCCCCATTTCAGAAAGTGTGGGGAGCCCTTTCTGTGGTCTTTCCCTCACTCTGCCAAGATAGGGGTGCCAGCCAATTGAATACACTGGTAGTGAATCATAGCAGACTAATTTATAGTTGCCAATCAACCTAATATGTAGCATAAAGTTACTATGTTAGAAGATACGTTTCTAGCATAAATTCTAACAACTTCAAAGCTTATGATTCATTTATCATAATTGCAAAGGCAGAAATAATTGGAAGTCTTTTTTAACATAAAAAGAATAGTAACAAATATAGCACAGCAAGGATAGAAATTAGAGACTCATTAAAAACTGACATGTTAGCAGTAGCCTGTGACGGATGTTACAGGATAATCCTTAGTGTGAAGTCAATAATCATCAGTTGCTTGTAGCAACAACATCCAGGAAGCAGCCAATGGCCAAAATATCTAATGGTCAAGAAGAAGAACTCATGTCGGGTGGTTGAGGTGGGCAGGAGCTCCAGGGGTATGTGGTGAGGACAGTCGTACCCAAAACGAGTGAAAGATACATTTTAATTTGGCAATTTTTGTATAGCTTTTCTCCTTCTCCCACTTTCTTTTCCTTGTTTCTGAATGCAACCGATATATTGGCTGATCTGTAAGGGTCCCATGACACACAATGAGCAGGATTGACTACAAAAAGATAAATAATATTTGGGGAACTCTCAATTTGATATTAGAACCTTTTCAGTTAAATAATGACTTAGCACCATAATAACTCATACTGGTTATATTGATCCAAAGAATAGTGCTAAAAAGGAAAATAGTCTTGTAACTGCAAGATAAATTATTAAACAGAGGAAAAAAAATAAATGAAAGGAGTGTGAGGAATAACATTCTGATGCATGCAATCTGCAGAAAATACTCATAAACCTATGTTTTAGTGGAATTTGAAGAGCATATTTCAAAGCTCACTCCATCCACCATGCTCAATTTAGGAAAAATTACATTTTATTTATTGAATGAGTTTGGGGAATTCTTAGAAATAAAGCATATTGTTTCAGCTTTGCATTACATAAATACAGGTATATTTTAGATCAAATGTCATAACATAATCTAACTTCTCATATAATTCAGGGGGTGGCATAGCAGTGTTGTGGTAGTGCTGCTGCCTCCTGAGTCCTCCCTGCATGGAATTTACATGTTCTCCCCGCATGTGGGTTGCTTTTCTTTGGGAGCTCCAGTTTCCTCCCACTGTCCAAAGACATGCAGATTAGGTAAATTGGTGATGGTAAATTTGCCCATGGTTGTGTGCGTGTGTTCGCCCTGCGATGGACTGGCACCCTATTCAGGGTTTGTCCCTACCTTGCGCCCTGTGCTAGCTGGGATAGGTTCCACGTCCCATACCCCCATAAGGTCTGGACTAAACGGTTTAGAAAATGACGTAACATGACAGGTCTCAGTCAAGAGTCTATCTATCTTAAGGCAGCATCCAGGGCTGGGCAGGCACCAGTTCATCACTGAGACCATGCATTCAGTCACCCACAAAGACCAGTTGGGAATTATCAGCGAACCTAACATGCATGTCTTTGGAGATGTTGGAGAAAAACTGGAATTTAGAGGAATGTCCACACAGACACAGTGAACGTGTAACCTCCACACACACAACAACCAGGTGCAGGACTTGAACCCATATGGCACCAGTGCTAACTACTCAAAATCATCTGCTGTCATCTCTAAAATGACTCTCAATGAGCAGAGTAGATTGCTGGCCTCTTAAATGAAAAAGTAATACTGGCTGGAAAGCCATATAGTGATTGGGGGCACCTCCTAAACTAGAAGAAGGGCCACGAAATGTCCAAATTGAAAAAATAACAAATTTATTGAACAAAAACCACACAAGGTTGAAGGGTGAAGGATAAGCAAAGAAACAGAAAACAGACCCTAGCTGCCAAAATGAGTCTAACTAAACCTTATGCCCCATCTGCCCCTACCAACCTATTGCCAGCTGGGAAGCCTGTCAAACTATACTTGCTTAATGGATCACTCTCATAAAGCCCTAAACAGAAATTGAGAGTGAAAACTTTATTCCTAAAGTAGTAGAGGATCCATTAAAATCTTAAATCATGTTTGTTAAAATTGTTGCCTTGTTAATGTTGTAATTCAATTCAAAGAGTGGAAAACATAGCAAGACCCAGACATACAATGCATTTAAAGGGCCTTAGAAGGTTATTATAATCTAACTTTTAAAAGTCTATAGTTAAAATACACAAATACATACAGTATAAGGATACAAATATTGATTGCTGTTTATCCTGATTTATTTAAACTATTACATCTGCAAATACATAAAGTGCTTTAGGCTTGGGTAACTATGTTATATTCAATGGCTGAAGCAGAGCAAACAAAAAGTCAGTACTCCTGGCATTTCTGCTTCTTCAGCTATGTGGAGGTGTTAGGATCTATGAGGGGCCGCTCGCTAAAATTCTCAGGAGACAGCTGCCATATATGACATAATAACACAGTAATTATAGAAAAAGTTACCATACTCCAAAGAGTAAAAAGTGGAAGTCCCAGAACTGTATACTGGTCTCTGTCAGCTAACTTCAAGCATTGCTGGTATGCAGAAAAACCTCCCAGTACTCCAAATGGAAAAACATAGAAGTATAGGGTTGTGATGACTGCTGGATTACATCAAGCTCTCGCTAAATATTAAAAACATTTTAAACTGCATTCACATGTGATTCCCTTGCTGCATGCTTCTTTCTTCTGTGAGGTTCAGCCCGATGCAGCCAGAATAATTCCCATGATCTCATAATTGGATGCATGGTAAATTAATTGATAGAGGTAGCAAGATTTTACTACCTGCAATTCAAAGTGTTCCTTCATGAAATAATTTAACATATGTGTTTAAAGTAGCTTTCCATTGTGCTGCACCAATAATTTAAACAAGATACAACCCTAAAGGCTCAGTGTAGTCTATACTCTTCATTCCTGGTTTGAAGGCAATGTAGAAAAAAGTAAGCATCTTTCTAGCAAATTATGTAGATGTCCAGATCATTTTGAGCTGTTCTCATGTGTACCTGTTTTATTACTAATTCCTGAGCCAAGTCCATAAGGATTGTTGTGCTAATCTCACCTATATAGATGTGAAGTGGCCAGTGTCAGGACTTGTCCTGAAGGTCTTCCAATGGATGACCCCCACATCATACTTTGAGCTCCTGCCATATTTAAATTGTTATCCTGAAGTTCACCATGATTAAGGTGCAGCTTTGAAAAACCCTGTTGACCGCTGGTATTTATAGAACTTGAAACTCTCATAATCTTAGTCTGAGTAGCAGACATGTAAACTGAGGGCAGCTTTTGGAATCTGCACAAAGTATTACAATTAATAATATGGAATAACAATTAAAATATATGAAGACTTACACAAATACTGATAAAACACACACCTGAAGAGGGGTTAATCTGTTGCTAATCTCTAAGTGCCCCCACCCTAGTCTATTCTTACGGGCAGGCGATCTGACATCATCATCATCTAAGCATGGGTCCTTCTTTGGGTACTACCTGGTTTGACTCCAGCTTTCTGCAGCCAT
>JANRMT010062814.1:58564445-58584679 GCA_026402145.1 Polypterus bichir lapradei
TTAACACATTACTTCTCCGCTGCGAAGCGCAGGTATTCTGCTAGTAAAACCAATAAAGCCATCAGGTCCTCAATGCTGGCGGAGACTCCAGCAGCTGTGGTTCTCTCCAAGGTGACCCCCATTGTAGCTGCCTTGTGTGTCATTGGCCAGACTAGTCAGGGTTGGTTGTCCTATTGTCATACTTCCCACTCCTCTGATGTACCTCGGGTCCCTGAGGTATACTCCACTATCATCGCACCCAACCCTCGACCAATATTCACTGCAGGCAATCTACCCCTAGAGTGCCAATCCTTCGTTCCATTGCAGGGCCAATGACTGCGCTGCCTCTTACAAACTGGCTGGCTGGCTCATCCTGCCTCCCCATCTGTATGCTGCTCTTATGGTCCTGTTCTTTCTTTTCTTTCTCTTTCTGTCTTCCCCCTCTCTGCTATCCAGGCTACTCTTATACTGTCTCTAATTTGGCACGGGTGTAATGAGCTGCTCCCTCCACGAATCCATTGAGACACCTGATTGATCTGACAATCTCTGCGGGTGTGTGTGGCACAGTCAGCCAACACTTCAATTAACTGTGGAGTAAAACGCCCTCCCACACACCTGCGCTCAATTGGAGCCCACACTTTTGACGTGATTATTTAAAATTCACAAAACGCTTATCACGGATCTTAGAAATTATGTGTCAACCTTCACTCCTAACCTGGTACAGAACATCAGTCAAATCAGTCTCTTATTGTGATCCTCACCTTCATGTTCACACTCTTATCTTTCATAGATTGAATTTCTGAAAGTGTCAGCTGCTAGAGCTGCCTACAACTGGTACCTAATCTCATCAACTAAACCATAATACTGCTGCCCATTGATTATATTCCATTCCTGTCTACTGTGTCACTTACCTCTGTCTGGCCATTGCAGCTGTAAACTCCTCAAAACTATAGGTTATAACTCTGTCTTCCTGCAGAACACTTTTCAATCCTTCATGAAGCCTCCATTTTACCTAGCCTGTCCACTTACTGGTTCTCTTCTGTCCTTTCCATATACATTGATTATTTATTCTGTGTCTTCTTTCTCTCTTAGTCCTGGGCCTTTTCACATTACACCCTTGAACTCCTTAACTCTACAGCTCTAACAGATTTTTCACACCCTGACCTGCCCTTGATTTATTGGTTATATACTCCTGATGCTAAATGAAGCACTAAACTTGTACTCAGATGAGGATTGTTATTCTCAGTTGACCGTTAACTTTGCAAGGCCTTGTCAGTGTATTGTATGCATTCTGATTTTTGGCAAATAACCTAATGAATACTGTTGGTTCATTAAGAGCTCAATGCAGTCCAGTGCATTTCCTTTCAAAGTGATAAAAAGGTGTGCCAGCAGGGGGCATAACAGCAGCCCAAACCCCAGACAAAGCTGCACAACACCAAGTCTTGGGTCCAAAAAATAATTTATTAATAAGGAAATACCACTCAACAGGCTTCTCTTCACAATATACAGTACAGCAATCCACAGTTTCTCTTCCCTGGGTATTTCCCTGCTCTTTTTATACTCTTCTTGGCAAACATTTTCTGTCACTTCCTGACTCTCTGGGCCAAGTGGAGGTCTCCCTTTTAACTCCCAAACTAGGAATACGTGTGGAGTATAAACTATAGTCTCCGGGAAGCATTTCCGGACCAGGCAGGACCCCAATAGTAGTTGTGCCATCAGTGTCTGACAGCTCCCTCTGGTGGACCTCACAGAACCTAGCAGGGCGTTCCCCTGAGGCCACAACTCCCATGCTGCCTTGTGAGCGTCAATACTGGGGCTCACCAAATGGGATGTTTCCATACAGTGTACAAGGGGAGGCTCTGCTCATAGCAGGCAGTCACCCACTGTCCTGATGTTCCAGATACCCAAGCCCAACCAGATTGTGCTCCCGTGGTTGCTGGGACGCCAACCACGGTATAGCTACTGCCATAACATCTTTCTGTGTTAATGTCCTGGCACAGAAGGGTAATATCTCCGCTCCCTAGCTGACCTTCCTTTCCTATGGCCTCCTGGCCAAGGAAGGGAACAGGAACCATCTCAGCAGGGAGGCAGCTTGTTCCCTCACAAAGGATAAGATAATAAGATAATCAATAAGGGGCACTGGCAAGGGAATCTGAGCCTATTCAATGAAAGCTGATTTCAGGTTTAATTTCCACATGGAAAATAGTGACATAAATAAATAAATGCCTTTTTGGCACCACTTAAATATAAGGTAGGGCACACTCATGAATACGTGCACACTGGTTTTGGGATGTAGGTGGAAATGCAAAGTACATGTAGAAAAACCTACACAGACCCAGGGAGTGCATGCAAACTCCAGACAGACAAAGTCAGGGTCGGGATTTGTCACTGGTCTCCTGACCTGTGAGGTGGCAGAATTGATCACTGCCCACACCAGAAGCACCAGAATTGTTAGTTTTCAAAATTTTGAGTTATTTAGGTGATAAGGTGAAAGAAAAAAATTGCAGACTTCATGTTGTGCTTAGCAACCAAAACCTCAAATCATCCTCAGATTCAACCTGACTGTAAATCTCTATCCAAGGATTTTTGTACATAGCAGGCAAAAGCTCTGTGTAAACGAGTTAAATGTAACATCCCAAGATGCTTGCAGCCTCACAACGCACCAATTAACAGCTCAAGAAAGGCATGCTGCTTTTTCAGAAGCTGTAAATGAGTTTTTTTCTTTGCAAGCTGAGCTCATTCAATGTGTAACGGCACTTGGGCAAGGTGAGTGATTAGATTCATATCAGCTGAAACGCTGCCCTGAGTGTTATAAAGCACGGATGAAGAAATGGACACAAATTTCAGTCCTCACAGAAAAGTGACAAAAAAAACAAAACAGACCTAGCAAAGTTGCAGATAAGAGATGTCATTCTTTGTGTCTGCTCCAATGATGCTCGTGTCTTTGTCTGGAAATAATGGAGCATGATGTCTCTGCATAAAACTATTAAAAATGAATAATCGATGGACCAACTGGTGGCAATGTAAACTTATGAAACACTTAAGATCTTCTAATGCTGGCCTTCTGTAGTTTTCATGTTCAGCTGAGTTGGGACCAGTGCTGGGGTCAAATTAGATTAAACACACAGTAAAATGGATCCATTTCAGTTTGGCTAACATAAAATTGTGACAATATAAGTTATTAACATTATGAATAAGATATGGCCATGTGACAACAGAGGAGAGGTAATGAAAAACTCCAGTCAGCAACATAGTAGCAGAGAATTAACCTCTGGGAGACAATGGTCGGCTATAACTTTACATT
The DNA here is from genome assembly GCA_026402145.1 of Polypterus bichir lapradei. Taxonomy (NCBI): domain Eukaryota; kingdom Metazoa; phylum Chordata; class Cladistia; order Polypteriformes; family Polypteridae; genus Polypterus; species Polypterus bichir. Next base: position 58,567,729 of record JANRMT010062814.1, read on the forward strand.
TACATTTATAACTGACCGAAGAGTGCCCTGGAATTGAGATTGATGTCACATCCATGAATGTTTTTTGCACCCTATGTTGCCAGACTAGGCTCTGATTCCTCACAAACCATATTACAATGAGTGGGCTCAGAAAATTAATGGAATAGTGAATAATGGAATGAATGATTTCTTCTTTGTAATCTTCTTATCTATGTCATGTTCTTATTGTGAAAAAGGGTTTTATAAGAGGTTGCTTGGCAGAGTATGTCACTCATTTTGTTAAAAGTAGTGAGTTGAAAAATAATAAATAAATGCTAAAGAGTTAGTTATTCTAGAACTTTGTTAGGGAGTATACTGCCACAGAGGTTGGTGATGTTACCACATTCCTCCAAAAGCCAGTTCAGTGTCTACATGGAGTTTTATAGCTGTGATCTCATTATACATTTATAGAGCTGGAGAAAGCCTTTGGCAGGAATTCATGAGAGGTGGTAAGGTGGGCATTGTAAAAGTTAGGTGCGGATGAATTGGTTATTGTCATTGGTGATGTCTGTGTATAAAGAAGCACAAACCAAAATCAGGCCTGCAGAAGTGAGCAGTAAAAGATTTGAGGTGAAGATGAGTCTGCACTGGTGACCTGTTATGAGTCCGTGATAGTGCTTTTTATGATAGTGATGGAGTTAATGACCAGAGGTGTATGTTTTCGCATCAAATTTGCTGTATTTGTTTGTGACCTTTTTCATTGAACTCTTCACTGAAAATTCACAATGCAGACAGCTTGGATGAACTTTTTTTCCCAGAGCCCCATGATGCTTTGGTAGACCAGCATGACACCACAGAGCTGTAGCAGCTATGCTGGATGGGGTTGACGCTACCCAATCTGCACTACTGGCACAATTTGCATTAGGCATGCACAGAACTTTCACTCATGCATACTGTACATGTACTCCACCTCAGGCTTTACGCCACACTCAAATCTGTTTCAGGCATGCAGAAAAAATCTATGACATACAGTAAACTTGTATGTGTGATGTCATTACCCAATTGGCACTCCAGCCAGATTTGTACCCAATATGCATTAAAAAAATCTTGCAGTATTTTTATTTGAACATAGTGAGAATATTCATAGATTCATTCTACATTGCACTTTCACTACTGGGTTAAGTATGTCATGCTCCATGCTATGTAGTGCAGATCAGATAGTGACAGAGATGGCCCTCCAGAGTATGTAGCACTGACCCCATACATCCCAGGCTCTCTGGGTAGCAGCTAGTTGTAGTGATAGGAGTTTGAGAGATTAAGGACTCAAAATATAATTTTATCTAAGGGAGGTATGGTGGTGCAGTGGTTAACACTGCAGTGTAACAGCTCAGGTCACATTTCAGCATAGTGACTAGACCCATCTTGAGTCCTCAGGGACACTTAAAAGACCTTTGCAGCATTTTAATCCGCCTAAAATGACTTTTGTTTCTCCTTCCCCTTTGACTTCATTGCACTACGTTTGCCAACATTTATGAACATTTCCTCATTTTTGCTGATCTCAAGATGAAGTGAATTCATGTAATGCACTAAACAGGTGTCATTTCTCATTATATATACATTATACATTGTGTAAGAGCAAATTGTTTAGCAAGTTGGTGTTACTCAATATGAATTTTATATCACATTATAAATAGCATAACAGAATAACAGATGGTATATGGATAGAATACATGCTCAATAAAGGAACCTGACTGCCTTGTGCCTCACTGATAGCCTGCTGGGGAGCCCCGTATGCATTGCGTTGGCATGATGGCACATGTGCCCAGATTCCTGCTTTTTTAAATATGATGTTTACACTAAGACGCAGATGTGACTCAGCAGGATGCAGACGAGTGTTAGCAGAAGCTGGCAAGTTGTTGAAGTGGCACCTTTCTTTTCTCTGCCTATCTTGGATACCCTCTCCACGGGTGGTTGGGGGCCAATTGACTTATCTGACTCTTGATCTTCATCTGCCAGTAAGAACAGGTCAGTGCCTATGGATTTTTAAGGATAAGGTCACAGACATTCAGAGGATGAGACCACTGGCTGAAATCCCATCTGCCAGATGTTGTAAACATAGATGCAGCTTCATTGTGCTGTGGCTATACTTCAAGAGTCAAGGTTGAAGGTGTTCTACAATCCATTACCCCAGACGTTCATTACCCCACAGCTTTCTGTGCCACTGAATCATAATTCGTTACTATTTTAAAATACTACTTGCAACTATTCTCTGTTATTAGAAAGCTTTTGGACTTTTTCTTCATTAACCCTTAAACTCAGCCACAATGTTTTGGACCCATTGGTGGGACCAAACAATAATACAAAATAAAATTAAAAAACAAAATCACATAAAATAATTTATTCACTCACTTCTACAATTAAAGTACAGTGTTTTTCTTTCTTCCCTCAAAGATGTCCGAATTGCTGCATCACAGCAATACCTGCACCACCCAGGCTTTAACATTTTTTTAGGGTTAGGCTTAGGGTTAGGGTTATTATGTGCTAAATGAGAGGAATGTTTCAACTTTCAAATGATTCACATTCCACTTTCTATGCTTTCCAATTTCTATATTTCAGACTTTTTTTTGTAAAGATGTTTTTGGAGTGTTGCAGCTATTGGTGCTGTAATTTGGATGCACATTACAATTTGTGTACTAACTATATATACTCTGACAAAATAAGATCTGCCCTGATACAAAGCTCATGGGTTTTCAATAATGGAGATGTATGCTGCAGATACTTATTTGAAAACAGTAAGAGCAAACAAATAAAAAAATCTGTTTTTTGTGCTCCTTCAAAACAGCAAAAGTAAACAAATTAATTGTAGATATTTCATTACAAATTTTTCATTTTTACAGTGTTTGGATGTTTTATTTCAATACACATAGAAATAAAATTAAGTTAAAAGTGCTTTTTAGGTAAAACATTACTACATTTTGAAACTTATTCTGAAGTAACATATGTGTACAACTTAACTAAATCTCCAGCTGTAAATAATCTGAAACAGGAATATCCCGCCTTTATTTTAAGAGGTAGAACTTGAATATTGAGTGAATGATGATAACGTTATGGTCAGTTAAATCAAAGTAGTTTCAAGGGTTAAAGTGCTTTTCATGTAACCCACCTTTAGTCCCAAAGTGGCCATTGTCAGTAGAAGCATTTTATCAGGTAGACTAACAGGCAGGACAGGCCTTCACCGATAAGGTCCTAAAACTAATATGAAACACCAGTTATGGTTGATTTGCTTCCTTTTCATTGTTTCCACTGTGATGCAGTTAAACACACAAGTAACACTGAATTGCTGTTCATTGCCCCTTATGGAGACAGAGAAGACCAAAATGCAGGTTTGCCACTGGGGACCAGTCTATTGTGGTGCAGATTTACTCACACAGAACCAAATGAGTGTCACCAATTCTTCTTCTTCTTCTTTTCTTCTGCACATTTTTCAAATAGGAGAATAAAATTGCTGAAGTAAGAATAAAACCTACGGGGACTCAGGAATAAACGCAAACTCTAAACAGACAGTAATGAGGCAAAAGTTCAAACCCAGTCCCTAGAGTACTAAATACTGTTCCACTATGACACCTGGTGTTCATGTTACTGAGGGACATTTTTATCCAATTCACTAACCAAATCTTAAATAGTATTAGAAGTACTGTATAGTCAGATATACAGAAAAAGCTTACTTGTATGTTCAGTCTTGCTAAGTTTGTTCTTAGTTCTGTTTCTGTGTCAGGGAACCAGAATGTGCAAATCTCTCATGTTAAATGCATATAGCTCATTTCAAAGTGAACTTTAACAGAAAGCATTCACTTGCTTTACTCAACAACAAGCCCTTCATGAGTTCTAAGATTAAAGGTATTAGAGTTGAAGGAGCTGGAGCCCCTCATGCCAGGTCCTGATCTCTGCACATTACATGCACAGAATATCAAAAAGCATGTCTGAGAGAGTGTGCTACTGCCCACCGTTCTACTCAGAATTTGCTAAGGTCTACTCTCCTGGTTCATTTTGAATCTGGTAAAGCTGACTGAGGATGACATTCAAATAAGCACTCTATGTGGTGGCATGTTTTACACATCCTACTGCTGTATTCCTGTCAGCCATCTTTCATTTCTGTCTCACTTATTGCTTTTTTAAATTGTTCCATTTCTAGCCTGAAAATGTTTACCTAACTTTTTCAAGTTTTGTCTTTTATTTGTCAAGTGTTAAAGAGTGTTTTTTTACAGCATTTTTACTCCAACTCACATTGTGGGCCAGGGTAGGAAATGTGCCATAACACAGCGTTCTGAAAACATTCACAGCATTCATATTTTGGTAGCAACAAGTGACAAGTTTCTTTTTTTACATTCAGATTTCAGGCCAATTTCATAGCTATGGCCAACTCGGTAACACAGGGAATCTGTTGCAGCCACTATTTCAGCCTGTTAACATTGCAAATTCTGCATTTTCCCATTGTGAAATGGAATATTTTGTCCATCTGTTCTCAGTTTGGTTGGGGGCTGGGGGGGGCTGAAGCATAGCCTTTTATAAATTCAGTTTTCTCTTCTGAAAATGAAAGTATTTTTTACTGTAGTTTTGGTAAAGTACAGGACTATGGGGTTTAAGCAACCCCTAATTTTGGGCAAGCACTAGAGAGAGCAAATCAAGATTCATCAGTTACCACTGCAGACAGAGTACCCCCATCTAAAAATGACACTTAAACTATTTGAATCCGTCCATCAATTTTCGTAACTCTGTTATCCAGGGCAAGGTCGGAGGGCAGATGGAACATTATGCCAGCAATAATTAGGTGGAAGGCAACTATTCCAGTGTATTGCATTTTCTAATGATATATACACATTTACAAGTATGGAATAAAAATAGCAATAAATAAATAAGACATAAAACTTGCACCATGTATATACTGTATATATTTATATACAGTACAGTCTCTATATATATTCTGTGACCAATAAGAGGTTTCCACATTGAATACCAATAAAGGCTATATACACTCACAAAACAAATCTTAATGAATACCTGTGCACCTGCTTATCCCTGCAATTACCTAATTAGCCAATCATGTGGCAGAAGCACAATACATGCAAATCATGCACATACAGGTCAGGGTCAATGTTCAAATCAAACAACAGAATGGGGAAAAACATGAGACCTGAGTGACATCGGCTGTGGCATGGTTGTTGGTGCCAGACTTTCATGCATACTATTCTCTAGACTTTACTCAGAATGCTGTGAAAAACTTAAAACCTCCTGTGGATGGTGATTCTGCAGATGGAAAGAGGGAGGTCAGAGGAGAATGGCCAGACTGGTTCGAGCTGACTGAAAGGCTGCGGTAACTCAGATAACCACTCTGTATGACTGTGGTGAGCACAAAGGCATCTCACAATTCAGAACACATCGAATCTTGAGGTGGATGAGCTGCAACAGCAGAAGACCATGAAGGGTTCAACCCCTGTTAGCCAAGAACAGAAAGTTGAGGTTGCATTGGGCACAGGCTCACTGAAACCAGACAGTTGGACAGTGGACAAATGTAGTCTTGTAAGAAGAATCTAAAATTCTGCTGAGGGACAGATGGCAGGTTATGGAATTGGTGCCAAGAGCATGAATCCATGCACACAACCTGCCTTGTGTCAGCAGTCCAGGCTGGTGATGGTGGTGTGAATGGGGAATGTTTTCTTGCTGTACTTTGGGCCCATTAATACCAATCAACATTGCTTGAATACCATGGCCTACAGTATTTAAGTATTTTTGGTGGCCTTTCATGGTTAAAATTTACTAATTTTTTAATGGCTACTTCCAGGTTTATAATGCGCCACGTCACAAAGCAAAACTGTGTTCATGAATATGACAATGGGTTCAATGCAATTCCCAGTCACTGGATCTGAATCTAATTACGCATCTTTGGGATGTGGTAGAACAAGAGACTAGAGCATGTGGTGGAATGATGCATGAACATGCTGCTGGCAAATCTGCAGAAATTGTGTGATGTAATCATGTCAACATGGACTAGAATCTCTTAGGATGTTTCTGTTATCTTCTCGAATCCATGCCATGAAAAACTGAGTTTGTTTAGAGAGCAAAATGCTGCCTTATCCAGTATTAGTATAGTACTCCTAATAAAAGGCTCAGTAAGTGTATATAATAAGTGGTGTTACATACAAGAAAATAACACTGGAACGGTAACAACATAAGAAGGAAGTAAAATAGCAAAATAAGGATAAGCAGGTCCTTATCCATCAAGGAGTCTTTGCTCCATATATACAGTATGTTGATTGTGAACCTAATAGTATCTTGTTGGAGGTACTTCAAGAGCATCGGGTTCCAGGGAGACTCATTGCAAAGCAAAGGTCTGCTCACATACATACTGTAAGAGTATAGATGAAGAGTAGGCTGTTCCTTTAAGAGGTGAGCATTTGTCTCAAGTGGAGGAGTTCAATTACCTCAGGGCCTAAAGTACAAGTGAGGGTTGTAATGATCGTGACACTGTTCATTGAAATAGTTTATCAGCAGTTGTGTGGATGTTGTACCAAACCATAGTGGTAAAAACTTTGATTTCATCATCCTCACTTATGGTCATATAATCTGAATGAAGACCAAAAGAATGAGATCATTAAACAAATGGTAAAAATGAGGTTCCTGCACAGGGATGTTGGACCCACTCTGCATGATGATGAGGAGCACAATAATATGAGATGATCTTAAAGTAAGAAGGCTGCTTCTGAAGATCAACAGGAGTCAGCTGAAGGAGGAACACAAGGCATGGTCAACTAAAAAAGGACCTATGGGTAGTCCCAGAACATATTGGGAAAAATTATATCTTGTGATGAGTGAAACGATTTGCATGGAACTAAATTCACAACTAAATTTGCAAAAAAAAATAGTACAGTGATACCTCGGTATACGTCCTTAATCCATTCCAGATCCTTGGACTTATACCAAACAGGACTTATACCAAACAAATTTTTTCCATAAGAAATAAAGGGAAAATGATTAATCCGTTCCCATGAAAAAAATCTTATTGTTATTGGCATATTATACATGGATGGGGTTGTATAAAATAATTTAAGCACTGCTTAATACTAAAATACATAAATACAAAAGCAATTAGATGAAATAAATGAAAATTTAACCTCATTTAAACACTGCTTAATACTAAAATACATAAATACAAAAGCAATTACATGAAATAAATGAAAATGTAACCTCATTTTACTTTTTAATAACGTCTGTTTTTCACAATCATAGATAGCGTCATTCTCGGCATACGGTATGCAGCAGCCAAGTCCCAGATATGCTTGCCACCTTCATACTTTTCAGCAATCAATTCAAATTTACGCGAAAAACACAAAATCACGTGAAAATTCACAGAGAGTTATAGTGTGGGTTGTTCACTGAATGCTAGCAACTGGCGTACTGACGCTTGTGGGCAGTCGTGGCTTTGTGTCGAGAGAGGTAAACAAGGGTAGTGCGCAGTGTTCTAGCACGCGAGTCGAATTCCAAACAAAGGTTGTATACCAAGCAAAATTTTTCGTGTCCAAACAGGACGTATACCAAGTTGGACTTATTCCAAAGCAGACGTATACCAAGGTCCCACTGTACTTTGTGACCATCAAAATTCATATCACTAGCACATATGTTTTTATCTTATCTGTAAACCTTTTTCATTTACAAGAGAATAGGAAATGTATTCTGATGCAGAGCATGGAAAGGGGGAGCATGGCAAGAGAGCACTTACCTGCAGGCACTTTAGGAGCACAGATGGTGTTACCTATAAGCCTAAATGAGTGATCCGATACAATACTGGCAGCTTAAGTGTGCAGCCATGCAGTGCACTAGACAGATGAGCGCACATGGAAACACATAGAAGATTGGGGAAGCATTGAAGAGTGGCTAATAAAGGAGACAGTAGTTTAGGGTAGGGTGGCCTAGTTATCCCAATTCAGCATGTTGCTACTGCAGGCCTTATCAAAATAAGGGGAGTGATAATGATGTTGATAATAATGAATCTGTCCACAGAGCATACCAACACACCAAAGCATTGACTGCTATAAGGCCATTGTTGATTTTATTGCTGAAGAAGGATTTTGGAATTGGCTTTAAACTGAAAGTTAGCATAGTGATTTAAGAACTGGAATTATGTTGATATACTTGGGAGTTCTCAATGAAATCTGTATATATTCAATTAACTGTATTGCAGTAATGGAGCACTTTGAGCAACTTAGCAATAAAGGATCGTGACAGTCAGTCCTACTTGATACACATTAATGAACAAGCTAAATGAGATTCAAATGCTTTGCTATTTCTTAGCAAGGCAAAACAGGACTTAGTTTGAAAATGTGACTGCTAACCGTTAGATCAGTGTCAGATACGATGTTTTGCTTGGAGTGAATACAACAAAACTAAAGTTCAAAGCTCACAAGTTTGCTAAGATTGGAGACAACCCCTGGCAACATCTGGCACCACAGTATGGTGTAGGTCAGTCAGCCCTCAGTTTGGAAGTGATCCTAAATGCTTCCTCTGTGTGACACTGCCATTGTCATTTACGTCTGTGAAATGCACCCTTTTGAAGGGCATTTGGCTTCTTTTAGAAGCCTTACAAATGAAGACGAACAGGGGCTAAAACACAGATGAAAGGGGGTATCCACAAGGGTGTAGAAAAAAATTTAAAAATGTCTCCTTACATACCTACACATTTACTAGACTTGCCTAATCAAGGTTAAGGCTGCAGCAAACTTGGGCCTTTATTGCAAAAGCATGTATAACTGAGTATTGTGCCATGGAGCTTATTTCTGGTTTGGGATACAAAATACCTGATACTAAGTCGCCTACTAGGTAGAATAAAATGATGAAGGTGCTATCATGCCTAGAAGCTATCTGGTTAAGCTTAGGGAGGGTCTCTGTATTGGCACTCTACTTACTGACCTTGTCTGTGCTCCCTCCCTTTTCTTCACCTTGTATGTCTCCAGACTTTACCAATTCTTGACCTGTGTATATACTGTATGTAGTCTCCCATCACCCAAGTTAAAGGTGTTCAACAGCTCCTCTGCCAGCTCTGGCTCCCTTACAGCCTTGGTTGTTTTACTTGATGGCCATGAAGTAAATTTCACAACAGTTGTCTTGTGAACCTTTTCTCTCTTTATTTTCTGGTGATTGGCCGCTGTGGGCCGTAACTGCTGCACTCCTTACTCAGTCACTGTCTATGAATCAGATGAATATGTGCATGTGAACACTTCTACCTTGTGGTAATCTTTTATAGCCGCATATTTACTTTCTGAAAAGAAGTGCACATTAAAGTTTAATAAGTCGGTGTGTGTGGCAATGAACTCAGCATATGTCGATTTGGGTCTGCTGTCTGCCAATTGCTGCATTGCAGTATCCTTTTGAAGAAGGGTTATCCTTTATAAAATGCCTGCACTTCACTGCAGTGTGTTAAACTGCAGTCACCTAAGCACATCAGTCTCAAATCATTATGACATCTCTCGACAACATTGCATGTTATACAGCGCCTTTCATCATGAGAACTCCGACATAATATACACAAGCATACATAAATGCCTTTTCAAGCCTACGTAATCCAATTTTGGGTCATGGGATTCCAAAGCGTATTTTGACAGTAATAGATGAAAGGTGGGGGACAACTCCTTTAAGGGGCCTTAGTCCATTACAGGACAGACACAAACACATGAGGGCTCATTTAGACTTCTCGATAAACACACACATTTTTGGTGATGTGTGAGGAGTGCCCAAAGTTAACTCTGCACAGAGATAGAGATAACATGCAGACTCTAAACAGATAATAACTGGGTGCATGGTTCAAACCCAGGAAACTGGATCTGTGAAGTGGCTTGTTGATTCCTGTTCCCCCTTGACAGTTTTCGAAAAAAAAGAACATTCTGAATTGTAGCTATAAAAATATTTTTAGATGCAGTCAATTGAAGGGAAGCACCCAAGCAGATTCTAAATAATTCAGAATCAAGTGAACATGGATGGCTAACAAGACTGGGGTTAAATTCAGGTCAATATCGTGGCAGAAGAGCTTTTTTGGGATCCTCTCTCAGCATTTCACTGTTATAAGTGGTGAGGTGTTGTACCCGGAGGGGGTGCTTGCATTTATGCTATAGCAAGTTCTACCTCCTTCTTTTATTGAAAGTTATGTTAAAGGGACAGAATGAATTCAGAATTCTGTCTTAATTTAATCCCTTGTCCAGAGTGAAAAACAACTGACAAACAGAATTCAGAAATTGTGACAGCATAACATAAAACACCTTGACATCGCCTCCCTTATTAATTTCAAAAATGCATTAATTTACAGAGGCACCATTACTAGGGAAATCAGGGTGGGAGCCATAATGAAGCATTACTTATAGTAAGCTCATGTGGATGTTACCTGTTGGGGTTCTTTGCTATGCATACGTCATTTAATTGCTTCTACTGTTTGGAAACAGTCATTATAATGCACCCCACGAAGTGTATTGTGTCATTAAAGGGAGACTTATGCAGTCTCACTGCAGGGTTAGCATATAATAAACAAAATCAAACTCTGCACATTTTACCAGGATTATTCTTGCCCATATTTCTCCAGAGAAATCAACTAAATTATAAGGACATGAACTTTGGTGCTCTACTGCCTTTCCTCAGCTTTTACTAAATTCTACAAAATTCACTAGCAACATCAAACCTTACCTGAAGTTCAGTTCAAACATGGCATAGCCTTCCATGGTAGGAGAGGAGCTCCTCAGGCTCCATCCACAGTCACACATAATGGAAAGAGAACCTGATAATACTTAGAGTAGTTGAACAGTGTGACAGCTGCTCAATACACGAGACGGCATTGCCACTCAAAGTAGAGTGTCTGAAAAGGATTCATCAGAATGTCAAATAAACTGAGAACTAAAGAGAGTGTTACAAGTGGAGACTGGTAGGGTGAATATTGAAGAGGATAGGAGAAAACCAAAGTAGTATTGTGCAGAAAAGCAAACACTTCTTTAGCTCTGCCAGTTACGTGGCTTGTGTGCCAAATCAGTCGCAGGGGCTGTGAGCACGAAGGCAGTTCAGTCCCAGGAGTGAGACAAGCCAATTCTGGTTGCAGTATGCAGTGAATAATGATTAATTAGAAGGATTATCCAGAGTTAGTATGCATCACCAATCTACCACGCAGACCTCCCTATCATTAGGGGTTGCATCCATGCGTTTTCATTCTGCTTTTTCCAGTGAGTGAAAAGTATCTTCCTTTCTTTGCATTGTTATATTGGCATGTTAAGTCCATCGATCTTTATATATAATACACTACCATTGCTGTCCGTTTGTCTGTCCAGGATTTGAAATCATCTGGAGTTCGCAAACCGTTTGACCTATTGACATGAACTTTGGTACACATATACTATGTGACATCTACTATCCGCTTCTGGGGTGATGATTGACCTCCAAGGTTATTCCTCTTTTTATTTTATTTTATTGTAGAATCAACTCTTGGCAAAGGGCAACAGTGCTGCCATGTGGTGCATATGTATGGGCACCGTTCTCAGGCATACCACCTTCGCTGTCACTTCCCCTACCTCTTCATATCTTAAATCATTCTTGAGGCAGATTGAAGACTTAAGTGACAGCTTAAGTGAAAAATTAAAGAAAACATACTAAGTAATTGCAACACAAACACTGACTTAATCAGTTTTAACACAAAAAGATGCCGACAAAAGAAGACAAGAAGTGGGCCGCTAGGGTGGAGAAAAGAAGAGCTGCTCAGGAAGCAGCAAGCGCATCAACCTCTGAGCAAATGAATGCTAAATGTACAGAGAAAGAATATGAAAACTAGGAATGCTCAGGTTAAGTATATTCACTACATGTTATCATGCAGTGTGCGTTACTGGTTAGTTGTATTTCACGCTGTCACAGATAAGGGTTGCTGCCTCACACCTTGAGGGACCAGATTTCTACCCTTGTGTATGTGAATCTTGCATGTTCTCTGTTTGTCAGTGTGGGTTTTCTCCAGGGTCTTTGACGTTCTTCCATATGAAAAGGTTGTTAGTTGATATAGCAACACTTAAATGACCCTGAGTGACTGAGTTACCAGGGTCACCAAAATTAAATGGTATTCTGTTCAGAGTTCCTGCCTTTCTGGCCATAACGACTCTGGCTGCTGCTGTAATGAGAAAGAGGGTTTGGACAATACTGAGGAAGGATTTATCTGCCTGTTAATCAACTCTAAATTCAGAGAGAAGCTATAAAGGTGTTAGTTTCCCATGACCAGCATAAGGCAAGTCTTTTATTACTCTTGCATTATGGGAAGTATCCATAAGTTGTCTTATATAACACCCGCAGCACTGCCACTTCTTAATGGAGGACTCTGCACTGGGCACCTGTTAATAAATTATAAATAAATTAACTCAGCAAGAATGCACAAGTATTTTTTCTTACAAAGAAACTTGAAAAAGAAACAGAACTATCCTGGAGACATTTTTTTTTTATTTCTGAAGCCTCAGGTGATGTCAAAGTGAAAGAGATTTCTGATAGCATTTCTTCCTTCTTGTTTCTAATATTCAGAAAAAGTCTCAACTAAACTTTAATTGTAAAGCAGCTTAATGTGTAGTGGAATAACAAAGGCTATAAAAGTGATTTTTTCTCACTTGTTTAACAGTATGGAATGGTAATATATCAGCGTTGTATAAAGCACCCAGCAGCCATACTTGAGTCAAGTTAATGATACCGTCCTAAAATGTGACTTCACTAAAAGTATACTCTGCCCATGAGCAACCTACTCAAGAAGACATTTTAAAGTATCTGATACTAATTGTACTTACGCATCAGAAGTGCAAGTACACGTAGGATCGCTCACTGTTTTATACATAGTCAAAAAGATGTACTTAGAAACTAAAAATACTTCAGATTATGTTCTTTTTGCGTATGAGTCGTTTTGCAGTCACTAATGTATTAGCAAAGTAATTGCAACTTGAAGAAGTGGCATTCAGCACGAGTGGACACCTCAATGACTGAGTCTTAATTCAGTGGAGTAAGCACTAGCAGGAGAAGCATACAGGCGTCCTCTGCTTTAAGAAGGAGCTAACCCGTTCATGAAGTGAAGTTTAATTACACAAACTCTTAATTACAATTCATTTAAAGGGAAAACATTTTTAAATAGTAACTGGCCCCAAAATTAGTCCATTTCTATTCACACGAATACATGAAAACTGACAGAATTAATACCATTAGTCATCAAAACAAACCCTAATAAGGAATTGCTTTTCACTGAATAATCTACTATATACTGAAACAGTACGGTCTGTGTGTGTGTCTGGTCCCTCTGAGTAATTTGATTTGTCAATTGGGCTTTAGTCTGATTGGTCAGTTTGGATTTGTGATGTTCTCGAAAAAGGAAGTGCCAAATATGAAGGGTCAAGACACACGAGGTAGGGTAAAGGTTTACGAGAGTCGCCTTCGAAGACAGAAAGTATAAAAGCTGTCTGGAGACAAACAAAGCACCTCTAAATGACAGAGTCTGAGTAGCAGCATTGATGGGAGTGTCTGCGAGAGGGAGAGCATGGTACAAGAGAGGGTCAGACACATAAGGACACAGAATGAAGCTTTTTGAGGAACGCTGAAGGTAAACAGCAGGCAAGAGAAAACAAATATCAAATATGTTAAAATGTATCCTATTTACTTGTCTTTGACAGGTAATACGGTAACTATTTAATAAAAAGCATTACCTAGACCTAATCACTTCTAGTTTCACAATCTGTTCTGCTGCAGTTATCCCAGGCTAAAGTGAGAAGACATAAGAGCAACACACGTGACAAGATGAGTGAACCACAACATGCGGACATGCGGGCACACCCCATTGCAGCCTGCGGATAAGCCCTCTACCTTCTGGCAGGCTGATGTGAGGAAAGTGTATCAGCTGTGGAAATAACTGAGACTGGAATTACACATCAATAACATCCAACCCCTCCCAAAACATGCAGCCCCTCCCTGTTTGGAGGCTTGTGTCTGGACTCAGTATCAGTGTGTGAATAACTGAGACTGGCTTTACGCATTACCAATGATCAGTTCCACCACAAACCTCCAGTGCCACCCCATTCTGTTGGCTGTGGCAAGGCCTACTTGATCGTGCAGATGATCATCTGTTAGTGGTAGTGGATACATTTGAAAATTGTCTCAGATTCTTTGTATACGTGAATTTTCCTAAAGCTGGAGAAGACCATATTTTAGATACATGACTGATTAAAACATAGTCCATACAGTACATAACCCTTTAGTTTTCTAGTTTAATATTGCAGTAATGAATGTGTCCAGAAAAATATAACAGTTAAAGTAGACATGGGTGGCACAGTGGTAGCACTGCTGCCTCGCAGTTAGGAGACCCAGGTTCACTTCCCGCGTCCTCCCTGCGTGGAGTTTGCATGTTCTCCCCGTGTCTGCGTGGGTTTCCTCCGGGCGCTCCGGTTTCCTCCCACAGTCCGAAGACATGCAGGTTAGGTGGATTGGCGATTCTAAATTGGCCCTAGTGTGTTTGTGTGTGTCCTGCAGTGGGTTGGCACCCTGCCCGGGATTGGTTTCTGCCTTGTGCCCTGTGTTGGCTGGGATTGGCTCCAGCAGACTCCCGTGACCCTGTGTTTGGATTCAGCGGGTTGGAAAATGGATGGATGGAAGTAGACATTGGCATTTGAATATGTAGTGAGGCAAAAATGAAAGTGGGTAAAAAATGTTATACTGAAGTATAGTAGAAATATTCTAAAAACATACTCAAGCAGAGTAAAGAAGCATTTTTACTTTGTTTTGGGGTTTTTTATTGTCATTGAACAACACACAAAAAAATAAACTGTCAACAGAATTCTGATCCTCCCTCATAAAGAAATAATATATAACAGATTCCTTTAATATTTACCCCCTTGAGTCAATATTTGGTTAGGATGCCAGTAATAAAAATTCTTGTGGTGTAGTGTAGGTCTCTGCCAACTTTGTCAGTTCCTTTGTGATATCAATATGCCACACACTCTCCATTGAATGAAAGTTGGGGCTATGACCCAGCACACCAGAGTGTCACCTATCCTTGAATGTTAAATTTTGAGACATCGTCGTGCAGCAAAGGGATGTTTCCCAAAGTCTTAGGTCTCTTGCATGCAGCAGATGGATTTCGTTATGGTTGGCCTTATCCATTTGGTCAACTATTTTCACAAATCTTCTAGGCTTAGACACAGAGAGGCATGGCCCTGGCACAATGCTTACACTACCATGTTTCACAGGGCGGATGTTAACAGGAAGATGGAATTTATTAAATTTGCGCTCTCAGTTTTGGTCTCCACCGACCATAGAATCTTCTTTCAATATGTCTGAGATTCTCCCACATGCCCTTTGGAAGGCTGTAGTCAGAATTTGGTGAGTGTTTTTTTTTAATTAGCTTTTCTGACCTACTTTTAATAATAATAATAATATTAATAATTCTTTATATTTTAGAGCTGCTGTACGTTTTTAAGTGGACACCCTGAGAGCTCTCTTCTCATTCCCATGCCCCATTCTTCAATAGACCTGGATGTGTTTTGGGCGATGTTCACTGCCTTGTGTTTTATTTTTCTGTCTTGCCTAATTTGTGCTTTTCAATAACCTCATTTCTGGTTTGCTTTGCCTCCATGATGTAGTTTTTGCAAAAGGTTGTACTAACTACCTGGGGGAGCTCCCAGAGATCGGCGTTCTTACCCCAAGCTCACATAAGTAACCTTCACTACACACTTACTGGCTTTAGTGAAGTAATTAAAGAACTGCTGCACTCAAGTCAATGCATTAGAGCATATCTAGTGGCATCATAGCACAGAAGGTCAAAATCTGTGGAATCAGTCATTTTCTGTTTTTAAATACAATTAATTAGAAAGATTTGTGCTGTGACACAGTAGTTAGCCTTTCTTACTCATAGATCTGGGGACATGAGTTCAATTCCGAGTCAAGTCATAGCCTCTGCAACTGGTAAATGTGTTTTGAAAAATGTGGGCTCACAAAACAAATGAATAAGTCAATTATTTGCATTGATTATTGATAAAAAATCTGAATTACATATTTAAAGACTGCACAATGTAAAACAACCAAAGGTTCACGGGGATGCTACCTTTTTATAACCATTGCATGAGTTGTTCATATTGTGACAGTAGGTGACGCTATGTCAGCACTTAACCTGACACAGATAGACACAGGAGGCACACTTAAAACAGCACAAGCTTTTTATTTTTGTTTTTTCACTTTTGGGCAACGTGTTCCCCATTCCCACAAGTACACAACACAATACTTTCTTTCTCTTTTCTCCTCCACTCCTCCTCGGCAAGCTTTGTCTCCCTCCTCCTGACTCTGGCTCCTGGAGTAATGACTGCTGGCTCCTTTTATAACGCCCCCAGAAGTGATCCAAGTGCTTGTTGCCCTACTTCCGGCAGCACTTCCGGGTGTGGCAGAAAACCCACCCAAAGAGGGCTCAGTAGCCATTGCAGCACACCCTGGCGGCACCCCCAGATTTCAACAGGGCTGTAGATAACTCTATCGCCCATGAAGCCCTGCAGGAATCCAAGGCACCACTGCAACCCATGGGGACTGTCCTGGGGGAGGTACTCTTCTGCCCATGCTTGCTCCCCTGGTCCTCTCCGTGAAGAGGCGTCCCAGCCAGACAAGAACCTCGGCCGTCTGTGACAATATTCACAATACATATATATATATATATATCTATACTAATAAAAGGCAAAGCCCTCAGTGATTCATCACTAATTCTCCAACTTCCCATGTGGGTGGAAGGCTGAAATTTGGCAGGCTCGTTCCTTACAGCTTCCTTACAAAAGTTGGGCAGGTTTCATTTAGAAATTCTACGCGTAATGGTCATAACTGGAAGCTATTTTTCTCCATATACTGTAATGGAGTTGAGCTCGATGGCCGTGAGGGGCGGAGTTTCGTGTGACATCATCACGCCTCCCACGTAATCACGTGAACG
>JANRMT010062814.1:58585079-58599866 GCA_026402145.1 Polypterus bichir lapradei
TTGACAAGGAAAAGCAAGAAGCAATCCAGTTAAACAGGTTCACGTAAATAGACATTCCAAATTGGCCCCTGTGAGTGTGTGCATGCATAGATTGTGTAATGGACTGGCACCCTGTCCAGGGCTGTTCTCTGCCTTGCACCCATTGCCTCTGACACAGAACTAGTTGTATGTTGTGTGTTATGTTAGCATTAAGAATTATCCACCATTAGTCACACCTGAGAAGGTTCAAACACTGTCTGCCCTGGCAGGTTGTTCAGGACTAAGGAGGCATCTCTCAAGATGGCTGTGATTATAACAAACAAGGGGCTCACTGAAGCTGACGATGAGCTTTAACCTTATTACTAATGAATGATTCAGTTGGAAAAATGGTATATTGTCACATGTCTACTAGCACAGGGAGAACAGGCCATTTAATTAGGGACAGAAAAAGACATGCCTTTCTTAGACTGGAAGTCTTGCTACTCCTCACAATCTTTCTCAGCATTTTGCAATTCAGAATGACACCCACAAGCTGTTTTTAATCTTTAAACATTATAAACAAAAGAAACAAAGTGTTAATAAATAAATTAGTGCCTTACTGACCCTGCACATAAAGATACTCAGCAGAAACCTGAGAATATGTGAGCATTCTTTTGCTGCTGATACTTAGGGAAGTAAAACACATACTTTCAGCACTTTGCATAAAACTACCAAATTCTGTACATTGTCCAATGAATGCTGTTCTGACGTACATGTTCTGGACTGTGAGAATCACTTTAAATGTTCAAATTGGAAAGAAGGTAAAACAGTTAGGAGAGACACATGGTGCACCATGAATATGAACTCTTAGTTTAACTGGATTCCAAAGTGCACTTTGATAAAGATAGTTCTCCTACAGGGTGGTACAATGGCCGAGGGGATAGCATTGCTGCCTTTGGTGCTCTCATGTCCACCAGGGCTTTTCTCCCAAAGTAAAGACATGAAGATTAGGATAACTGCTTGTTCTAAACTGCCCCCATATGACTGTGTGTGTCAGTGGGCCCTGAGGCTAATTGATGTCCCATTCAGGTTGACTCCTGCTCTGCTGTCAGGATAGTCTTTGTTGACTCTAATTTGGATTAAGTGGGTTCATAAATGTTACTGTCCTTAAAATGTGTTATGAAGAAGTACTGTATTTGCTCTCTGAAATTTCTCTAATACTGCAATTTTCGAATATTTTCTTGCCTTTAAACAAAATCTAATATTAGATAAAGAGCACCTGAGTGAACAAAGAACACATTTTTTTTATTTATGTCATTTATTAAATCAATAAATGTATCCAACTTCAAACAGTACTGTGTGAGAAACTAATTACTCCTTTACATTTAGTACCTTTAGCTGAAATGACAACAAAAAATTCTTTGTATAATTCAATGTCAGTTTTTCACATCATTGAAGAGGAATTTTGGGTCAAAATTCCTTGCAAAACTGATTCAATTCAGAAACACTGCTAGTATTTTGTCAAAGAAGAGAGTGGTTCAGGTCCTGTCATAGCATCTGTATTTGATTCAGGCCAACCCCAAAACTGAATTGTACTGTTTTTAAGCCATTCTGATGTGGACTTTCTGTTCTGTTCTGTTTTGGATCATTTATTGCCTTACTGCATGGCCCAGCTTCAGTTTACGCATGGATGATCACATATTCTCTTTAAGGATTTTCTGGTACAGAGCAGAATTCATGGTTTGTTTGGTTGTGAAAAGCCATTCAGATCTTGAGGCTGCTAAGCATCCTCACACAATCACACTACCACCATTAAAATATTTCACCATGTATGTAATTTACGCCAGACATGATGGGACCCAGGTCATTCTTAAAGTTGCCCTTTTGCCTCATCTCTTCATAGAAGACTGAGGAATCATTCAGAGACTTCCAGGCAAATGAAAGACAGGAATTTGTGTTCTTCTTGATTAATTATGGTTTCCATTTAGCTTCTCTCCATTAAAGCCCTGTTTTTGCCCAGGGACTTTATAATGGTTGATCCATGAACACTGCACTTTGCTGAGGCAATAGGAGCCTGAAGTTCCTTGAAGTTTTTGAAGGATCCTTTGTGATTTCCTAGATGGTTTTACATTGGACAGTCCTTTGGCAGGTTGACCACTCCTGGGAAGAGTCACAATTCTTCCATGTTTCTTTCCGTGTTGATGTTATAGGTTTCACAGTGATTTATTGGTGTTCCAAAGTCTTAGAAATGGCTTTTTAGCTCTCTCCAGACTGACAGAAATCAACAGCCTTTTTAATGATCTCTTCATATTTTTCCTTTGTTCACAGCATTATGTGCTTGTTGACTCTTTGTGTTGGTAGCTCGGCTCTGGCGGCAGGGGTGAGGTTTGTATTGAACAGGGCAGGCACTAATCAAACCTGGCTGTGTTCAATCAGCTCATTCTAATTATGCCTTTAATTAAATTGATTTAACAAGGGCCAATTACTTTTCACACACTTCCAATTGGTGCTGGATAACTTAAATGAGTGACATTTTGAAAAATAATGTTCGTTCAGGTACCTTTTATCTGACATTAAATTTAGTTAGAAACCTGAAAACAATTATTAAAATCAAAATGGGATGAATACATTTTTATGGCATTTTATATTAGTTGTTAATTTCTAAAAGGTATTGTGAATATTGTCACAGACGGCTGAGGTCCTTATCTGGCCGAGACGCCTCTTCACGGAGAGGACCAGGGGAGCAAGCATGAGCAGAACAGTACTCCCCCGGGACTCAGACTCGGGGAGAGGGTATATTCAGGACAATACTTTTCCTGGAACACAAGAGGGCAACCCCTCACAGTAGGGCCACAGGTTTGGAGCTTAGAAGCTCAACCCTGCTGGGGCCCGTGGCCACTGCCTTGGGGCGCCTGGACAGTTTCTGAGCTCTGGGATGCAGCACATAAAAGGGGCCACCTCACTCCATTCGAGGAGCCAGAGTTGGGAGGAGGTGGACGAAGTTTGCTGGGAGAGGACTGGAGGTGGCAGAGAAAGAGATAAGAAAGAAAGGACTGTTTTAACTTATGGTGCTTGGTATACTGTGCTCTGTAGTGGGGAGTGAACATAATGTGCTGCCCCACTTGAAATAAACGTGTGTGCTGGGCAGAACTTGTGTCTCATGTCTGTGTGTGTTGGGTACGGTGGCTGGTACACCCCCTGGAGGTCCAGAAATATTATATATGTGTATATATATATATATATATATATATATATATATATATATATAGTAATACGGGGCTATATAGTGCCCGACCTGGCACAGACTGATGCAGAGGCACGTATAAAATCAATCCAGTTTTTATTTTTCTCTTCAGCCATGGGACACGCCTTCCCCGTTTTCCACATGCCCAACACAGTCCCAAAAGCACTAAGGCAACTCACAGACACTTTTTCTCTTCACCTTAGCACCACCACTCCTCCCAGGTAACCTTGTCTTCTTCTTCCCAATTCTGGCTCCTGAGTGGTAGATGCTGGCCCTTTTTATAGTCCATCCGGAAGTGCTCCAGGTGCTTGGTCACCTGTGGCTAATTGCACTTCCGGGCGGGGCTGTAGAGGTGTCCACACAGGCTCCAGGATCCAGGCAGCACCCCCTGGCGGCCACCCCAGATCCCCACAGGGTTGTGGAGAACTCCATCTCTCATTGAGCCCTACGGGAAACTGAGGCACCCACGTCACCCAGGGAGGCTGCCACCAAGCATCCCGGGGGAGGTACTGAGGAGCCCATGGCTGCTCCCCTGGAACATATGTTGAAGGGGTGTCCCGGCCGGACATGGGACCCAGTCACCCGCCACAATATATATATATGTGTATATATATATATACAGTATATATATATATATATATATATATACAGTATATATATAAAAAAATATATATATATATATATATATATATATATATATATATATGCGTTAACTGAGAGGTGATTACAGGATTTCAATCAATAAACATCTTGGCTTATTTTTTTTTTGTGAGATGGAACGCCACTTTTTAAACAATCCTGTTTTTACTATCCATGTCTGTTGGCACAGACCATCCACTAGTGACTGGTGACCTACTTTAGAGCCTCCGCTGCAGTCGTCTTTCTGCCTCACATCATGTGGGCTCCTCTGGGACGCGCTGTAAGCTGCAAGGGTGAGCATTTTTTCTGAGTTCTCCTCCTCCTAGTCTGAGCGAAAAAGATCTGGCATCTGATCATGCACACTCAAACAGCAGTCAGGGTTCATATCCCCAAGGGCTTGATTTATAGGAACTCAAAGTCAGGAGTGTTATTGAGGAAGCTGTTGCTAGAGACCAGGAGTACACTGTAAATATACCATATGTATTCTTTTTCATTTGCAATACTGTTTCTTATTGTAAATCATACAATATTCCATGTGTTGGACGCAAGGCTCCATCTTGTACTTATCAATATTTAAATTGAGCCCATATTTCTACAAAATGGTTTGTATCAGCTTCTAATAGACATTGATTAGTCTAGAAAAACTGGATTGAGAATAATTTGATTTACTTTAAAAGTAGGAAGCAATCTCTGAACTTTCAGACAGTCTACCCAAAATACTTTCAAGAAATGATTAGTTTCAAACTTCCAATGCTAGCCATAAATGCTTTAAAGTTTGGGCCTACAAAATTAACACTTTGTGAACACAGGAACAATTAATATCTGTGCTACGTGGAGTACTCAGGTTCTGCTTTAGCAGTCTTTAACTTGTTGGGGTTCTGTGAATGCAACACTTGATTCCATACAAAAAGCAACTGGACGTTTCCATTTGTCTATTGTTCTAAAGTATATTGACTTTTTGGTGTGTATCAGTTTATTTCTGTAGTCATGTCCAAAAGTCTTCAAAAGACAGCGTTTGGCTATGAACTCTCTAACCCAGATAAACTTCACTTAAGTCAGTGCTGAATGTATTGGTAAGTTAAAAATGATGAGTTGTGTGCATTAAGTTAAATTGTGTGTGCTTGGTTAAATGATGTCCCTAATTTCACCCAGTGTTAGTGGGTCTGGTGGTTGTGTGCCCTCCAAATGACTGGCACACTGTTGAGGACTGGTTCCTGCCCTGTACCTAGTGTTGCCAGGATAGACACCAGCCCCCAGCAAGTCTGAAATGAATATAAGTTTACATTTATTGTTACCAATTCATGGTACAGTGAAATTCTTACTTAAATGTCAAACTAACATGCAACATGTGGGTATAGTAGGCAGAAGGACTTGGAATCCGTGGGCAATTAGAACAAAAACATTATTATAAAGTTTATATCTTGTATTGAGTTTCACTTTGACACATCCAGTCAAAGTTTTGTTGATCAGCGTCACATCCACTAAGTGGACATTGTGGGCTCATCCGTTTCATATGCAAAAATGGAAAAGACAGCTGTTTGAAGATTGATATATAAAGTATGTATAATGGAAACCTATTATTACATAATGTGGTATATGCTGGGAAATATAAAGCTTGACTTTAGACTGTTTTCACAAATTACTAGTTTGCAAGGTGTGACCACAAGGAGATGTAACAGCACCCCAAACCCCAGACACAACTCCACCAACACAGTGTTTAATGTTCACAAATACCTTTTAAAGGCTTCTTCACAAATATTGCCAACAGAAATTAAACAGAACTGATCTTCACTATTCCTTCATATTCCTTCCACACTTCCCTGGCAAGTGTTGTCCAACTTCTCTCTCGACTCAGAGTCCCCGGGAGAAGTGGAGTATCTCCTTTATACTGGACCTGGGATTACTTCTGTGTCACATTGCATCCAGGAAGCACTTTTGTGTCAAGCAGAAGTTCCCCGTGGCAGGGGAGCCTGCCTCCAGCATCTCCCCATAGCAGCATGTTAGTTCCCCAAAAGGGCTATACAGTAATCCCTCGCTATATCGCGCTTCGACTTTCGCGGCTTCACTCTATCGCGGATTTTATATGAAAGCATAACTAAATATATAACGCGGATTTTTCGCTGCTTCGCGGGTTCTGCGGGCAATGTGTCTTTTTACTTCCTGTATATGCTTCCTCAGTTGGTTTGCCCAGTTGATTTCATACAAGGGACGCTATTGGCGGATGGCTGAGAAGCTAACCAATCAGAGCACGCAGTTAAGTTCTCCTGACTGAGAAGCTAACCAATCAGAGCACGCAGTTGAGTTCCTGCGTGCTGAATGCAGTGTTAACCAGGAAGTCTCGTCTCGCTCATTCAGCATCAACGTGTTTCGCTGTGTAAAGAGTTGTGCTCTTTAGTGTTTATCTTTGTGCATAGTCAAGCCCTTCATTATGGCTCCAAAACAATCTGCTACTGCTTCAGGGGCCGTGCCCAAGCGCAAGAAGAAGATGTTAACGATTGCCGAAAAGGTAAACGTTTTGGATTTGTTGAAGGCTACGATTCTTTTTATTTAAAAAGTAGGAAAGGAATATAAGATCTACGGCTGCAGCGTCCTTTTAACCAGGGTGCAAAACGAGTTGTAAGTGGATGTAATAAGGCAGTAGTCTGGATGGAATCTGCTTTAGGGATTTGGATTGAAGACTGCCAGAAGAAGAACAACGGCAGTGCTACACAATCGCCTGAAGTGGCTCCTTTACAAGGGCTGTAACGCTCTCCTTTGTTGTGCAGTAAAATTAAACTCATTGTTATCGGACAAGTCATCGTGTCATTGTTGGTGAGTAACCATAATTTTCTTCTTACAGTGCTTAGTACATGTATGTACGTTTAGTGTCACTGTACACACATTTACTGTATACTATTTTTCTTGCAATGTACGTATTTATTGCTGGTGACCTGTCTATCGTAATGGCTGTAACATATGTGATATCGGAAAACTCCTGAATGCTATAAGATATGCATCCCGCGCGGTGTTTGTTTGCTTGTCTCTGCCTCTATCTCACCCTCTCTGACATTATCTGCGCCTGACGAGGGAATATGAGCAGAGGTGCTGTTTGCACAGAAGCTGTTTGCTTAAAAGATACTGACGCTCCTCTAAAAAATGCCGCTTTATCTCGGCATATTTAAAAGCACACGTATTGATTTTTTGCTTTAATCTCGCGCTCTCTCTCTGACGTTCTCTGCGCCTGACGAGGAGATTTGAGCAGAGGGGCTATTTTAACATAGGCTGTTTGCTTAGAAGATACTGACGCTCCTCTGAAAAGTGCCGCTTTACTTAAAAGCACACGTATTGATTTTTTGATTGTTTGCTTTTCTTTGCGAGCGCGCGCTCTCTCTCTTAAATTCTCTGCTCCTGATGCAGAGACTCATTTGAAGAAAAGATATATTTGCATTCTTTTAATTGTGAGAAAGAACTGTCATCTCTGTCTTGTCATGGAGCACAGTTTAAACTTTTGACTAAAGGGTGTTATTTCATGTCTAGAGGGCTCTAATAATGTTAACAGTGTGGGAGAGTTTATAAGGGCTTAAAATATATAAAAATAACCATACAAACATATGGTTTCTACTTCGCGGATTTTCACCTATCGCGGGGGGGTCTGGAACGCAACCCCCGCGATGGAGGAGGGATTACTGTACACCAAAACTACAATTGCCATGCAGCCTTGCAGACATCTGAATAGGATCCGCATCAGAGGATTGTCACCATCCAGTGTACTGGGGAAGCACATAGCCCTGAGAAGCAGTCTCTCCCAGTCCATCCATTATAATGGCCTCCCAACCAGGAAAGGCACCACTAACCAACCTGGTCGGGATTCCCATCCAACCATATCCTTCCATTATAGAGGTAAGGCCAGGTAAGGAACCATCCATCCTGGCCAGGATGACTGCCAGCTCATGTTGTTTTTTACAAAGGGCAGCTCTCATTGTGAGTCTGTTGGTACATTAGCACATCCCATCAGATTGTGGCCTATACATTGATGACCACTTTTATTATACAAACTATGATATAAGTGCATTGTGAAATTACTAAATCATAGAATTTCAGCCACTGTGTGAAATACCCCATGGTAAGCAAGGGGTTCTGTTAGCGCTCCATTGTTGTCTGAGCACTAAAATCTTAAATCTGGTGCTGTGGAATAATCGATTAGTAATATAGACTGCTATCACTTAGTATATGAATACCTTAAATACACTAATTGCATCATATATAGATTAGAAATCTAGAAACAAAATTCAGACTAAATTGTACTTAATAATAATAATAATGTTACATTTATAGAGCGCCTTTCACAAACCCAAGGTCGCTTTACATACAGTGAAAAAAAAATACACAGAAGACAGAAGTTCATAGAAGAGGAAAGTTTTCAGTTGAGATTTAAAGGTGAAAAAATAGGGGCAGTCTCGGAGGGTCTGAGGAAGAGAGTTCCAGAGTTGAGGGGCCATAACACTAAAGGACTTGCCTTCCAGGGTGGAGAGTCTGGTGCGTTAACAGTAAGGAGATTACTACTCAAGGACCTGAGAGAGCAAAAAGGAGTGTACGGAACTAGTAGCTGAGTGAGGTAGAGGGGGGCAAGGTTATGTAGGGTTTTGAAGGTGAGAAGCAGAATCTTGAATTTAATCCTTGATGTAACCGGTAACTAGTGAAGCTGGGAGAGAAAAGGGGAAATGTGAGCAAAACGCTTTGTGTGGGTGAGGACTCTGGCTGCAGAGTTCTGCTTCTGTATAGATTTTGCGGGGAGGCCGATGAACAGGGAATTACAGTAATCAATACGAGACCTTATGAAACAATGAACCAGAGTCTGGACAACATTAAAGGACCAGCATCATGCAGAACAGCTAGTTTTTGTAACGCATACACAGTTCTGTACAGGAGAGAAGTCACCAGCTAAGTGAATTGATGCTGATGTCTGCTTGCTTCAACAGTAGCAAGACCTTTAGTTTTGCATTTTGTAGTTATGCTTAATTATCCCTCATTAATTAAAATATGTAATTCATCACGCGGATTAAAGTAATTGCATACCTAGAAGCAATTTTCCAAGAGTGCCACCCTGCTATACCAGCCCTAGTCAGTTAAGAGCAGGAAAAGCAGAAGAACGCCATTTTGAGGGTAGAGTTGGCTAAAATAAAAGCAAACCTTAAAAATGACCACCTTTTCACTTTTACTGTATATTTGAGCATATTTTCTCCAGAAACCCTAGCAATGATCACTGAGTGAATTGTAGCACCATAACACAGGAGTTAGCAAAATGCAGGCTGATCCAATATACCAGATAAAATTCTGCATCTGGTATGGATTTAATAAAAATCATTTTATCGCTATGCTATAAATTATCATAAAACTAAAAGTATAACATAAAACATGCACATAAAATGAAATGGCAAATGTGATTCTCTGTCAGTGTGAGTCTCTTAAAAGAAACGTCTTTGTGTATGAACTTGTGTGTAAGAAGTAAGCTGGCTGCTTTAAGAATATTACCCAGAGTGCTGTGTGGTGCTGATTACTGAGTTAATGTAAATGGTAAGGTAGGACAAGAAGAAGCCGAGTCTTGTGCTGAGTTTGTCTCGTAGCGGTGAAAGCGCGTGAAAGAGCAAACAAATAAGAAAAAAGTTGTCCTTTTATCAGTTTGAAGGATGTGAATGCCTGCTTTCAAGTCTGTTTTAAGAGCAGAGCATTAACACGCATTTTGATGGAAAAGAGGTGTGCCAGTGCATGTCATTAATCAACAGGACCCTGCACTCTGACTTCTAAATGTCATGCGAAAGGACAACTAAATGTGTACAAAATGCCAAAAAATACCAAATAGTACATTAATATTTGTGTTCAGTCTGAAAAGTATATACAAGTACATTATACCGTGTAGAAGATTAGCCTGGCTACAGACTGACACACAGACCAGCAGTGTCCGTTTATTGTTCTTTGGCGTAACACAATGCACAAACCTCAATAAATCTCTGTCCTTTCTTGTTTTCTCCAACCACCTCTATTCCTCTCCCACAAGCTATGTCTTCTTACTCCCGACTCCAGCTCGCTTGCTAGAGTGAGGCAGCCTCTTTTATTCCACACTCGGAATGCTCCAGGTGCTCCTCGATCAAGTTCTGGCAGCACTTCCGGGTGTGGCGGAGGTGCTGCATGGGAATCCGGTTCCTCTTCTGTCAGCACTTCCGGGTGTAGCGAAAGTGCTGTAGACCACGGCTCCGGAACTGTCCAGGTGTCCGAGCAGGGTTGAGCTTCTAAGCTCCAGTCCCGTGGCACCGATGTAAACCGGGGGGCTGCCCTCTCGTGTACCGGGAGAGATACTGGTGGTGATATGTCCTCTCCTCAAAAGGGCGTCCCAGCCGGGCAAAGTCCCCGGTCGTCTGTCACAACTGGTATCATGTTTGTTCTTTTGGCCACCCAATCCTACTATAACATGGTTTTTAAAATACCACACACTATTACAATAACATATTTTAAAAAATTATTTTCAGTGACCTTCCCACCAGCATTTTTGATTTTGAGGCTTTCACAGGGTCTGAAGGGTATCTGGCACCTTACCTTCCAGGCTGAACCAATTGGAGCATCATTATGATGCCATTTATAATGACAAATCCGATTTTCTAAGAATTGCTTCTTCCCACAGATTAAACAAATGGATGGATGGATGGATGGATGGATGGATGGATGGATGGATGGATGGAAAGGACAGATAGTTAGATAGCACACAGCTTTTTATTTGAGTTATATTTTTCATTGGTTCAAAGGTTTGGCCTTTCTTTATGTGTGATCTTAGTGGACCCAGTACTAAATGATTGTGTTTTTTTATTATATTGCAAATCTTAAATATACTATAAATCATTCAATGATATCTAGGTATTTTGTGTGCTTCTTATTCACAAGGGACACAACTACACATCTAAGAGGTATGAAATGTCTAAGGTTTCCAAGCTTTTTATTCAGTCACTGGCACATGTGTGGCCGTCTTGAATAAAGCTGCCGCAGAGGTGAGAGACAGCGTGTGATACATGAGCTACTGTGTGGTGACTGATTTGTTTCTACTTAGAGTTGACGTGTTGAATAACAGAAGGTTGGTGAGGAATATGAATTTCTAAAGGTTATTTTTGCCATGTAATGTTGTAACACTGCAG
Organism: Polypterus bichir lapradei; assembly: GCA_026402145.1. NCBI lineage: Eukaryota > Metazoa > Chordata > Cladistia > Polypteriformes > Polypteridae > Polypterus > Polypterus bichir. The sequence goes on from JANRMT010062814.1 coordinate 58,596,081, forward strand.
CAAGCAGCTCTTTGATACTTGTTCTCAGCTTAATTTACAGTATTGAGTTAAATCCACTACTTAAAGAGCTGTGCCTGCTCTGCTTCATTTCTTTTTTATGCCCCCTTTTTATTAATATGTGCACCTTGCTTCATTTCTGTGTCGTTTACAGTACATAAGCTGCCATCTTCTCAATCTTTCCATCCACATATACACATAGTTCTCTAGGCCCAACTGCCTTTAGTTGCCTCCTTCATTTCCTCTGTCAAATGCTTCATATTTTTCTCTTAAGACACTTTCGTTCCATGTTCCTCCTGACTAGTTGTCACACATCTACAGAGATGTTCCTGGCCCTCATAATGAGGATTTGGGTTTATCACCCCCACCATCCCTGAAAGTCTGGTACATCAAAACAGGCATACCTCGGGTTATATAATATATGACTTATATAATCTTGGATTTCCACAAGGTTACTCTAATAGATAAAAACAATCAGAAAATGTAGCGTCACTAGCATGGAGCTCTCTCTCGGTTGCTAAGAGAATTTTCATCTTTGTGTTTCCTCCTTCACAATCTCCTTTTTCTTTATTTGGATGGAAGTTCTTTGTCAACCACATCTAAATTGTTGCCTTAGGTGAATTATGATGATACTAGGAATAATCTAAGTGCCACAAATGAGGTATTTTTTGTTTAGATATTTTTTCAATTTTTCAAGGAATGGCTGATATAACATCTTAAAGATGTCCACTGACATACTGATATACCAAACAATATATTTCTAATTATGTGTTTCTGCAAAGGAACAATTACATAACTCAAGCTGTGTCTATATTATTACTTTAAGTGCAATGAGGGAAATATAATAAATACATTTTGTATAGTTCAATATATAATCAAAAGTACAGTTCAGCAGTAAGAAATAGTAAATGTCATGGAGAGTGGAGAGTGGTAAATAAGGACCTGGAGCTGGGGTCCTTAGGATTGACTGGAGAGTTTTATTCCTACCCAACTTTTAATTTAGAATGCAACTGTTGCTGCTGTTGCTCAAGAAACATTTTTGCCCTTCATTTTCATTAACTTGCATGTTCTGAACCCTTAGTCTCTTCTTTTACTCTTAAATGGCCAAATTCCCTGTTTTCATTAATGAGTTACCAATGAAAAATGAGATGCAAACAACAGTGGAACTAGCAGCCCACCATCTAACTTGGTCCCATTGACTCCTGCATCTGTTCATACTGAAACATTTGTATTGATAAAGTATTTGGAAATAAAAGAAAAACCAAAAGAGAACCTGGGAAAGGAAAAATCTACAATATAAGAATAACCTGTCCTAGCAGAATGCAAGACATAGAACCACAAGCTGCTGGGTTAGTTTCCACCACTGGATCACTGAATGATTCTGAGCAACACAGCTGTGAAAATATAAGTAAACAGTTGTATTAAGAATCTGACATTAAGATTAGGGAATCCATTCCCAGGAATGAAACTGCTGTAATTCCTGGGTGAACGGGAACGGCCAAGCTTGCATATATAGCGTGTAAAAGTGTAAAAATCGATCAAGAAATAACAGAGTTATAGTTGAAAATAATTAAGTGGCACGTTTTTTTGGCCCCCGGTGTAGTGTGTTGCCGATTAATTCAGTTAACAACAGACCAGCAGCAGTCAGTCTCCCGGCTCCCACTAAGACTGAGCACAGTGGACTGGGTGGATTCTGCACTGTGCAGCTCACGAATGCCGGGACGGGGCAGACTTCATTGAAGTCTGTGGCATGTGCTGTTGACAGTACAGGCTGGTGTCAAGTTTCCAACTGGAGCAGAGCTCGAACCCAGTCAGCAGTTGGAACATCAGTTGTTAGTGTTGAAAGCCTCGTACGAATGGCCGAGTTTGTTGAGTTTAAAAATGAGGGAGTTGGGCAGCATTTTTTGCGCGAAAAGCTAGGCCAGTCGGCTGAGTGTAAACTGTGTAAAACTATTTTGAAAACAGCTGGCGGCTCGACAAATTGCAGTAGTTTTATTAAAAATAAGTGTTGGTCGTTCTAAAACCATTCACATGTGAGATGCCCGTGCACTGTATTATCCCCGGGAGCCCAGGATTCCCGGGAGTGACATACAGGATTCCCAAATTCCCGGGAATGGATAAACCTGTCCGGGAATGGATTCCCTAATTGGGATTGTCTTTACTATAGTAAGGTGCCACATAACATGAAGGTTGTGTGTGTGTGTTTGATAGATTCTCCTACATCCGGATGAGCATGCTAGTTTAACTAATAATGCTAAATCAATCCATTATAAGTGAGTACAGGCATATGTGAGAGTGTGCTCTCTGATTGACTGGTACCCACGCCATAGCTTGTGTGTGGCAGAGCTGAGATAAGCAGAAACGTCCCACTGACCCCAGCTAAATTAAGAAAATTTGGTAATGGATGAATGGGCAGTTGTATTCAGTTAAAGTCCAACCCAGGACTAAGAATCAGGATTTGGAGAAGAACTGACGACTTGTATGTCAGAAAAAAACTGTTTTATGGTTATTAATTTAAATGTCAATATACAGTGGTATTAATTTAGCATTTGTTTCATTTCGTCTTTGGATTTATACTTGTCCATCCAAAGGTAGAACAGAGAGGTAAGTGCTGTTTCAACAATGTAAAAAGAAATTCATTAAGCAGCTGTTTATTTTGAAAGCAGTACTATCTCTTCCTGGAACAGAGAGAAACAAGTTGATGAACAATATATTAAAATATTGATGCTTTAAAATATGTCTAGAGTTTACTAAGGCCAAACAAGGTAAAAATAAAAAAGCAGTCTTCATTGAAATCCAAAAACTCTCCAACTGCCTTATCTGTCACTCCAGGTTCAGCCGCGGGCACAACTTACCAATATTTTGCTCAGAGTTTTAACAAGCGCTTGCTACACAGATGTTAACTTGCTTCTGTCTTATTTCCCAGCAAATTAAGTTCTATTTAGTCCATTTGCTGCCAGGATAGCATCCTCCATGCATGTGATCTTAGTAACATAATGCAGCTTTAAATAAAAGAATGAATGGTAATGAAGGTGTGGTTTGATTGCTTTATTTGCTGGAATTTGTTTAGATTTGTTGTTAATGCACATTGGAATTGTGCTCAGCGCCAATGTCCTTTCAGAAAAGTCTCTGTGGTGAAGTATTGTACAACTAGGGGGCTAGATGGCTTGGGTTTGGCTCATAGTTCCATTTTGGATGGATGAACAAGTCACATTGTTAGGAATATTCGTACTTCTGGTAATTTTTTATGACAATATTTTGAATTGTTTACTATTTTGGGGCCATTTTGACTGCTATTTAGGATTGCATGTATTTACGGACGCCCATCATTAGGGGCCCATAGTTGTCATCAGCATGTCCTTGAAGGTCATGATCCTGATTTCGCAAGGATGGAAAAAAAGGTTTTCCATGGCAATCTTTCTCTATCTGAGCTTCTGATAAAATCCTTTTTTCATATCATGCTACAGAAAGTTATAGCTGTAGGTTAAATCTCTTGTGTACTGACCTCTTGTGTAGTGTTGCATGGCTTTTCTGATCATTTTTGACCCCTTCCCTGCGTTTGTATGTTCCTATCCTGGTCGCTCTCAGATGCCTGATGCTTTGCAGTCATAACAGATGTGTCACTTGACATGTAAGGCTAGTCATTTTGCATTCTTAATATTACTTGTCATTTTAATATATCTGATTAAATGGTGTTTTTCATATCTATCTATCTATCTATCTATCTATCTATCTATCTATCTATCTATCTATCTATCTATCTATCTATCTATCTATCTATCTATCTAT
>JANRMT010062814.1:58599876-58631890 GCA_026402145.1 Polypterus bichir lapradei
TATCTATCTATCTATCTATCTATCTATCTATCTATCTATCTATCTATATTAAAGGGCTCAAAATCCGAAATTTATTTATAGAGTACAACAACACCCAGACATAACTTTGTGCCTGACTATGAGCACCATTTTCTCAAGGTTCTATATAGAACACACACTGCCTGGTTATATTATCCTATTAGATAAGCCTTTTATTGACAGTTATAAATGTCAGGACCTTCATCAACTGAAGTATCATCCTCTACATACAGTGACTATCCGGGTCCTTTATTATTACCCCAGTAAACCACCATTTGTAGCAGGTCTATAGTGAATTGGTATTTGTGTTGGGGAACAGGTACTCACATATTACATTTTTCTCATTTCCAGTTTAGAGTATGCACAGAGTTTTCTAACCAAGCTTATTATAATACAGCATCTGCTCGATATCATTATGGTACTGAGGAAAATATCCTACAATGTATTTCCTGCATAACTCAATGACATCCGCCACCAAGCAAAAATTGAGCATATAAACAAGTATAAAACAAACGATTAGTGCAACACTACAGCAGGTAGCCAAAAAGGGTCAAATTATGAGAATAGCTACCTTCACCTCTACCTTTCCTTTCCTGCCCCAGCTCATCTGACTTTCTCTTCTTGAGGTCAACAATGATTCAGTTCTTCTTAGGCATTGCTTGTTCAAGTGTCCACAGACTTTCTGGCTTGTTGAGGCTGGATCACATTTTGTTGTTTTGGTCTGAAGTAATAACAAGTCTGCTATATTCCTAATTGTACTAAAATTCAATCAGGGCTGTCTTAACACATGGGCACACTGGGCAGTTGCCCGGAGGTCCCACGAGCATAGGAGCCCCATGCTAATATATGTATGTTGTGACTTTGAGTTGTTGTATAGGTAGTGCACTGCTTTGCCCTGGGGCCTATAATGCTGTTAAAACAGCCCTGACTTCAATAACAAATACTGTCAAAAATGTGGAGCTGGGCATGTCTGTGTCAGAGCCAGTTATGCTACACAGGTTAAAGTCAAAAAGCAAACAAAAAATACATAAAAAAAAAAACAGAGTAATTAAGCCTGAGGCCTCATCAAGCGAGTCATTCTAACTGAAACCCAACTTGGAGGTTATGCAGCCTTCCTGTGTCAGCATTAGTTTTTCTCCAGGTACTCTTGTTGTTCTCTTATATCCCAAAGATGTGTGTGATAATGCAGGTGAACTGGCGACTTTAAATTAGCCCCTCAGGAGTGAATGTGAGTGTGTCTTTTGATCTTTAATGGACTGAAGCCCCATCCAGGTAGGTTCTACCCTTACAGCCTGTGCTACTAGGATTGGCACAACCATCTGGGACCCTAAAATGAATTACTGAATAAATGTGTGAGAACATAAATGAACTGATAAACTTACATGTCAACATTTTCAAATTTCAGTACTAATATATGTTAAAATGTTAAAACCCAGATATGAAAACCTCAATACTTTTTGGTCCAACCAGCTTACTAATCGGATTCATGGTAATAGCACTTGATTAACATTACCCAAGTAACCAAGTTTTCTTTGCTGGGTCTGAATTCCCATGCAGCCCTGTGGGTGTCCATAAGGGAGCCATACTGGTGGACCGCAAAGCCTCAGGAGGCAATCACCTTCTGTCTTCCCTCATAATGGTCTCCCAACCTGGAAATGTATCACTAACCAATCCAGTCAGGATTCCCATCCATTTATATCTTTCTTTATCATGGCTTCCTGGATGGGTAAGGAACCATCCACCGCAGCTGGGGCACCAGTCAACCCATATCTTCTATGACACCCACTTGCACTTTACTGTCGGTTGATGTTATTTCATAAGTGCAAAGAACATTTCTAGAATGTTGGCTACTGTGACACTAGCAGCTCAGGATAATAAATTAGTAGTAGTATTAGTAGTATTGTCAGTTCTAGAGTGTACAAACTAACTCAGGTAAAAGTCACTACCTGATCAAACTGATTAACAAAGGAAGGGGAGCCAGTAATAGTCAGAAGGCTATTAACAAGAAGTGCCAGGTCTTGAGAGTTTCAAGAGGCCTCAGTGTTTGAGCTCTGATACCAATTCAGCATTCACAATCAGCAGCTGTTCACAAGCTACAGGGACGCAGCCTCAAAAGAGAAAGAAAGAGCACAGACATGCTGGTTGGCCACACACACGCACACACACCGAGTGAGCTGAGAAAAAGCAGGGGCCTCATGCATAACGGCGTGCGAACAATTTACACTATAACATAACGTACGGACAAAAGTGGAAATGCACGTACGCACAAAAAAATCCAGAGGCATAAATCTGTGCAAACGCCAACTTCCACGTTCTTCTGCTACATAAATCTCGGTCAGCTTGAAAGGTAATGCACGTGCATGCGCCTGCTGTCCCGCCCTGTCTCCTCCCAGAATGACACCTCTTTGAATATGCAAATCAATATAAATAGCCCTTAAGATCAGCATTCTGTGGAAAGGCAATAGCAAAAGCAAAAATAGAAAAGGTTCAGTGAATACCGTGGAGAGGCAAGGAAAAATATACTATTTGTTGGTTTAAACAGTGGTATAAACAACAAAAGGAAGTTGATCAAGTAACATAGAGTGTCGGAGAAACTTGAAAGCTCAAGTTCACAAAGTCAAACACTGCCCAAAATCAAAAAGAAGTTGTCAGATATCAAGGTCGTCGTGAAAGGGCGAGTCGTAGCCCACCGTCTGAGTGTCATATGAAAGCATATTTGGGTACAGAGAAAAGAAAAATAAAATAAGGACACAGTGGAAAAAAGCTCAAAATGTTAACTTTAATCTCTAAATTTCCAATTTAATCACGTAGTTTATTTTGTCATTAAAGTAGAACATCATAAACTTCATCTCAAAATCGCTTAATTTACTAGTTTCTCAAATCCCATTGTAACTAAAGTAGCACGTTAAATGCTTTGTTTTGTATTTGATCTTCTATGTGCTCTATGTGTGTGAATCACTACCTGCTTCTTAAACTGGCTTTCTCTTCCTCCGACAGGACACAGAATCCATTACATTCGTGATATTACAGCTCTCTGAATAATTAAAACACTGAGATGTATACTTGATATCATTTTCATGATGATAGGAGTTAAAGCATGTTATTAAACATGGGAACAGGTGGCGCAGTGATTATTCATGCCTCATGCAAGATGCTTGCTGTGCCGTGCACGACCTTCAATGAAATAATTTATTGCGGCAGTACTGTCTCTTTCAAACATACTAACCCCCAATTCCTGTCCTTCCTTTTCTTTCTCCAAGTAACCAATCGCCACACAATCAGCTCTGTAAGAGACATTAAGCCATCTGTAAGCTTAGAACGCCGATTCTTCAAAACTTTTAAGGAACATTTAAACATCTTCATAGTACATGTTTAATTATTCTATCCATCTATCCTTCCCTTGTTGCGCCAGCCCAAGCAAGAATACAGCGCGAGGCAGGAACAATACATGAACTGGCAGTCCAGTCCAATTTGTCATCCAGCTGCATTCCCAGGTATTTATAGGTCAGTACCCTCTGCACACAGTCTCCTCTGATGATCACAGGGTTCATGAGGGGCCTGGGCTTTCTAAAATCTACCACCAGTTCCTTGGTCTTGCTGGTGTTCAGGTGTAAGTGGTTTGAGTCACACCATTTAACAAAGTCCTTGATTAGCTTCATATACTCCTCCTCCTGCCAACTCCTGATGCAGCCCACAATAGCAGTGTCGTCAGCGAACTTTTGCATGTGGCAGGACTCCGAATCGTATTGGAAGTCTGATGTATATAGGCTGAACAGCACCGGAGAAAGTACAGTCCCCTGCGGCGCTGCTGTGTTGCTGACCACAATGTCAGACCTGCAGTTCCCGAGACGCACATACTGAGGTCTGTCTGTAAGATAGTCCACGATCCATGCCACCGGGTGTGAATCTACTCCCATCTCTGTCAGCTTGTCCCTAAGGAGCAGAGGTTGGATGGTGCTGAAGGCGCTAGAGAAGTCCAAAAACATAATTCTTACAGCACCACTGCCTCTGTCCAAGTGGGAGAGGGATCGGTGTAGCATATAGATGATGGCATCCTCCGCTCCCATCTTCTCCTGGTATGCGAACTGCAGAGGGTCGAGGGCGTGGCAGACCTGTGGCCTCAGGTGGTGAAGCAGCAGGAAGGAGGAAACACTGAGGCTAAGCAATACAGTATTCTTAAGCCTTGACTGGCAGAAAGATAATAATACAATATCTAACTGACTGTCACTATAAAAAGATCAGAGTGACAACACATGTAGAAGGCAGGCTTAGTTTTTAATATCTGGGTTAATTTAACCTAATAGGCCTCAATCTACGCAGCCTATCCAGGGATGATCTCTGCATGGAATCTGACTCTGCTAGGAGAGACTAGGAGAGACTAGGAGAGACTGAGGCTCGCCATCACTCTCTTAATTAGAAGTAGTCGATTCTGAAAATGGATGGATCAAGATCAGGTCCTTAAACCTATCATCCATCCATCCATTATCCACCCCGCTATATCCTAACTACAGGGTCACGGGGGTCTGCTGGAGCAAATCCCAGCTAGCATAGGGCACAAGGCAGAAAACAAACCCCAGGCAGTAAGTTTTCCCCACATTAGCCAGCGCTTCAATACCCCAGAATGACAAAGCAGAAGCAGGATTTTAGAAATTTTTGCAAATATATAAAAACAACAAAACAAAACTAAATTCTCACTTTGTAATAAATATTCAGACCCTTTGTTGAAGCCCCTTTGGCAGTGATTATAACCTGGAGTCTTTTTAGGTATGATGTGTCAAAGCTTCATACACTTAGATTTGGGGATTTTCTGCCACACTTCTCTGCAAATCCTCTGAAGCTCTGTCAGGTTGAATGGAGAACATTAGTGGACAGATATTTTCAAATCTCTCCAAAGATGTTCGATTGGGTTCAAGTCTGGGCTCTGGCTGAGCCACTCAAGAATATTCATAGACCATAAGCCACTATTGTGCTGTCTCTGTCTTTGCTTCATGCTTAGTGTCATTCATTATACTATTTCAAGATGAACCGTCATGCCAGACTTAAGTCCAGAATGCTCTAGAATAGGTTTTATTAAAGATAATCTCTATACTTTGCTCCGTTCATCTTTCCCTCAGCATGTGTGTCAGCTCCCAGTCACTGATAAACAATCCCACAGCATGATGCTGCAACCACCATTCTTCATCATTGGAATGGTACTGTGCAAGTGATGAGTGTTGTCTGGTTTCTTTCAGACATGATGCTTAGGACTGAGGCCAAACAGTTCAATCTTGGTTTTATCAGACCAGAGAATCTTGTTTCTTACAGCCTGAGAATCTGTTAGGTGCTCTTTTGTAAATTGCAAGCAGGTTTTCATGTGTCATTGGCCACTCTTCCATTAAGCTCAGATTAGTGCTGTAGTCATAGTTGTCCTTCTGGAAGTTTCTCCCATCTTCACACAGATTCTCTGGAGCTCAGCCACGGTGACCATCCGGTTCGTGGTCACTTCTTTTATCAAGGCTGATATCGTTTGATTACTCAATTTGGCCTGGCTACCAGCTCTAGGAAAACTTGTTGTTATTCCAAACTTCGTCAATTTAAAAAGTCTGGAGACGAAAGTGCGTTTGGGAAGAGTCAATGCTGCAGGCAGATCTGTGCCTTAACAGAAATCTGTCTCTATGTTCTGCAGACAATTTCTTGATCTCATGGCTTAGTTTTTGCTTCGATTGCATTGTTAACTGTGGGACCTTCTAATCCTAATCATGTTCAGTGGATTGAATTGACCAGAGGTGGACTCCAAACAAAGTGCAAAAACATTTCAACCATAGGCAATAGAATGAGATTTTAAGTATCACAGCCAAGGGTCTGAACTCTTGCGTCAATCAGTTCATTTACATGCATTAAGGTGAATAACCCGATTAAGCCAGAAACCTGACTTCTCAATAATCCACATTTACATGCACAACTAATCTTCTGGAATTCTCCTTTGGCAAAACGCTCCGTCATTCATCTGCACAAAATAAAGTTAGACATCATCATCGGCTTCTGAGAATCATTAAATAAGCATCAAGCCTATAATGGTTTTCTTGTGCTTTATAATCCCCATGTTTAGTCAACCTGACGCTTTATTTATAGGTTTCTATTACTCTTATCTCTTTAGCTCTGTAACTGAGCCCTGAGATGGACCCGGTACAGAATGAGTGCTTCTTGCCTTACACCCAGTGCTGCTGGAATAGTAATAATGCAGGTATTTTTACTTCAATAAAATATGTTTTGAGTTAGGTTACTTGTTACTTTAAAAAGTAATCAGACTACATAATGCACATTACTTTTAAGGTGTTACTCCATTGCTCTTGAGATTGTGTTGCTGAGTTTAGTACTGAACGTTAAACTTATCAACCCAAATTTAGCTGTTTCTGAAATATTGAGACAGATCACTTCAGCAATAACATGATCACCGTAACATTCCCCTCTGGAAATGTATTTTGTGGATGGCTGTGGCTGCTGAAAGCATGTGCGAAGTGAATACATGCGTAGACTGACAGAGGGCAAAGGACTTCGAAGACTAAAAAGTCCATAAGAGTAATCTGGTTGTTGGTTTTCATGGTCAAATAATCAGATTATTCGCTGAGAATTCAATATCTGATAATCAGCTTTCTCTGAGGCCTATAACTTGATTTCTCTGTTTGGAATAAAGGTTTATATGACATTTTAGAAATCAGACATCTGTGAAAAATCGGATTATTGAAGCACATGTAAATGCACTAAATGTGATTTTTCCGTGTTTTACTTTTTATAAATTTGGTTTAGTCACTTTCTCAGAAAGTATATCATCTTATGTTTACAAATGAGATGAGACCATTCAGTTCATTAAGCTCATTTAGTTGGCTAATGGGTCACCTAAACTCTAAACTATAAGAATCTTCAGTTCAATTCCATGACTGAATAGTTTCAGGGTTCTGTCTTTGATGGCTCATGAAACTTTAGAGTTTCTCATTTATGTTTTATTAAAGAATCAGCTTTGTCACAGATGTTTATCCTAAAATTCCTTAGGACACATAGCTTCAGATAAAAATGAGACATTAGATACAACTGAGGTAAAAGGAGTCAAAACTGAGAATTTGGCTTGAAGAGCATGTTAGGTTTTGTGAGATCTCTTGTTTTCATCTCATTCAAGAATTCCTGTTTTTTATTATTATTGGACTGATTCCTTTATCCAAGGTGACTTACAACATATGTGATACGATTGATTTCATCTCTTTAGTTTTTTCCAGCTGGAGCGCAGACAGATGAAGTGACTTGCTTATGGTCACACAGTGGCCTTACCTGCTACACCAGACTAACTGCCTTATCTATGATCTAATTGGAGCACCGCAATGTAAATTAGGGTAACTAATAGTCCTATTCAAAAGCAAGGACTGCAGTTTTGTGATTATAGTGAGTTGTTTTATTACCACAAACACCTGTCCGCACATTTCACCAGATATTACTGAGCACACAATGCAAATACTTCAAACTACAAAAAAATGTCAAGTCACCATTTGGAAAATCTGAGCCCACTGTGTGACTTTGCTGAGATCTTTGCTGAATCTGAAGAGGGGACACTTGTGAGTATACCGGGGGAAAAATCTGAGAAGAATGAGACAAATGAAAATGTCTCATTTTATTTCTTTCTGGTCTCTTTGTTGTCTATAAGAAACCAAAAAGATGTTAAGGAGCACTCTTTTTTGATTTTTTATTCTTAAGGGCAGATTCAGAAATTGCAGTTGAACTTGTAAGATTATGGTTTCCATTCCTTTGCTTACTTAGCAACTGTGGCACAGTGGGTGTAGATGAGTAACAAACATAAGAACATGAGGTCTACTTTACATAGTGCCTATCATGAAGGGTGGCACAGTGGTTAGCACTGCTGCCTCACAGCTCCTGTAGAATGTCTTAGAAATGTCTGCTCCCTCTTAGTCAGAACATTCTACCCATGGGTATGAAGGGGCTTTCTCTTCACAATGTGGTTTTTCCTCACATATAATAAGAATAGTGATAATCTATTCTGTTTAAAAAGCATCATTTATATGATGAAAGTGTTTAAAACCCAAAGATTGGCAGCTTTAAATTGACCAGAATGAGTGAGTGTGTCCCATGATGGACTTGTGCCCAGTTCTCTTGCCATCCACTCAATGATGTCTCCAGGTCTCCATGATACTGAACCCACTTAACCAGTTCATGATTAACATACACATTATTTTTAAATTTTAGGTTTATGCAGATCCAGCACATAATGCTATAGGTCAGTCACAGGCAGATGTATACACAGAAGGTCATACAGTAGATGAATATGAATCTGCAGCTTACTTCTTTACAGCCTATTTCCTTATGCCCTTTGAATAATAAATTAATGTATAATTTATTTCTCCTTAGACAGTGATAATTGCATGAAAAGGATTAAAACATTCATCATAGCTGTTGCAGAAGATACAAGAAAGGCATGTGACTTGTTTAGGTTTAACATAGCAGTCAGTGGTGTTAATAGAACCTGTGAATTTGTTATTTTAAGTATAACTGGTTGGTTGTTAAAACACACCAAAAATATAAAAAAATCAGCATGGAATGATTTGTTTTGTACAAAACACCTTTTACTTAAAAAATCCATTTATTCCCATCTGGCCTGTTTGTTTCAATTACTGGGTCCACAGCTTATCATGCAGTCATTGGGCATGCCAACTGAAGGGGTAGGATGCTGGTTGGTCAGTTAACGTAAACTGGACCCTGTAGGATGTGTAGGGAGTCCACAGTACCACCAGGAAGCCCACACAGACAGGGGCAGAATGTTGCAAAAACCATACAGTGACCAGGCAGAAGACTGATATCCGGTCCTTTAATTTTGACCCTGCAGTGCTAACCGCTGTGAGATTGTGTATAATGGCCAGCACACCGTCAGTTTGCATAACTGAGTCTTCATACTTAATTCCACAACTGGAACACTCAGTTTTTTTATTATTGTTACAGGGAAGAGGAGCAGGTGGTTTGAACCTTCAAACCTCCATATGTTTGAAATCAAAATGCCTTCGCAAGAAATAATTCAACATATTTCAGATGTATTGTATTTTCAAGTGTTATAGGCTGGTGAGGATGTGGTTTCCTATCCAGCTTTTTTCCATATGAATACCAAGGCCTACACTGGACATCACAAGCATTTTATCAGTTCTAATTAAAAATTTAATTTTTAATGATGTAAGGTACCAGAGGCGTTATTGCATTTAAATTGTGCAGGAGCCATAGCAGAATTTCCCTTTATGTGTGCAGACTTCACTAACATTAATAATATCTAATAACTTTTGCAAATAACTATCAAAATATGCAAATTCACTTACCTTGCATGTCACCAAAAATTATTGAAACAATTGGGTGCTTGTGCCTGTTCCATCTTGGTTGGTTTTAGATCATTGCGATGCCCTCTGACTTTGTTATCATCTGACCAAATATAGCCATAAAGGTTTAAACGTTAAGTAAAGTGAGAGCCTCGCAACCACCCTCTGCTCTGGAAAATCTATTGGCTATGAATGCTTAAATCAAAATGACAACAGGTGAGATTTTGATTCAAACAGCTTTAAGGTAAAAAGGAACAAGCCACAATGATATGGAATGAACTCACAGACTGCACAACTGTAAGTACACACAACGCGTCCAGTAGCAGCACTAACTACTGTGTAGCTGGCTGGTTGATGGTTAGCACTGTTATAGCTTGAGATTGTCTTAGATTTTTTGTATGGAAATCTATTTGCTTTTTGTGAGTTCCTGGATTTGTTTTGTTATTTTTTTAATACTCTAGGGGAATACCCTTACCATTAGTTTGTAGCAGCTTCATTTCAATTCTCAAAATTTATTTGAGCTGTTTCTGCAGCCATTTTGTTGCTTCACGATCATCACCATTTGTGCTTGCATCGTTAGGAACCTTCTTGTGTGGCTTCAGATGTCATATCCTTTGCTAATAATGCAACAGGTTCGAAATGTCATTGAATAGTTAATTTCCTAGCCAAGTTGGCAGATTCCAAAATTCCTTTCTGTTAATTGTTCTTTTTTTCAAATGAAATCTTTTTCCTGGAAGTTTTCTCAGATCTTGACTTATGCTAATATTTTTGACTTTGTCTCTTATTTTGGCTTTGGTAACGATGCATCTGACTTCCCAGTGTTTGACTCTTTTTGGCTTCTGTCCACACCTTTCTCCCTGTTACTTTTCAAAAAGCTCTCACTAGTTCTCTAGCGAAGCAACTGCAAGGCGATTTTCTACATACATATCTATCCTTTCTGCACCAGCACTCTTCATTTCAGGAGCATCATACTGCTGGCTTCTTTTCCACAATGCGGACGGAGCGCACATAGAATTCCTTTTCTGGCTTTTTTAAATTTAACGTGGTAGTCCTCCACAATAGATGAAAATGATGCTGCAGCATAATGTCTTGTGAATGATACATTCCTGATATCTCCTTTTTTTTTTCAATTGACTATGGCTACCTTCAAGGGAGCAAGTGGCTTTTCACTTGCATGTTTTACATAGACATAACTGAGAAAAGTTTCAAACAGAAGTGCAAACAGACACTTTAAAAAATAACCACGCAGTTCACATTTTAACATATGTGATGACCTTCAAGCTCCGTCATTAAAGTACAAGTTGTAGAAGTACACAGAAATACCAAAGCACACGGAGTACAGTGCAAGACAAAAACACCTCAGCCAAAAACAGGCTTGCTACACCCAAAATAAAAATAATGTTACACAGCAATAAAAGTAATATTGTTCTAAATAAGTAATAACATTGAGCATATAATAAAAATTGGATAAAAATTGCTTAAGAACACAAAGTGGAGGGCTACTATTGTTTTGCCTTTTTGTTTTTTAAATATAATTTTCATATTGTATAATTAATTCTGTTTTTGGTTGTTTTCTTTCTGTGCTTTTATTTATTTGCTATTGTGTTTATTCATTATTATGTAATGTTGTATGTATTAGTTTGCTTTTCATTTTCAACTGCCTTGACTCCTGTATGTAGAGCCCAAGAGGGTGGGGCCATCTGATTATGCAGCTGGGTGACTGCCCCAGAACTACAAATGGAGAAGCTTCTGTCCTCACTGTAGCCCTATCAATGATTGGAGGCAGTTTTGGATTCTTGTATGTATTCTTCAGCTTTTGAATTATGGATTTCCTGGTTGCTTTAGTAAAGGTACAGTGTCTGGATTGTGTTTATTGTTTTTTCTTCATCTAAGGTTTTGTCTTTTAGGCAAAACCTACTTTTGATTATTTTTGCCCTGCCTTGCCTTTTTTGAATCCTTTGAATAGTTTTTCAAAGTATAACTGGGCTGTTTTTGCTTGTCCTGGGATTAAAGGTTTTTGGTTTCCCTCTCTTTATTTTATGACATATTAAGCGTTAAACTTTAAAGAAGCATTAGATCAGTTTTTGGGCCTAGGCAGCCAGAAGCCTGTCTGTTGAGCTTGGAGCTAAGCTTACTGGCGTGTGGGAAATACATTAGGTACCAACCTGAAATAAGGGATTTTTTTAGGCTTTTTGATGGGCTACAACCATTTTTGTGCTTCCATTGTGGCAGGAGAACACTGCAGTATACACTGAGGGAAGTGTATTACTTATTTTGAGCATCATCTCGTGTGAATGTACCCCACTGGCCCTTAATGCAGATATGCCACTGGTAATTTAACAGAATAACCTATGACCTCGGCTATGTTTTAATGTAATTCTAGACAAAGTTTATCAATAATTTCAATCGAGGAGGACTATTTAAGGGATGTAGTGTCACATGTCAAATGTTATTTCTAAAGCTCAAAGTTCTCCTTTTTTGGGCACCGAATTAATCCATCTCCTACTCTGCTACCCGTTTGGTTGCCAGTCACTTCAAAAACCACATGAAAGCATTCTGCTAACTTGACAAGGTTGACAGAAATGAGAGAAGGGCTCAGCAAATGCAGTGCAGGCAAAGCTGGGATGGCTGCGCCACATTGTCAATGTGAAGTAAACCTGACAGCTATGGAAGAATTAAAAAAAAGGTTCAGTGAGCTTTACATCATTAACTGCCAAAGACAGTAAAATGTGAGAATTACAATTTATGGAAAAGGCCAACATACTGTTCTTTCATTATTAAACTTTGATCAAACTTTTTTTGTGGTGTACAGTATAGGCTGAGACCTAGGGTGCAGAGTGTGAGCCCAGGCCTTACACATCATGCAACTTTGAGCCAATCACTTACCCAGCCTGTATTTGTATTTAACAATATGCCATTTTTTGGGGTAGGGGTAAGGAAGAGAAGGTAAAGAGAGAAAGGTATTATTTCTGTATTACTTTCATTGTCATCATGAAAGACGTCAACCTTACTAACTGCAACTGCCAGCAACAAATATTTGAAATTAGTATTAAAGATGAATTCTGAAAAAGTTTTTACTCTTGCCTAAGATCACAAAATGACCCCAAATGCTTAGAAACAGTATATCTCTGAACAATCATTGAACTTTACAAGCTGGAATGTCAAAGGTCTCAATCATGACCAAAAGAGAAAAAAGTAATCTCCCATCATACTGGCTTAAAGGCCGAGATAGTGTTTTTATAGGAGACTCACCTATCACTTAAGGACTAGTTTTAATTGAAAGAGGTTGGATCTGCCAAATCTTTCATTAAAGCTATAATAAGAAAACTAGACGTGTAGAAATTTTAATCTATAAAACAATACAAATTGTATCAACAGATGTGGTACCTGTTCCTCAAGGGAGCTATGCCACAGTTGTGGGGAATCAATTCGACTGTAAAGTAATCTTGGTAAATACATATACGCTTAATGTGCATGACAGAGAATTTATGCAAAATGTATTTGCACTGGTTCCTGATATGAGTACTCATAAATATATGCTAACTAGCAAAATACCCGCGCTTCGCAGCGGAGAAGTAGTGTGTTAAAGAAGTTATGAAAAAGAAATAACGTAACATGATTGCCAATGTAATTGTTTTGTGACTGTTATGAGTGTTGCTGTCATCAAGGATTTGATTATCATTATTTCTTTCAATCAGGTTCGTATTTGGAGGATGTGTTGTGTTCAAGTTGTATTCCATGTTTGTCAACCGTTGTAAAGATAACAGGTTTCATTCATCGAAGTGTTCACTACCCAAATCTGTATTCGCAAATCTAAGATGTTTAACAGGCATTCCCGGTATTAAGTTGTGAATTTGCCTGCGAATATTTAGCGGCAGCATGTCTATGAACTTAATTTAAACTTAAGCTTTACACCTTGCTTTTCTATTGATATGTCTACAAAGGCTTGTCCAGCTTCAGAGGGTTATTCCTTTCTTACTGCATCAATAAACACCTCGTCTTCCTCTTTATCTGAGACATCACACACTGCATGCACGGGTTTACCTTTCCCAGTCCTGCAAACTTTAGCGAAGTGGTTCAATTTACCACATTTTTTACACTGTCTTCCTTTAGCTGGACATTGACTTTTTCCACCGTGTGCTTTGTTTCCGCAGTAGCTACACTTATGAATATACTTGTATGCATCACCCACTTCATATTCTTTTGCTGCCTTCTCAATTGCGTAATGCATTTTTCGTTCAGCGCTCTTTGGAGCTTTTGCTTGTTGTCTGCATACTGCGTTCACAGTCAGTTCATGTGAGCTGCTCGGAGTATATGCATCGAAGGTTCTCAGCTGTGCTTGTGCTATCTCGTGCGATCTTGCGATGTCCATGGCTTTATTTAATGTTAGCTCAGACCCGGCACTTAAAAGTTTCTCTCGCACTTTCGCTGAGTTTGTGCTAAACACTATTCTATCCCTGACCATCTCATCTTCGTTTGCATAAGGACAGTCCTTCACCAGCAATTTTAACGCCGTTACAAAGTGATCAAAAGTCTCATTTATACCCTGTGTCTTCTCATTAAACTTGTATCTCGCAAATATCGTATTCATCTTAGGCATGACAAACGCCTCAAAGCAGTCATAATAAGTTTTCAGTACCTTGGCTTCCTCCTGGGTGAGAGTCAATGTGTTAAAAATGTCTTTTCCTTTTTCCCCAGTCCACAGGAGCAGGTAGCTGCATTTCTCCCTCTCATCTTTGCCTTTTAGCGGGCCAGAAAACATCAGCTCCACGTGCTGTCGAAACTTTTTCCATTCTCCCGGCAGGTTAAGAGAATCTCAGTCAATTCGTGGCGAGGGAACTCCAATAAAATCCATGACTGTCTTCTATTCTGACACCATGTCTTGTTTTCACAAATTGTGAAAAATGAAATGATGGCGAGACTTTCTTTTAAAGCATGCAGGGGAACTTTATCTATTACAGCTCTGACATTCACGACATCTGTGCTCTAAATTAACTTCCATAATAGTAACCTTGAGGTCCCTTTTTCTGGTGCCTTCCTGATGACATAGGTGCCTAAACCATGCCTGATAATAATACATTTCAATGACATATAAATATTACAGTGATCACCTCGAAAGACATCTCACCACCCAAATCGCTACTCGTGAATCTAAGATGTTTAACAGGCATTCCCGGTACAGTGTAACCTCGGTTCACAACCATAATTCGTTCCAAAACTCTGGTCGTAAACCGATTTGGTCGTGAACCGAAGCAATTTCCCCCATAGGATTGTATGTAAATACAATTAATCCGTTCCAGACCATACAAACTTTATGTAAATATATATTTTTTAGTTTTTAAGCAAAAATATAATTATACCATAGAATGCACAGCGTAATAGTAAACTAAATGTAAAAACATTGAATAACACTGAGAAAACCTTGAACAACAGAGAAAACTAACACTGCAATAGTTTGCGCTATAGCGCTACCAACCGCTGGCTAAAAGTACTTTTTTTAATGAGTTTTAAGCACAGGAAAAAAATGAATATTTGAAAAAATCCGTAATTTAATAAACCACCAAGAAAAATAACATTGCAACAATGCACGCTACGAACAGATCGCTGGAAACAGAAGTGAAAAAGACCAGTGCATTCTTTAACTGCCTTTCTACCTTAATGCATCCAGCTCTCTCTCGCGTTGCCTGTGTGTCTGTGTCCATCTCTCGGGCTGCCTCTGTGTGTATGTGTGTCGCGCTATCTCTCTCGCGCTGCCTGTGTGTGTGTCGCTCTCCCTCTCGCGCTGCCTGTGTGTGTGTGCTTGCGCTGACTGTGTGTGTGCGTCTGTCTCCCTCTCGCGATGCCTGTGTGTGTGTGTCGCGCTCTCTCGCTCTCTCTCTCTTGCTCGCTGCACAGGAAATGCACAGAGAGAGACTGAACATGTACAAACCGAAAGGGAAACTGGCTTGTTCGTATACCGAGTGTGTGGTTGCGAATATTTAGCAGCTGCGTGTCTATGGGCAGGCAGTCTATTACGTGGGAGGCGTGCTGATTTCCGCAGTAGCTGCACTTATGAATATGCTAAACACAGTCCTTCACCCACGAATATTAACCTTATATGGGCAGACACTCAATTACGTGGGAGGCGTGATGATGTGGGACGCAACTCCGCCTCACACGGTGACCGACCTGCAAGCTATGGCCGTATACAGTATATGGACGAAAGTAGGTTCCAGTTATGAACGTTACGTGTAGAATTTCGAAATGAAACCTGCTTAACTTTTGTGAGTAAGCTGTAAGGAATGAGCCTGCCAAATTTCAGCCTTCCACCTACACGGGAAGTTGGAGAATTAGTGATGAGTCAGTGAGTGAGTGAGTGAGTGAGTCAGTCAGTCAGTCAGTCAGTCAGTGAGGACTTTGCCTTTTATTAGTATAGATTGTGCTGATACATTCATGTAAAAGGAAACATTATGAAAGGTACTATGAAGAAGAAAGATTGATTAGCACATTCTGAAAATGTTTATAATGGTTGTACCTGTGGTGAAGCGAGTTTGGAGTTCGTGGTGGTGCAGAGTTTTTGGTAATGGAAACAGTGTGTCTCAGGCTCGGTGGTTGTGGGAGTGTGCAGCTGCAAAACCTTGTTGGCCACAGAGTGTTTGATGGGAAATTGGCTGATTGTGTATTTCTGTACAAATGCAGTCAGGTCAGCCAGATTCCTCATTGACACTCCGTGGATCATTAGTGAAAGTATCTTCACCTACAGAGGATAAAGGACCCTAAGAAGGGGACAGGGAGATAAAAAAGGGAAAAGAAAGGAGAAAGGAATGAAAGAAAGATGTATGGGAGAGAAATTAAAGGTATATAAATGAATTAGAGAAAAGTGGAGTAAGAACAGGAGTATGAGCAGATGCAGTGGACAGGAGGCATGGTGGTGAGGAAGAGGCCCCACAGTGAGCAAGAGGAATGGTGCTTTTGGGTTAGGGCCACTCCTGCTGAGCATTCAGGGAGCAGGAACATCCATTTGGCTTCAACGGGATGTTCTACGTATACTTGGAATGGTGGTAGGATGATGAAGTCAGGCCTTGGCATCCCAGCAGGTAACCAGCTGAGCTGGCTGGGACAAAAGCCCTTAAACGGTTTAACATCCGTGCCAGCATCACAGCCCTGGAGCAAAGACAGGAAGGAGAAAGGCATTGAGGCTCGCAGGAGTATAAGTAACCAGATTTTATCTAATTGTTTTTTATTCTTGATTTTAACAGATTCTTTTGGATCTATGTATTGATGACAGATTTTTAACTCCCATGCAAGAGCTCTTGTTTTTGTCATGGATTACTTATTTATTTATTGAGAAGACATCAGATTGCACTGTTTGCATGTTGATTGCTTGTTGGAATAAAATGCAAAAAGCATTGTTTGCACCTACTATGTTGTTTTGTGCCCTCATTGCACTAGTCTATTCTGGTCATGACTGTCAATGTTCTAGCTTTAAAAAGATGACAAGGCTGTGATCAACCCAGGCATCACAGAACCAAACGAGGATGTTTTCAATGTTTGGGATATTTATGAAAGTTTATGAATGCAGGTATGTCTATAATTAAAGAGTAAATATGTGAAGTCAACCTGCTCAAACTAGTCTACTACAGACCTGCTCTTGACATGGCATTCCTTCTGGGGCACATTTTACATTCTCAGTGTTTGGTGATATCTTGGCAGACCTATCTACCTATCTGATGCTCATCAGTCACCATTCTTTGTTTCTGGCAGGCTCATTTGAACTTGATCTTCTTTGTCAGGCAACATAATATCTAGTGATTTCTACTGTTGTTATATCCATACACATAACAAGACAATGCAATTTACCATCCATGACACCATCACAACATTAAATACAGTAGTACTGGAGGACTGGAGGACAAGACACAAATAAATAAACAATATAGTAAACTAGAATTGCAGCCCCCCCCCATAAATATATCAAGTAAGTAACAAAAAAAAACACAAAATAAACATGCTTTATATTTGTTGGAGGAGTTTTGAAATCAGGAAAAGACAGAGATGGACCAGAGACAATGCTTAACCATACTGATTGGAGAAGCAAAGAAACTGTTTTTTTGTCCAGTATTTCTTTGCCTTTTGTAACAAGTAAAGTTTTCTTGATGGTAATAATTCAAAAAGATGTCTGCCCAGATGAGTGTAGTCTTTGCTTATATTTCCAGCTTGTTTCTGGACCCATGATACTGTATATACAGGACCTCAATGTATCAAGCTTACAGTGATTTCTGCTGTCTAAATAACACGCTGTAGTTTATGTTTGGAGTGAGCAGATGCATTGCCATACCAGAGAAAATGAGGACGATTTTAATGACAACTCTATTAAACTGTATCAGCACTGGTTGGGACAGGTTAAACTTTTTTGGAGACAAAACATCTGTTGCTGAGCTTTTTCGATAAAACCATTTATGTTTTCATCCGAGTCCAAAATATGAGTGATTCCAACTTGTTTACAATGACACCATTTATAACTAGGGATGTAGGAGGTAAGGATTTCCTCCTAAAATCGGTAGTAGTTTATACTGTTTTCAAGGATTTCAAGTTAAGATTATTAAAGGTGCACCAATTGGCCAGCTGATCCACCTCCCTTCAACATGGCAACTCATTCCCATCTGGTATCAGGCCAATCATTATGGTGTCATCAGCAAACTTCAGCAGTTTAACAGATGGGTCACTTGAGGATCAGTCATTGGCGTAAAGAGAAAAAAGGAGAGGAGACAGAACACAGCTTGTTGCCAGCTTGGTGTCACTTCTGCTCATTTAGCAACCCTTTGGTAAATGGGAATCCCATTACTTTTTTTTTTTTTTGTAAGAGGCTAATTGTCCAACCATTCAGCACTCGCCTCAAAATAGATAACAGGAGATAAAATGATCAAACAATCCAGAAAAATAGCGCATAACTTGTTTTAACACTTATTTCATATTTTGAAATATACAAAAGCAGAACATCATCAGAGCATTAGAATCTGGTCTAATGGTACAAACAGGAACATAGGCACATTTATTATTAATGGCCAAGTTCTTGGCTCCTCAGCTTTGTCCAGGTCGTTTTGAGCAGAGGTCAAAGACTGAATGGCTTGATGAATTCCAACAAGATAGCAGCATGGAGGATCTGTTAGCTGCTTTTTTACATCATTTTAGTCAAATATCTTTTAAAAGGTCAAATAATCCATGCAGTTGCTTCTTCTACCCACTTCTCTCTGTCGGTAGAAAACCCTAGCAAGTTCTTTCTCATTTTGTGGTTTGCCTCTGGATGTTCACAGTTGAAAGGAGTCTTGTCTCTTTAGAACATTAGAACATGATTACAATTCTGATGAAAACGACTTCATCCCAGCATTGCCCAGCAATCCTATAAACTTAATTCACTGATGTCCATTACTACAGAATACTTATAAAATAACTGATTATCAGTCTACAGGCATCAGTCCAGACATCAGTGTTGTCATTTATATTTCTACGAACACCTACTTGGCCTCAATGTACAGTATGTAAATGTTGTTATCCATCATTAAATTATTATTCTCCCTACTTGTAGGCTCAGCGGTTTCCTCCTAACTCATTTGCTGGGGACTGATTAGTCTCTCAGTGCAACGCTCATGTATTATACATCTGAGGACAACTGTAAAAGAATTTGGTTTAAATGTGGATGGGACCAGTTAGACGGTTCACTGAGTGTGATATTTCAAAGCCAATGTAATACACCACATGAAGGCAGAGCTCAAACTAGGGGCAGTGATTTAAACAGCAAGGGGCAATGGTGCTCTCATCAATGTTGCCCGACTAATAGCAAGTCTGTGGTTATGATTTATATCCCATCTATGTGTTCTCTGTGTGTGGAGAATACATTACACATATTAACATGCATAATCTGTTGTTAGGGAAACACCATTCTGTTAAACCAGATTATGCTTTGGAATTCAAAGACATCACTGGACTGGTGGTAAAGGTGAAGAAGGCATTGCTGTCAGCTGTCGCATTTATGACGATACAATCAGAGTAAATGTAAGGTTGAAGGAAATGGCAACCACGTCTGTGAACTCTAACTAATGCACTTGAATGAAACAGGGTGCCATCACAATCAGCAAAAAGAAGGTGAAATGAACTCCTGTTAAGTGAGGTATTGTTGCTTTTGATAATGAAGAGCCAAATGATGCCATTTGCAGATTTCTGTAGACAATATTTTCAAAACAATAATTGTTCCTAATGAGTCTGATGCCAGCAGAACCGCCAACCAAGGACAAGGCTGAAAAGCATCTACGTTGTAACTGCACTTTAAAATGAAATAAGTTAACATTACACTTTAAACAGTTTCTACCCAGCTGCAATCAGACTCATGAACAATCAGTAACCTTGTGTCTTCTCCACTGCTACCTGCACATATACAGGTACTTCTCCCACTGTCTCTATTTATTCCTAGGATTCTGGTTTAATTTATTTACTTATTTATATTCATTTATTTATTGTGTGTTTTTGTCTATGTTTACTGTCTATGGGGGCACATGCAAGCAAGCATTTCATTGTACATGGTACTTGTACTTGTACACAGGACAATAAAGAATTGAATTGAATTGAATTGAATGGTAAACAGGCCTTACCAGAATAACTACAGAGAACAATACTGAATTCAACATTGTTGTTGACACATCCATTTTGAAATGCTACCAGTAGTACTAGGGTGTTGTACCGTGTTAGCCATTATGAATGTAGAGAAAAGCCAAGCAAAATGACACCTTTTATTGGCTAACTAAAAAGATTACAATATGCAAGCTTTCGAGGCAATTCAGACCCCTTCTTACATCTTGCCTGAAGAAGGGGCCTGAGTTGCCTCGAAAGCTTGCATATTTTAATCTTTTTAGTTAGCCAATAAAAGGTGTCAAAATGCTCCCAGTAATGTTGCTTTAATAAATTCAATACATTTTGCTAGGCCTCAGGATTTTGCTTTGGTTGCACACACCATGTTTAAAGTGCACAGACTGGAGGAGACTGGTGCAGGTTTTTGGGCACTGCCTTTTCAGCAGTGGATTTTTCTGCTATCCGTTACCAAGATTTTGGTGCGTTATTCTGAGAATCACATCTGGCACTGTTAGACTAGTGACTGATTAAGAAGTGAGAAGTGATAATGCTTATTCAGTGATAAAAAAACAACAACACAGTAGCTGCTGGGGCTCAAGTCTGTCTATACTGTGAGAGGTGAGTGTTATGAGTGTTATCAGCCAAGAAAACATGTCAAGCACAGGACCTTGCTGAAGATTTTAAGGCGTGAGTTACTGTTGCAGGACAAGGCTGGAGTGATGGTGTCCATGAGATTTGTTTAATGTACATACAATGAATTCTAAATACTAGGAAATGAACAGGATGAATAGAAAACAAGATTTATACTGATTCTTCAACCTGAAGAGAACACTCAGCTGGCAGAAATCAAATTTCAGACAGAGCTTTGAAAGGACACTGTCTAAAATACAAATCAATTTATTAGACAAGGGATTT
Source organism: Polypterus bichir lapradei (assembly GCA_026402145.1). Lineage (NCBI taxonomy): Eukaryota > Metazoa > Chordata > Cladistia > Polypteriformes > Polypteridae > Polypterus > Polypterus bichir. Next base: position 58,620,753 of record JANRMT010062814.1, read on the forward strand.
GGGACAGTTAATGGGAGGCCAGATATGTTCTAGATTAGAGGATTTAAAAGAAGTGGTATGCCAATCAATCAGTTCACCACCCTCCATTTATTTTCTGAGCCCACCTCTGTTAGTGCAGTGTTGGGTACATGGAGTCTGTATGGGATGCCAGACAGGATTTCACACAATTCACTCTTTTTTTTTTTTTTCACTTTTACAGCAAGCTTATTCCCATGTGACACAGATTTAACCAAAACAATACTTTCCGATTTCTCTTTATCACATTTTTTGAAAATATTTTCCTCTACATATGTTAGTCTGATTTTAGAATTAATGTCATCATTGCAAAGAGCTTTAATAAGATGCCCACTCTCTGTGCACATGTTTGTTGCTTTGGGTTTTATAATTTGAGGACTGGCTCAGCAAATCCTCACTGCCTGGCTGAAGCACCAGAGAGCTGCTGGCAGACCACAGTAGAGAGCTTTATTTAACAAGTGGTGTTGCTAGCCAGTGCACGTAGTGGAGTAATTCGATGAAGAGATTAAATTGTCAAAACTTCTCAAGGACTGCTGGTCCTTGACTGATGCTGCTGCTGCTGCTGCCACAGCATTCCCGGTATGGAAGAGGCATGTCTGCAAATAAGGCTTGTGAAAACGAGAGTGCTGTCATGTAGTGGTTATGTAACATTGCAATGAAGTGATATGAAGTTCAAGAAACGCTGAAAGACAGATTATGCATGAACTGCATTGCATGAGACTCATGAGTTTATATTACAGGAACGGGGACGGGCTCTGCTCTGAATAGACATTACTGCCAGATGATTTTCGTATTGTTTTATTTATGTGAATCTGTTTAATCATCGCCGCTATATGATACATGATTCTTATTGGGGCAGGCTTTTACAGTTTAATTATCAGATAAATGGTAATATTGAGATGTCTCTGTTTGAATAATGAAATGTATATACTGCTCTCCAACCATTTCAGTCTTCCCAGCATTAATCTTGTTTAGGCTGTCAATAGGATTGGTGTAAATGTCAAACTCTCCTAATCCAAAATAGAGTCGTGTAGAGGCAGAGACTATCCCATCAGAATCAGGCACAAAGTAGGATGTAACCGTAGACAGTTTTATTTTATAAACCATTCAAGAATGCACTCTGCTTCAATTTCAGGCTGGGATCTCCTGTTTGTGGGCTTGCACAGTCTCGCTGTGTTCGTGTGGGCTTCCAAAAGTCCAGAAATAGGTGTGACCTCTTGGCCTTGAGAAACCATACAGGTCGGAGCAAATGGTAATCTCCCCTGCACCAGGCGCCCTAATACTTAAATTTACTATTTCAATTACTATGTGCAATGACGAAGTATAGAAATGTAAAAGCATTGCTGCATTTTCTAAAGTATAATACCAACAGAATAAAGGTTAATCTACTCTATCCTAAACCTAAAAGTGCAACGATTTTATGTGACTTTTTATGTCATGTTGTTTGTCACACTTTAAATCTGGCTTTTTTTAAAACCTACATATATCTGTTTGGTATCATTCTTTTCAGAATTTATCAAACTTTAATGTGATGTTGTTAGATTTTCAGATTCTTATTCCGTTTTTAAATTATAAACTAAAATATCAGGAAAGTCATGGTTTTTAATATCAAGAAAGTCATGGTTTTTATTTTTGATCGAGTAAACTTTCTTTCACAGGAACAAACTATTAAAAAATGATGTATTCATAACACCAATGTTTGTGTTTAGGTGATTTAGTTAGCTGAAGGTTGAGGCACCGAAGGCGCCAGCGGAGGTTGGGCACCAAAGGTGCTAGGGGGGCTTGCCCCCCTAATAGAAAATAAAATAGATAGCTAAAGTCTGTATATATATATATATATATATAGTCTTAGAAAGCTTACAGAAAATTATCATCATCTCATACGCATCAGTTATGCTTTTTGACGTCCACATGAAATGGTCACTCTCTCTCTCCTTCTGATACGTCTTGGTCTCTGACATCACTTCCTATGTCGTTCTCTTTCAGTCTTTCAGATGAGCCATTATTTATGTTGTAATCACATGTGGGATTCTAGGACATATGATATTGCACACATGTAACTGGCTAGCTATTCTGGTAATTGATGGCTCTGTCCAAAAGCTTTGATCCTATTTCTATCTGTATAATTTCTTATGGTCTCTGTTTTCTTCTACCATCAGATTGTAAACTGACTGACTATTTAAGACTAAAAGTACCATAAATTGTAAATTAGTTGTAAATTACTGGTAAAATGGAGAAAGAATCTGCAAATGTATTGGGGTCATAAATTATTTGTCCACAAGAGGATGCTTTCAATGTAAATTGTCTGCACACATTAGTTAGTTAAATTGCCTTAAGGGTCCTGTAAGTTCTGTTGCAGTTCATTATGATTCATTTGAGCAAGACTAATACTTAAAATAAGCTGTCTGGAGAATAAAATCATCATTTTGTGAAACTGCAGACTGCAAATATTAATACACCTCTCTTGGGATCCCAGGACTTGAACTCAGGTCCAAACCTGACAGAGATTATGGAAAGCAACTGTCTTAATCAGCCAAAGGAAATCTTCATGGTCTCTGCTGACTAATCAGGCTTCAGACTGTGATGGAATAATAAGACTGCAGAAAAAAACAACCAGTCAGGGTTTTTCTTTCTGTTGTCTCTGGGTGAAAACAATTTTCCCCGACTCCTAATGCTAAGCCTGCAGTAGCTGAACAGAAGGTTTTTCCTTCTCAAGCATGTTAGAGAAGTTTTTTTGAGCTGACAGTCAAGTCACTCAGTAATACCCTGACATGAGTGAATGCGATATTTTTTTAGTAGAATACTGTATGGCCTCCCCATTAGAGCTTGCAAGTATCTGCTCTATCCAGTCGCTGTGATGCTTGCTCTTCTCTCCGAAATGCAAGTGACTTTGAGATCTGGATTTGAAAGCAAATGACAGCCTGTATGAGATGGCCATTCATTGACCGTTTAATAAAAAAAGATCATAGGATGAATTTATCTCTTTAAATGGTGTCATTTATTTTTTTGTTTAATGATAGCGACTTGATCTGTAAAGCAGATACATTTGTGCTTGAAAGCTTGTGAACCCTTTAGAATTTTCTATATTTCTGCATAAATATGACCTAAAACATCATCAGATTTTCACTCAAGTCCTAAAAGTAGATAAAGAGAAACTAGTTAAGCAAATGAGACAAAAATATTATACTTGGTCATTTATTTATTGAGGAAAATGATCGAATATTACATATTTGTGAGTGGCAAAAGTATGTGAACCTCTAGGATTAGCAGTTAGTTTGAAGGTGAAATTCGAGTCAGGTGTTTTCCATCAATGGGATGACAATCAGGTGTGAGTGGGCACCCTATGTTATTTAAAGAACAGGGATCTATCAAAGTCTGCTCTTCACAACACATGTTTTGTGGAAGTTTATCATGGCATGGACAAAGGAGATTTCTGAGGACCTCAGAAAAAGAGTTGTTGATGCTCATAAGGCTAGAAAAGGTTACAAAACCATCTCCAAAGAGTTTGGACTCCACCAATCCACAGTCAGACAGATTGTGTACAAATGGAGGAAGTTCAAGACCATTGTTACCCTCCCCAGGAGTGGTCGACCAACAAAGATCACTCCAAGAGCATGGCGTGTAATAGTCGGCGAGGTCACAAAGGACCCCAGGGTAACTTCTAAGCAACGGAAGGCCTCTCTCACATTGGCTGATGTTCATATTCATGAGTCCACCATCAGGAGAACACTGAACAACAATGGTGTGCATGGCAGGGTTGCAAGGAGAAAGACATTGCTCTCCAAAAAAAACATTGCTGCTTGTCTGCAGTTTGCAAAAGATCACGTGGACAAACCAGAAGGCTATTGGAAGAATATTTTGTGGACGGATGAGACTAAAATAGAACTTTTTGGTTTAAATGAAAAGCGTTACGTTTGGAGAAAGGAAAACACTGCATTCGAGCATAAGAACCTTATCCCATCTGTGAAACATGGTGGTGGTAGTATCATGGTTTGGGCCTGTTTTGCTGCATCGGGGCCAGGACGGCTTGCCTTCATTGATGGAACAAAGAATTCTGAATTATATCAGAGATTTCTAAAGGAAAATGTCAGGACATCTGTCCATGAAATGAATCTCAAGAGAATCATCAAGACAACGACCCTAAGCACACAAGTCATTCTACCAAAGAATATTTAAAGAAGAATAAAGTTAATGTTTTGGAATGGCCAAGTCAAAGTCCTGACCTTAATCCAATCGAAATGTTGTGGAAGGACCTGAAGTGAGCAGTTAATGTGAGGAGACCCACCAACATCCCAGAGTTGAAGCTGTTCTGTAAGGAGGAATGGGCTAAAATTCCTCCAAGCCGGTGTGCAGGAATGATCAAAAGTTACCGGAAACGTTTAGTTGCAGTTATTGCTGCAAAGGGGGGTCACACCAGATACTGAAAGCAAAGGTTCACATACTTTTGCCACTCACAAATATGTAATATTCGATCATTTTCCTTAATAAATAAATGACCAAGTATAATATTTTTGTCTCATTTGTTTAACTGGTTTCTCTTTATCTGCTTTTAGGACTTGAGTGAAAATCTGATGATGTTTAAGGTCATATTTATGCAGAAATATAGAAAATTCTAAAGGGTTCACAAACTTTCATCTGTATGTTAAATGTCACTGACCTGTCATAGCTGGTTTGATGATTTTGCACTTGAAGTTCTTCGGCTGTGTATTACTGTGTGCTGTTATGATTTGCTGCGGTGGGCTGGAGCCCTGCCCAGGGTTTGTTTCCTGCCTTGCACCCTGTGTTGGCTGGGATTGGCTCCAGCAGACCCCCGTGACCCTGTAGTTGGGATATAGCGAGTTGTCTAATAGATGGATGGATGTTATGATTTGGGAATGCTGGCTTGCATGGTTTTTCCTATTACACACGGACTGTGTGTGTACGTCATAAGCCGTCTTTATCGGCTGGATTTTCTATGTGTTTCTTGACAAAGGATGCTGCAATTCAGAAAATCTCGGGACACAGGTAGTGTATGTTCACCTATCAATTACTTAGTCAGAGCTGCTTTGTTCCCTTGCCTTTCACAAGCGAAACAGCCATGTGTTTGTGTAGTGATCACAATTTCTTTGAAGCTGTGTATGACAGCCTGTGTGTGACACAATGAGCTCCAGCATTACGCATTTCTTTGAGCACCAGAAGCCTGCCACAGCCTGAGTATTTGCAGGAGACAGCATGACATATTTTAGACTTTTTGGAACTCAGAAGAAACCCTGGCTGTTCTCGGCCTCTGCTTCCAGCTTATTAAGCAGTGACAACATTGTGCATCAGAATGTGCCAACAAAGATGACTTGGCCCCTCAGGTTTGACTTCCTCTGACAAACATTTCAACAACTTGGCTGCTCCATACGCATTTAGAAAACGTGGCTGTGCTTTCCTTTTGTTTTGTGCCTTCCATCTGGATGGCACCCAATGTGCATGGTAAGTACTTTTATGTGTGTTTGATGCTTGGGTGTAAAGGTGCTAGACTGCTTTGTGTGTGTGAGTCTCATTTTTTGGTGCTTTGTGTGTGTGACTTTCATTTTTGGTGCATTGTTGCAGCCAGTTTGTCTTTGTGTGTTTAGAGCGGGGGATTAGGAGAGGACACCTTTTATTTCTGCTCTTTTTGCAGAATACTCATAGTTTCCCCATATAATACACTTTGTTTACCATACAGCACCTATCCATTGCTTTTGTTATCCTGGTTTTCTCAATATGGGGCTACAAACAACCATAAAGCAGCACTGGGAACAAAGCAGGAGAGAATTCTACATTGCATGCCACACCATGTCAGAGTTTAAACTAACACTGGAAGAACATGCAAACTCCACCAAACAGGCATTTCTGTAGGCATTCAAAGCTTTAGGATACACACATATTTATCATTGAATGTGAAATAAAGATTGTTTACTTTACGTGTGGCTTTGAAAAATGTAATTAAGACCAAAATGTTGCTGGATCATTCCCTACCTTGAAAAAAAGCAGGAAAACAGTTATGTGGTGTGTCTGTACTCGTGAAGTGTTGAGCATGGCAATGGTGCTTTATAAATAACACATCTTTATTTTATGTATTTTTATTATGTGACATTTTAGTCGTGCACCCATCAATTTCTTAACCTGCTTATTCAGTTGTGACAGCGGATTTCTATCACTGGAGCATTGTGTGGTATTTTATTATATTCACATTGAAATACATTATATGCCACTGTGGCACTGACTTCCTATCTCATACACTTTCAATATGTTCTGGCTAGGAAAACATGGACACATAAGGGATCAAGAATATCAATGTCTGAAGTATTACCCTTTTTTTTTACATGGTGAACCATTCACTGTGATGTATGCTAAATAGCCACATTGTGTGTTTATTTTGTTTCTTCACACACACACACACTAAACTGGCTGGTTGTCCCTCCCATGGAGCTAAAGTGAATATTAGAGCAGAATATTTTACAACTATAAACGTTTTCTGACACAAACCTCCTTTAATCACCTTTTGCCGCACACACACAAGAGGCACACTGACATTCTAGCCTCAAGTCACAAAGCTAAATATATCCAGTATATTAAGAAGCAGTATTTCTTTTGATGCATACATCGCAATGTATAGTGTTATTGCTATATATGAGAGATGTTCTGTAATATTGCTGTTTCATTAGCTGGTCTGTAATGTGATGTTTGCTCATAAAGTATACATGAAATTCAATAGTTTATATTGAGTGACTGCAGTGTTGCTTAGGTTAGGGTGTTAGGGTGCTAGTTTAAGGCTCCAGGTCACAGTAATTGTGTCACCCTAATCAAGTCATCTAATCTGTCTACTCTCTAATCTGAATAAAAAATATATGTGTGTGTAATAGTATTAGATATACACATACTGATACTCAGTATGCACATAATACAAAATGAATGTATGAATCAATAAATGTAATACTCCGATCGCCACCCTATCAAGTAGCGGCTTTGCCTCAGGCGCTCACAATCGAGGTTCGATCTCTGACAAGCAAAACACATGTCGTGTACTCGTTGTACTATTTGTCAGGTACCGTATCACATATCTAGGATCTGCTTCTCAAAACTGAGAGGACATGGCAGATGCTTACAACTGGCCGACCAACCACAAGTGTTACCTGGTAGGTATCCGTCCAAATAATCAGATTACGATTCAGACCTATGAATGTAATATTCCAATCTTCACCCTGTCAAGAGAGCCAGCCACCCTGGTGCAACATCAGAGGCTTCACCTCAGGTGCTGACTTCTGCGGTTCAATCCCCATAAGCGGAAGCAAAGATGCATACACCTGATGAGCCCCAATTAGGGTGAAACACGTGTCATGTACCTCTTTGTATTATTTTGCAGGTACTGTGTCACATATCTATGGCCTTTAAATGCGCCCTGGTCTTGATCATGTTTCATTCAAGTTGTTTTGTTCTTATTTTCAGTCCAGTCTTTCAGAGTGAAGAATTTTGATAGATTAATCCTAAAAGAGAAGTGCTGGTGCTTAATCACTCACACCGAGCAACTGGACCCGAGGTATCGGCACAGGTGTAGCTGTAATTTAAGAGTGAGGAAGACAAATCTGCTCCTGTCTGTGTGTATACATCAGGGTTTATGAGGCTTTAAGCATATCAGAGAGAGAAATGCATGTGCTGACTTACCCAGCAGTGCCACTATGTTATAGTCAAAGCAAATTGCAATATGGGTAAAAGGAAACCAGTTGGATTTAGTATAGAGAACACAGTTAAAATCTTATTTTGGTAAACCAAAATTAAACATTGTAGGCTTTTAAAATGTATAAAATGTTTTCCAAATTGTGCTTTTGTCACCATTTGTATGAGATTTTAGTAAATAACTAGTGATGGGAAAATGAAGCCTCATGAAGCTTTGAGGCTTTGTTTGTATTTGTTTTGAAAAAGGATTGAAGCTTTGAAGCCTCAGCGCCAGTATGAACAGCAACATCTGGTGGTTCACTGAGGTCAAGGCAAGCACTCAAGAGTGCACGTGAGGCAGCACTCACTGTTTCAGTCTCATGTCACCAGTAAAAGGACAGAAAAGTCTGTGTTCATTTTATTTTGCTAAGGTCCTTTTCCATTTATACTATTTAACTTTTGAATGCCGTTTTTCCACTGTTAGTCGCCATCTGTCACCAAAGCTCTCCAAATCTCACACAACACAACATTGTTGAATGAGAATGATGCATTTTATACAGGCTACCTGTTAATTTAGCGGCAAAGTTGTCAAACCGACGAAATGGTCTCGAACCAATAAAGCTTGCTGTGAAGCACTGGTGACGTTCGAAGCTTCAAACATCATAGGTCACGTGACAGCGGTGTTTTGACACTGTGATTTAACTCACTATGCTTCAGATTGACTGACACAAGCTTCAACGCTTTAGTATCATTTTCCCATCTCTATTAATAACTTTCTTATTTTTTAATATTAAAGAGTTAATTAGCAATGGCACAGAAGCACAGTGGTGAGCACTGACTGGTGCCTCTGGCACTGAGTGACCTGTGCTTGTTTCCTGCCCTGGTCACCATATGTCACTATCTAGACTAGGGGTGTACAACTCTGGTCCTGGTGGGCCGCAGTGTCTGTAGGTTTTTATTCTAACCCTTTTCTTAATTAGTGACCTGTTTTTGCTGCTAATCAACTTATTTTGAATTAATTTTAATTGACTTGTTTTTTTTTAAGATTTGTTCCCCTGAATTTCTTCATCATTCCTCTGAATTGCTTCATTTCTTTCCTTAAATGGCACCTAAACAGAAATGAAATGTGAAGTGAGGGAGCCAACAGAAGGCCAACTATGTCAAGGCCTCAAACTCCAACCAATTTCACTCCAACCAGCTGCTTAATGAGGTGTCGATTCTTGTCGTTAATTAAACCCGTTCTTTAATTCCATGGCTTGTTGCTGCTCTTATTGTGCAATAGCAGACATTTTCAGAAATGTTGAATTTTCTCTTTACTAAGAGCACTGATAAAATGCAGATCAATATTCCTGAGACCGTCATCTTTCTTTATTTTCAGATACTGTATGATGGACACAGTTTGCTGGTCATGTTTTGGCTCATTTTGTATCTCATTATTTCTTGGCAGCTAATTAAGGAAAAAAAAGGTCTTCAAGAGCAAGTCAAATAAAATGAATACCAAAGAAGTTAATTAGCAGCAAAAACAGGCCACTAATTAAGAAAAGGGTTAAAATGAAAACCTGCAGCCACTGGGACCCTCTGGGACCGGAGTTGGGGACCCCTGCTGTAGACGTTACATGTACTCCTAGCACATTTGCTCTGGTTATTCAGATTTAACCCCACCAAAGATGTGCATGCTTTGTTAATTGGTGACTTTAAATTCAGACACATGCATATAAAATATTCTTTCAAGGGCACCTATACCTGAATTGTTTGACTCCCTCTGAAGTAGAAAGTGAAAGAAGGTACAGATATTGTTAGAATTATTTAAAGATTTGTAGGTGTTGCAGTTTTTGAGAAACCATACTTGTGACCTCCTTCTAGCAAAAATATCTAAGCCACGTGTTTGAAAGGTGACTCCAAGGCCCACTGGCTGTGACAATCATCTTTGCAGTCCCCGTTTTTGTTGTCATGCTTGTCTGAGCCTCAGCTGAGCATCTGGTCAGCTGCAGAACTGGCATAATTAATAAACAGACAACAAGGCAGCGTCTCGCAAATCTCATCAGCATGGGAACTGCTGCAGCAATAGTGAAGAAAGAGAAAAGGCATACATTATCTAACAAATGCTGCATTAGGTATGAATCCAAACATTATGAAACATTTTCCAAGATCAACAACTTCAGGAAGAAACAAAACCCTAAATACAAATTTCTAATTTTATATTTTAAATAAAAGAAACCTAATTCCATTAATTCTGAAAACTGCTTGTGAGTACTCTCTATGAAATGCATGAAAGAAAGAAAGAGGGGGTAGCACTGATGCTTTACTGGTGTGTTTCTGCAGCCATGGCCGAGATCTCACAATACACTAACCCTGCTCCGTGTCTTCTGGGCCATCACAGTTTGTTTGCTAACACAAATTGTTTCATTTGATCCATCACTCTTTCTTTACAAACCCGCTTTGCTGCAAGCAATTATATAAAGCTTAATAAAGAGCTCAAGAACAATATTTGAGAAAACATTGGGATCAAGCCAAACCTTGAATGTCTAATGGAGAGTAATGAATAAATGTCAAAAGCAACAATTAAAGCATCTGGTTGTCTTCCATGTGCATTCAGACTGCTAGTTTCTTTATCTCAAATACATCAGTTTCTTCTTAGTGTTAATCATCCAGGTGGCTGCTACACATTGGTGGGGTTGAAGTGAGTCCACACTTACTATGTAAAGTGCTTTAAGTAGTGAGAAAAGTGCTATATAAATGTAAATAATTATCACTATTATTAATGTAACTACTTATATTTTCATTAACTTTCCAAACTCTCTTATTTTTACTGTTTGACATACTACATATAGAGATAGCTGTATGCATCACTTTTAATGGAAGACACAACACAGTCACAAAGCATTTTATCTGCACACAATAAGACTTGCAGTGTTTTTCTTTGTAGCCTACATAACTTGCTCAATGCCATCCATTGAGAAAGTGGTGTGGATTGTACCTGCCATCTTTTCGTTTCTAGTCTGAGCACATAAGAATCATTCACTAAAATGTGCATCACCTAGAATGGCATAATAAAGCTTGGTGATATTTAGGCTGTCTTTCATTTTCTGCTGAATAGGAAGGAGGTGGTCAAGATCAGTGGGGCATCCAAAGCAGGCCATGTCATATTAGGGAGTGTGGCCAGAGATCAAGAAAAAAGATGAAAGGGGAGTGATTATTATGGGTGATCGATTTACTATCATAACCATTAGAGACACACAAAGAAATGCCTGCTCAGGTCTGGTGAGACCGGTACTGTAATTTTGGAGTGGTGGCTCTGAGGCTAAGGATCTGCGCTGGTATTCCGAAGGTTGCCAGTTCAAATCCCTGTCACTGCCAAAAGAGATCCTACTCTGCTGGGCCCTTGAGCAAGGCCTTTAACCTTCAATTGCTCCAGGGGCATTGTACGATGGCTGACCCTGCGCTCTGACCCCAACGGGTAT
>JANRMT010062814.1:58636890-58654416 GCA_026402145.1 Polypterus bichir lapradei
AAATAGCCACCCTTTGCTCTGATTACTGCTTTGCACACTCTTGGCATTCTCTCGATGAGCTTCAACAGGTAGTCACCTGAAATGGTTTTCACTTCACAGGTGTGCCTTATCAGGGTTATTTAGTGGAATTTCTTGCTTTATCAATGGGGTTGGGACCAGCAGTTGTGTTGTGCAGAAGTCAGGTTAGTTGGACGATCATTTATTTTTCAACAGGACAATGACCCCAAACACACCTCCAGGCTGTGTAAGGGCTATTTGACCAAGAAGGAGAGTGATAGAGTGCTGTAAATGGTCATGAAAATAAAGAAAACACATTGAATGAGGAGGTGTGTCCAAACTTTTGGCCTGTACTGTATGTCTCTAAGGTTCCAAGAATCTTCTCTGTACTGTACTGAACATTTACATCTCACATGTTACCTTCCAGGAGTGAATTTCTTCTATTCTTCATACATTTTGTTAAGAGATACCTGCCAGTCTTCCCTAAACCTCCATTAATACTGGTGATACAAGTTGTGTTATCTTCCAGTAATGAAGATATAAGCTGTATCTCTGTATTCTACCAGTTTTTGACATAGTTTATCTTCTTTGATGACATGAGATATCATTGGAAAAGTGAGTTTTTTAATCAGAATTTTGGATAACGAATGGAAATCAGACAGGATACACTACTAACATACTGAAATTCAAATAGTAAGTATACATGCTTTTATTTCTTCTTTACGATATATCCAGGTCAGCACTGTAATTGCTGGCCTGGATGATATTTGTAGGGACATTGACAGGTACCTGCATCGCTTGGACCCATGTTTCAGGACTGTCCCACACTCAGGGAAAAAATGTTTGCCCGCCTGTCAGTATTGGAATTAACATTACTAATAATCAAATTGCAAAAGTGAATAATACTGTGTAGTCTGTTTTCATATTTTCCACTGCATTGCTTGCTCCTCCTCTCGTCTGATTATAATGGGAAATCCTAACAGAAAGCTCCCATTACAAAACAGAGGGAAAAGGATGTCCTATTGAGAAGTAGGAAAAAGTCCAATTTTCCATTAGAGAAATTTCCCAAGGATACCTTCAGTACTAGGGTGTTGTGCCGTGTTAGCCATTATGAATGTAGAGAAAAGCCAAGCAAAATGACACCTTTTATTGGCTAACTAAAAAGATTACAATATGCAAGCTTTTGAGGATGTATGCTGGGCTTCCGTTAACCATCTAAGATGCTTCAGTTTCTTTGAGTTCATTCAGTGTCACTTACTTCGTATCTCACTGTTAATTGATTGTTAATCTTGATTATTTGGGTAAAATTAAAAGCACAAACTTCACAGAAAAAACAATTAATTAGTAGAAGAATGGCAAAAAAAAGAGTTTAAAGCTGCGTCACAAATATGAATATATATAAGTTAGTTATTAGTACAAATCTCATCCATTTTTTTTAACTGAAGACTACGAGAAGAAGAACAAAGACATTAGTAAATAAACAATAAGATCAGTGAAATTGGAAAATGACTCATTGATAGTGAAACTGGTTGGAACTAAAGCAGCCTCAAGTATCTTCCAGGACTGAGACTGAAAATAAGTGCTTTATTGTGAACAGGTTGCTTCCTGATATTCTGGTGTTGTTATTTTGATCTGTTTTTGTGATAACTGTTACCATTTTCTCAGAGTCTTTTCATGGCCACATCCATATTTTTACTGTCACTATAACCATTACCAGTCTGTTCACATCCTGGGTTGTTTTGGCTCACCTGTATAAGACGGCGTTTCACAGCTTCTGCCATTCATGCGTTGAATTGAATTCACTACAACTTTTTGTCTACCTGTTTCTCTTGCTAGTAGGATATTAAAAGGTACATTCAAGAAAATGAAGCATTAGCACCTCTGCTTTAATTTTTGACATAGATTTTTTTTTCAGGATCGGCTTTTTCTTTTGGTACTGCCACCACTGTGATATTTCATTCTTATCCATCCTGTAAATAAATTTGACAAATGTGTACCTTTTGACCAGCTAATGTTGGACTGCGTGGCGCAGCAGTTCTTCATGCAACCTATCATCAAGTTTCTTAGATTTGACTCAAACGTCACTCTCTCCATGTGTCATGGTCTTGCTGAAGCTTTGTTCTCCCTTCGATTTTGCTCATTGTTTTTATTTGCTTCCTTTTTCTTAGTAAATTACTTTGTTACTTGTGTTAATGGATTTGTTTGTGTTAATTGTTTTTACTTGATTTCTTTGATTTAGTAATTGAAGGCAGTCACCCGCAGCTGCTCTATTGAAATGTTGTCCAGGCCTCAGTTTAATTGCTGGGACAACATCTGTGTCTTTCTGCCTGCAGTGCACCTTCACTGATTTGGGTTTATCCCTCATAGTACTGAGTTTTAACATACTGCAGCTTTGGTTTGGGTCTCTTTCTTCAAGGAAACAATTGTTCTTGTTTTAAGGTTTTGGTTCTGAGGAGTATTGTTTTGGGGGTCTTTCCTCTTTTTATAAGGGTTCAGAATAGTATTTGCACTTTTGATGGTTATCTTTTCGACTTTTTGACATTGTTGCTGGTTTTCTTTTGGAACTTAATATTTTTAACATTATTACCAGGAATATTGATAAGTGTCTTATCAGTTACCAGTGCAGTCCTGTTCTCTCTTGTTGCTTTTCTTTAAATTTGTAAGATTTTTTTCTTACATGTTTTCTTCGGTGTATCGATCAATTGTTGCACTCCAGTACTTATTTAGCTATTGCTGATTGTTTAAATATGTACTTTAATTACTTGTTCAGTGCTTTGATGGGTTTCATAGTCATTTACCATCTGTAATGCCACCCACTCATAACACCAGACATTCAAATACGTTTCTTTTAGTATTCCTAATAACACTTACCTGTATATGTTCAAGTCATGTGTGATGTGTTAAGTTAGGTGTCGACTGCAACCCAGGTAAGAATGTGTGTGAGTGTGGCTAGTGTTGTAGAGGGATCATTTTGGAATAAATTGCCTTTCAGTGTTGTTTGAGTGCCTTGCATAAAAAATATATACAGTGTAGAGTAGTCACGTGGAGTAGTGAAGCTGATTAAAACAAACCTTAATGGGCCTCCAAGAATCAGGAACCATATGAGACCCTGTGAAATAATAATAAAAAAAATAAAAGATTTATTTTTACTTACAAGGTATTTCTATTTTCTTGAAAAAAAGTGCAAACAATATGCACAGATCACAAACAAAGAAAGATGTGTCTGTTGAATGAAGCTCGATGTCACAAAATGCTGCATTGCATGGCCAATCAGTGCCCTGAATGTTGGAACCCTGTGAGCACAAAGATACTGTATATATTTTTTACTTATTCATAGTTTGTGACCATTTGTTGGTTGCAGCGTCAGTACCCAAAGGCAAACAGCTGAGAGACTGCTACCTCTGCAGCTCCACCACCGCTTCTCTTAAAGCTTCTATGCAGAATGTATCATTCTGTGGCTGTCAGCGCTGCTGCAAGTGTGTGATAAAAAAAAGGCATATAGCCTACTGGCAGGTTTTAGGCAATTTCTAGAACAATAGTACCACTTTGTTTTCCTGTGCCCCTTGGCTGTAAATATGAATGGCCTCAACTCTCTCTCTCTCTATATATATATATATTTTTTTTTTTTTTTTTACTTCCTCTTTGCTCGATCAGCTGCTGGCTTACTGCTGCTGCCGTGATCTGCATCTCGCACAGCGCTTCAAACATTTAAAAGCCTGTACAGCAGCTGTCCTACTCTTTTACTTTTATTTCTGGCCCCAGGCGTGGTTAAATCTTTTGGCGCAAACTCTCGTCATGGGACATGAGTTCTTGATATTTTTTAGTTTATAATTTAAAAACAGAATAAGAATCTAAAAATCTAGCAACATCACATTAAAGTTCGACAAATTCTGAAAAGAATGATACAAACATATATATGTAGGTTTTAAAATAAGCCCGATTTAAAGCGTGACAAAAAATGTGACATAAAAACGTCACATAAAATTGTTGCACAAAATCATTGCACTTTTAGACTTAGTTTTTTATATATACTGTAGGGAGTAGATATAAAAATATATCTAAAGACTTTTTAAAAAAAATTAAGCTCTTAATGTACCAAAATAAGTAAATGGAACAGTTTTAATACATTACAGTAAGAAAGGCTGGCAAAACAGACAAGGAAAAACAAAATTCTAGAGGATATAGATCACCTACAACCCTAAACTGAATTTAGTGAGATGTTAGTCCCCAGATGGATAGTCTGGTGCTTCAGGATACACCACAGCACAAGTAAATATCAAAGACTTTGGAAAAATGTGATGAAGACCTGATGTTTGGTCAGTCATTGCTGATGTCACAAACATTCTGAGGTTCTGCATCAATACCTGAAGGGGTAATGCTGTTCAAAGTGATGGTAATGATAGGTGACATGTCAACTTAGCTATAATTAATAGTTAAGTTGTCATTTATCAGTTTATTATTTGCCGCCATTGAAATTATAGTGATGACAATGAGTGTTTATTTGAACTGCATTGCCACTCAGTTCATGAAGTGCAACCCACGCGTGTTCCTCAGACTTGTGTGTCTTTTGGAGTGCAGTAGTGAGTCCACTGACTTTTATAAAATGTACTCTAAAACAAAACACCATTCCCAGTTACTAAATGGTCCGAAAAAAAGAAAGCGAGTGTGAAATGGGCTGAAGTCAACAGAAATAAGGTGTATAGCTTATATGCATTTTCTCTTAGAAGGCCTTCTTTTGGCATCTTCCAATGAGTAGCTGCTGCATGTTGCACACATCTTGGACACAAGTTGATGGCCTCTTTCTCACCTGGATACCTTTTGAGTGTTTAAATAATTAGGTGATCATGCCAAGATCAGAAATTATCTTTAGTGTACAAGGTCTCCTTGATCTCACTGTACTTCTTGACCAGTGTCTTCATCCATCCATCCATTTTCCAACCCGCTGAATCCGAACACAGGGTCACGGGGGTCTGCTGGAGCCAATCCCAGCCAACACAGGAAACCAATCCCAGGCAGGGTGCCAACCCACCGCAGGACACACACAAACCCACCCACACACCAGGGCCAATTTTAGAATCGCCAATCCACCTAACCTGCATGTCTTTGTACTGTGGGAGGAAACCGGAGCACCCGGAGACACGGGGAGAACATGCAAACTCCACGCAGGGAGGACCCAGGAAGCGAACCCGGGTCTCCTAACTGCGACGCAGCAGCGCTACCACTGCGCCACCGTGCCGCCCCCAGTGTCTTCACTGTTACAATATTTGTAAGTCACTGGGTCTTCTTTTTGATATCTTTATGTATCATTTGTTTGTGTGTTATTGGATGCTCTGTTTATTTTGTACTAGTTTGCCCTATAGATCACTACCAAATAGTATTTCTATACAAATCATAAAACATGCTTGTGATTCTCCAGTTGTGATGTTCTCATTTGCGTACTATTCCATTGCATCTCTGTAAATTAAAGTATTCATTAATCACAGTCTCTTTCGCCAGGGTTTGTGTCTTTTGATGGGTTTCAAATCAGCTTCTTTCATTTAACAATGACTCGTTAAAAATATCTTCTCTTTTAGAGTCATGTTTTACGGAGGCATTATTCTCATCAGCTGCTCTCAGTGTAAGTTAAAGAACTGTCAGAATCCTGACCATCACATGCCTATTAAAATGCCCTGAAGTGAATGGGATCCTAAGAATCTGAGATGTCCATTATAGTATGTGTCCCATTTCTTCCATGTTTCCAGGCCCCTTGGAGACTTATTTAATTTCAGGAAGACAACTAATTGTATCCTCCAATGCCAGAAACCTCAGAGCCATCAGCCATGCTGTTTCTAAGAGACTAAGCCAGCTACCAAAGGGCTGACCTTGCTAAACTGTTGTGCACTGATTTCTCAGATGATTTTCAAACCTCCTCTTCTGGGGTTGTGATTTAGTTGTGCTAACCACTGTGCTACCATCTCATTCTTGTATTCACTATAACTCACTTTATCATCTTGATTAAAATAAAGTTTGCATGTATAAAATGCATCATATTTTTTATTATAGAAATGAAGAAGCGTCTGAGTGGCTAATTTATGAATGACATCTCTTTTAAGTCAAGTGGCTACTTATTACTGATGATTTTTTAACCATAATATACTGTATAGATTCGGGGCTTTAGGCCATCACAGATTGTATTATTTGAGTTTCTTAACTACTATAACCTGCTAAGGACTGGGGTCATGTAAACATTTATTTCAAGCCTTGTGCCCTCTGGCTCCCCACAACCCCGAACTGGATTACGTGGGTTTGAGAATTTTATGTTATGTCATGACTGCAATGGTTTGTTGTGTAATTATCGTGTGCAGATGGCAGTCGCCCGAAAATATATATGTTTTTGATGTTTTGCAGTAAAGCACCTGACTTTAAGCTTTAAACTTCCATTTTTCCTAACACTGCTTTATTCCTCAATATCTCAAAGGCTCTTAACAATTAAAATGTGACATTATATATGACGAGGTAGCCCTGTCCACAGAGTCAGAAAGTTATGCGTCTATGTCAGCCCAAGGTGTTAAACTCTTCTCTGTTTAGGGCAGGATGAGTTAGTCCAGTGAGTGTATAAAATCAGTATAAGACTCCCATTACACTCTGTGCATGTGATTATTATTAATACTACTACCATCTTTACTACTACTATTACTAAATCTACTTCTACTACTGCAATATGGCACACTACTAAAACCGAGTTCTGGCTTTTCCACTTCTTACTGAATTTGAAACATGTCATCGGGTGATAATGGCTTATCCACTAACAAGTTACGTATTTGGTGTTCCAAGAAGGATTCAGAAGTGGCCACTGTAAATTTTCACCAGTTATTTTTTCCTGTGCAGTTATTATCTAAATTCTTATACTTGTGAGCCATTTTAATAGAAGCTGGATTTCCGTTCAGTGCTATTCATTGCCGCAATGTAGGTAAGCTGAGGTCATCTGAAATTGGAAGAGCCTATTTTATGTAGCACAGCATGTATTATTAAGTGTATAGTCAGACCGGTGGTGTTGCTAATTATCTGTCTGAATCAAGCCCAGCAGGAGAACTTCTAAACAATTGTAACATAGAAACAGAATGCAGCTCCCTGGTGAATAACTATTGCTTGGGAGGACAGTGACGCTGATGCTGAATTCACCTGTGGTGCAGAGGCACCAGCTGTCCATCAATTCAGAGATAGTTCAGATAAATTATATCTCTGTCAGTAAGGCTGAAACTTTTGACAAGTAGCCATAAAATAGTAAGAAAGCTTCAGAAAAGCAAGCATTTAAGGTGCAATGTATTGCAATGCATTACTGCATCTTGTCATTATGTACTGCCTTTTGAACCATGGACCGTTGACTGATTGAGTTTGTTTAAATTTCCTTAAATACCTGCAGTACTCCATGACCAGTTCAGTTTACACAGAATCATTGCTCACAGGATATACAGATGAAAACATGAACACTTTCAGCTTGGAACTGCTTAGTTATGAAATTGTTTGGTGCCCATTAAAGTGCTAACAAATCTTCAAATTTCATCTTTTTTGCTGTGTAAAGTCAATTGTGATGATGATCACCAAAATTCAGGCAGTATTGACTGCTCTAAGAGGCATTTACCCTCTGCATCCAATACAGGTGTCTGTTTTCAGGCCATATTTTTTAACAAGAAGTATTGTGAAGCTAATTTGGTAACTTGCTGCATTCAGAACAACAAGATGGCAGCTGCAGATCACGATACTAGATCCTTGTGTCACCTTCCTGCATTTAAAATTTTGAGAATATGATTCTTCTGTATTTTATGCTTCATAGTAACATCACTGTGTTTCATGCTGTGCTTGTGCTAGTTTGGTGAAAGCCTTCTGCTACGTGTCTTCCAGTTTCCATCTCCTTCACTGTATGGAGGGAAGTGTGTAGACCAGGCTTTTCACTGTGACATGTCCTGAGCTTTGTTTCACTGATATTCAACCCCTTTCTATGATTAACTCAAATATTTTCCAATCTCTTCCTTCTTTTCTTTAGGTTTGTAAGCAAAATTCTTGATGGATTAATTTGGGAGCTAATTTAGTAAACTCCAGCCCAGAAGATTCAATTCTGTTTAGTTTAGTAGACGTCTCTGATTATCAAATCAGTAAATTTGGTGTCTTGAGAAGATCAGGCATTTAGTAGTCAGTAAATAAGTCCGTTAGCTATTCCTCACTATTAAAAGCTCAACTTGATGCACAGATTATTCCTGTTGTAGGGAAAAGTCATGTATGAGTTAAATGAAGATGCCTCCATCAGTTTGACACAAATTGCATTCTTTAATTGATTCTCTCCGTTCAGCCTAACTAGACACTTGTATTGTTCAAAAAAAGGTTTCATTGTATTTCTTTTAGATTTTAATGCATTTCTTTCGAGGGTGCACTCACAACTCTAATTTGTAGCTGTACATGCTCTACTCGCCATTCAATTCTGCATTCATAGGCATGATCACCTTGGCATTCAGCCTGATTTAATGCTCCTAGTGACATTATTTCTTCCTTTCAGCTCTGCAAAACTGAAAACTTAATTAATATCCTAAGGCAAAATAGGTATTCAGTGAGGATTATTACCAAAGCTTCGAAAAGTACTTCAAGAAGAAAGTATACAACTCCTTGCCTAGCTCTCCTACACTCAGAAACATTTTTACAAGGCGGTATAGTCTAGTGGCTCAGCTCCTGGACAGAATTAATATAAGCAGGATATTCTGCTTCATGGGGATTTGTAATGATCCACATCGGTACTTGATGGCTCACTTCAGTTAGAACAGATTCTTCTCTCTAAATGTTTTCCCAGGTTGGGGTGTTCCTCTGTTTGCTGCCACTTGTGTTATCCCATGCAACCCATTAATTCTTTGTATATAACTATATTGTAACTCACACTGAGTTTAGTTTAGCCCACTGTCACTTGGATATATTTATGTGTTATATATATTTACATTATACATACACTGATAGAAGAAGAAACACAACGTGTCCTGAGATGAGACAACTAGAGTTCTAGCTTTTGTACTTTCACAAAAAGTTGTAAATTTGTCTTTCTAGTTCTGATCATAAACTTACCTTAAGAAATGAGGCATTACAACTTGTAAAATATACAAAAGCTTATTAAGTTTGCTTTTACACAGCACACAGTCAAGAGGAACCAATACATGACCAGGTCACTTTTAAAAAGTCAAAGCTTTTGATGGTTCTGCCTCACAGCCAGGTAAAGGTCACACTTAACTGTAGTTTTCTGCGATTTCCATAATGTCTGAAATGTCACCAGAAGGAAGATCAGGAGGCCATTGACAATCAGGAGCTGTAGATTGTCACTTTACTATGTTCAAACTTCAGGCAGTGTTTGAGGGGACAAGCAGGACACATACCTGTTCAAGATCTGGTTGAGTGACCACACACAAGCAGGATCGTCACATGTGACTGATTCATCTGAGAAATCTCTCATCTGTTTTCTAATCTCTTACCCATACTACTGCTGAAATTGCAGACTCAATGCTTATTTGAGTAACTGGACAGTGATGGAAAGTCTCTGTGCTGATGGTTTTAGTGCAAGGTGACCTGCCAGAGGCCCTCTACTTGCACCTTCTTGGCATCTGATCATATCAGGCCACAAACTCTGCTGCTGTGGTCACAACTTTCCTAGGGAGTGTTGGTATGCAGATACTGCCTTGGTCAGCTTTCTTTCCTGACACTATAGAGTACCTTTAGGAGTCCCTTTATTGCAAAATCTACCACAAGTAAACAGCAGCTTCATCAGTTCCCATTGCAGGAATGGGGTTACATCCCAGAACTGTAGATTCGTTGAAGCTCATTGGCTCTGTACACCAGAAATGTCAAGCTTTGGTGGTTGCAAGAGGCAGTCTCAGAAGATACTGAAGGACTGCAAGATGGCTGTTGGTAATGTTCATATTTGTTATTGTTTTCCTCTTGGTTTTGTTGTTATAATCCCAAAGGAAGTATTTCGTTATCCTGTTATTCTCATTTGTTTATTGGTATTTTAGCAATGATGGATGAAATTTCAGTGCAACAATGAGTGTTGTGTTTCTTTTTTTCCATCAGCATATTTATAACAATTCGGTTGCTGGCCAACATCCACATTTCTAAATGAATTCCCCCACTGTTAGAGCCATGGGGAAAGCCTCTAAAGTAACCACCATGAAATTACATACTTGCATGCAATAACAACATTAGCTCCAATTCCATGTCTTCCCATTCTGTACCCGTTCACATCTAGTAATCACTTCTGACTCTCTGTGTCTCTCTGTGTATATGTGCTTCATTCTTTCTCCCATCTAACCCGTTCAGTTGCTGTGACTTTTGACATCACCTCTGGCAAAGCCAAATCATTTGTTCCATTGAGATGGCAACACAGGCTCCATCGGTGCTGTTGGTCTGCCCACCATCACAGAATTATATCTCTGTATGTTTATAGTGCTTTGGGATAGTTTTCACTTAAGAAAATGATCAAGTTTAAATGATGAATGATGGGAGTGAAGGATCAATTGTTTGAAAATGTTTTGAGTATCTACAAACGCCAATTGTGTACTGTCTACAAGCTAACTCAAATTCAAATTCAAATATGAATTTCAAATATAATTCTATAATGTTATAATATGAAGTTCTTGATGTAATCCTACTACTGTATATCTAAAAATAAATATTTTCTGTTAACTAATCTCCCAAACTAAAATCCAGTCTCAATGCCATGTCCGAGGACAGGGACTTTAAAGTACAGTATTTGGGGATAGCCTCAAATGGGCAAGCACACGGTTCCCAGACATCTTCTCTGAAATGCATTCAGCATCTGCCACATCTTTTAAGTCAAGGCAGATTATAAATTATAATGTTTCATTTTTTTTCAAGAAAGATAATTCTCATATATGAGAAATCAATACCAATAAATCCATAACTTTGTAAGGTGGAACATTAAAGGTCTCAAACATTGATTCAAAAGAAAAACTTTCATAAATGTATATTTTGGTGTATTTTATGAAACAAGATTAGATTAGATTAGATTCAACTTTATTGTCATTACACATGTACAAGTACAAGGCAACGAAATGCAGTTTAGGTCTAACCAGAAGTGCAATTAGCAGAAAGTGCAGGATAAAGGTATAAGTTCTAAGTACACCTAAAAGGGATATGTGCAGGGAGAGGCTATGGGTAACTATTACAGAATGATATTATGTGAGCATAATATACAGATTGCTAGTAACTATACTTATAAATTTACAATGGATGAACAGTATCTACAAGTTGCTATTAACTGTAGTCAGGAATTTGCAAATAGATATGAACATAATGTACAGGATATTATGTGAGCATAATATACAGATTGCTAGTAACTATAATTATAAATTTACAATGGATAAACAAGATATACAAGTTGCTATTAACTGTAGTCAGGAATTTGCAAATAGATATGAACATAATATACAGGTTGCTTTTTTTCTATAGACAGGAATTTACAAGTAGACATGTACAGATAGATATGTACATAATGTGCAGGTTGCTATTTTCTATAGACAGGAAGTAGACATGTACGAATATATACTCAATCAGAAGTGTACAAATGTATTGTGTATGGATATTTGTATTTTCAAACAGGTATGTACATTGTAGCGCAGTCCATATTAAATAGTGTAGTGGTAATGGGAAGAGTATAGGGGTGTGTGAGGTGTGGGCAGGTGTCAGTGGGGGGCAGAGTTCAATAAGGAGACAGCTCTGGGAAAGAAGCTGTTCCTCAGTCTGCTGGTTCTTGACCTGGGACACCTGAAGCGCCTACCAGAAGGCAGGAGAGAAAACAGTTTGTGGGCGGGGTGAGAGTAATCCTTAAGAATACTGCGTGCTCGACGCACACAGTGTTTCTTTTGAATGTCCTCAATGGCTGGAAGTGGAGTCCCTATAATACGCTGGGCAGTTTTCACCACCTGCTGCAGTGCCTTACGTTTAGCAACAGAGCAGCTTCCGTACCAAACTGTGACACAGTTGGTTAGAATGCTTTCTATTGTGCAGCAATAGAAGTTCACCAGAGTAGTTGAGGACAGCTGGTTCTTCTTAAGTGTTCTCAAGAAGAATAGGCGCTGGTGAGCCTTCTACCAGGCTAGAGGTGTTGGTGGACCAGGATAGGTTCTCCAAAATGTGGGTCCCCAGGAACTTAAAGGATGAAACAGGCTCAACAACCATTCCGTTGATGTGAATGGGTTCATGTGAACCGCTTCTTCCTTTCCTGAAGTCCACAATGAGCTCCTTGGTCTTATTGGTGTTAAGGAGCAGCAATAAAAGCAGCCTCTGGGTGAACAGTTTGTTGTTTGCTGATGGCCGCATGAAGTTTGTTCATAGCAAGCTTGGCATCAGCGTCAGGAGGAATGTAAGCGGCAGTTATAATGGTGGAGGTGAACTCCCGTGGCAGATAAAACGGTCTACACTTAACCATGAGAAACTCTAGGTTAGCTGAGCAGTGTCTCCCAATAATAACAGAGTTCGTACACCAAGCATTATTAATATAAATGCACAATCCTCCGCCTCTTGTCTTACCGGAGTCATCCACTGTTCTGTCTGCCCGGAATGTGTGGTGCTCAGCTAGAGCAATAGCATTGTCTGAAATATCGCTGTTCAGCCATGTTTCAGTGAAAATCATAACATTGCAGTTCCAAAGTCTCTTACTGTGGTGGATGCGGAGTCGAATCTCGTCCATTTTGTTCATCAGTGACCGCACATTGGCGAGGAAAATGCTGGGTAAAGAGAGCCGATGTGGTGTTAGCCTTAGCTTAACTCTTAGTCCTCCGTGCTTCCCCCTTCTTTGTTTACGGTCTCGACGCCGCCTTCGAGCACTTCCGCCCGGCCGGATAGGACGCGCAGCCTCGGATGTTCTGACGATCTCAGGAACGAGTCGAAGATTATTAACTGTCGGGACTGTACAAACCAATATCCAAAAGCTCCTGTCGGGTTTACGATGTAAAAGCACTACTGTTCTGCACGAACAGACCCGAGAAGAGCAAGTAAAATACTGCAAAACTGCAGAAACTGGAGAGATACTGAGCCTCGCGATATGTGCGCGGCGCCATCATCATCAAGAGAGCACTACCTTCTGTCACCAATGCTATTTGCCATTGCAGTTGAACCTCTTGCCATTTGTAAATAAGCAGATATTCAGGGTATCATGGGGGACAGACGTGAACATAAGGTATCTCTTAATGGAGGTGAAATGATACATGTCATTATGGATTCATATTCATCACTACTATGTATTATGTGCATTTTGTAGATTTATTAGATTTAAGATTGACTTGAATAAGTGCATATAGTTCTCACTCAGTGCTCCAGCAATTCATCTTGTTTTCAATCAATTTTCTCTACTTGTTTCACAACTATTAAAATAGATAGATAGATAGATAGATAGATAGATAGATAGATAGATAGATAGATAGATAGACATAAATGTATCTATATGTTTTTGAAATGTAAAGAGGCTGTGGATTACAAAGCTATGCTAAAACAGAGGAGAGTGTGGCACGATATAACTTTCACCTCTATTACTATATCACAAATATACATATTTTAATACTTTAGAAGGAAGCGGAAAGAAATTACACAGCATAGGTTTGATTTACTATAGAAAGAAAATCCTGTTCCAGCACCTCTTTTGATGCTACTTACTCTTTCTGTAATACTTTTAACTAAACAGGAATCCAGCAGTATTCAGAATATTGTACAAGTACAGAAATCACTTTAAGTGTGAGATGTCACCCTCAATTGCACTGTGAAGTGACAATCATCTTTTACAAACATCTTTAACTTAGAAAGTTTCCAGCACATGTACAATTTTTGCATTGGTAATACGCTTGCACCCTACAAACATCTAATTTTCAAATTTAATCAGAAATGTCAGAAAAGTCAGAAATGTTGTTAATAATTTGCCAATCTTTCCTAATCTTCATTGATATGAGGGTTAAAATTATATTATGTCGCGATAATGAAAGAGAAAGACATCTCTGAATAATAATTTCAGATAAAGAATGGAAATCCTCCATTGAAAAGATGCACCCTTTTTCAGTCTAGGTTAAGCATAGTTGAATTCACCTAGGTGTTGTTCACAGCACACACTTATCTCTTCTTGGGTTGTCTAAAATGTACCCAAACCAAGACCCTAGTTGTGAGTGATGTTGTCGGCCATCCAACTCACTTGACCATGTAGGATTGTTCCACACACAGAGCATACTGGGAAAAAAATCTATGCCTACCTGTCAGACAGTATTGGAATCAGTATTACTCTTAATTTACTCACAGCAGTGTTCAGAATATTACTGGACAAGATAATACCATGTAGTGAGAAATCTGTTGTAGCATCTTACACTATCATTTGCACTCATCACTCTATCCTACTCATTTGGAAAAATCCCAATCCACCCACCATACCTCAGTTGGAAAAGGATGTGTTATTCCATTTAAAATTAGATAAAATCACATCTTCCATCCAAGGAACTGTCTAAAGCTTCGCTAAAATATGGCAGGAGTTCATTAATGTTGTCCATAAGTAAGCATGCCAAACCTCTCTTAAAAATTCAAGGCTTTGATATCTGTGAGTGCCAACTACATATTGTGTTATCCACTTTCATAGCAACAAGATGTGTAAGGAATGCTGTTGACGCCGAATATAAATTTGATAAAAATACGTATAGCTTATTGTATGCTCTTTTGTTCTGTATGATACTTATTGTAATGAATTATTATATGAATAATAAAGGGGGAAGAAAAAAATAATCTGATAGAGCTTTTTAGATTATGTTCTTATATTAGGTGATGTTAAAAGTAGTGTCTCTAGGAGATCACATCTGAGGCCATTGCTCTTTTTAATATACATAAATAATCTGGATAAGAATACAGATAACAAGTTGGTTACATTTCCAGATGAAACCAAACTATACTGAATGACATATAAGCCGAAAACAGTTAAAATATTACAGATGGACCTGGACATAATTCAGACTTTGGAAAACTTAGGACACATGAATATTAAATATGGTGCATTGCACATGGGAAATAGAAATGTTAGATTGGAATACACAACGGAAGGTTTGAAACTTGAAAGTACACCTTATGAGGAGGACTTTGGAATCATAGTGGACTTTTTACTTTGTATATTCAGACAGTGAACAGAAGTCATGAAGAAGCTAAACAGAATGTTAGTATTATGCTCAAGCCAGACTTCCTCCCCTGACTCATGTTTAAAGTGCTTCTTTGTCTTCAAAAGTGCTTCAAATGTCTTCTTTGTTTTGTTTTCATTATTTGTTGTTTACTGTTGTCTTTTATAATATTGTTCTGTTTATTTATCATCTAGTAAATAAAATATTTTCTGTTCATTGTATTCTACTTAGCTATGTAGTTTCTATGTGTGTTGTTCTATCCTCAGATGTTTCTTGTGTTTTTTCGGTGGCTCCCCAAGGGTCATGGCCACCCTTTCATCATAGCTAAGGAGCTGCCCCCAGCCCTATAAAGGCAAGCTGGGACTTGAAGTCCAATGCGGTTCACTTTGAATGCACTCTGGTAGATTTTAATGGGTCTTGTAAGTATTGTGTCTTTTTGTACATTTTTCATCTGGTTCTTGACTTAATTTTGCTCTGTTTCTTGAATTATTCTTGTGGATTTCTATTTTGAGATTTTTTTAATACTTAATTTAGCATATACAATTTCTTACATTACAAATTTCTTATTTTTCGCATAACACAACTTACTCTCTAGAGACACACACAGAGTTTTTGGGGTTAGAGCACGAGGTCAGCTATTTTGTACAATCTGGAGCATCTGTAGGTTAGGGACCTTACTCAAGGGCCCAATGGAGTAGCATTCTTCTAATTTCTGTCACTGCTAGGATTCGAACCGGCAACCTTTGAGTTACCAGCCTGGATCCTTTAGCCAGAGAGTCATCATTTGCTTTAGACTGCATTTTTGGCAAATCCTTTTTCTTAATTTTTTTTTGTTATTCTTTACTAAATCCTCGTTTTATAAAGATATCTGATTGTTTTCCTCTATACAAGCCAGGGGTTGACGGTGTTCCCTTACCTTGTGAGGCATTTTGAGTCAATTTTGGGACACTTCAGAGTATATCTTTTATCCTTGAATTTGAAACACATTTCGCCCAGGGTAGCCTGGAGCCAGCCTCTCTAGTAGAAGCTAGTCTGCCTTATGGCGCACTGGGGTTCAGGTCTGTTTTGCATGGCTGTTTTTGAAGGGCTCACACCACTTTGGTCACTTTGTAAGATACACCGTAACAGACAGGTTATCTATACTAATAAAAGGCAAAGCCCTCATTGACTGACTGACTGACTGACTGACTGACTGACTGACTGACTGACTGACTGACTGACTGACTCACTCACTCACTCACTCACTGACTCATCACTAATTCTCCAACTTCCCGTGTAGGTAGAAGGCTGAAATTTGGCAGGCTTATTCCTTACAGCTCACTTACAAAAGTTAAGTTTCATTTCGAAATTCTACACGTAACGGTCATAACGGTTGATAACGGTCGACAATGTCCGCCATGTTGAACTTTCTTATTTATGGCACCATCTTCACAAAATTTGGTAGGCAGCTTCCCTGCGCTAACCGAAACCGATGTATGTACTTATTTCGATGGTATGACGCCACTGTCGGCCGCCATATTGAACTTTCCAACGTCACTAATTTTCCAACTTCCCGTGTAGGTAGAAGGCTGACCCCATCTTCACGAAATTTGGTAGGTGGCTTCCCTGCGCTAACCAAAACCGATGTACGTACTTATTTCGGTGGTATGTCGCTACTGTCGGGCGCCATATTGAATTTTCCAAACATCACTAATTCTCCAACTTCCCGTGTAGGTAGAAGGCTGAAATTTGGCAGGGTCATTCCTTACAGCTTACTTACAAAAGTTAAGCAGGTTTCATTTCGAAATTCTACGCGTAACGGTCATAACGGTCAACAATGTCCGCCATGTTGAACTTTGTTATTCATGGTCGCATCTTCACGAAATTTGGTAGGCGGCTTCCCTGTGCTAACCGAAACCAATGTATGTACTTATTTCGATGGTATGACGCCACTGTCGGCCGACATATTGAACTTTCCAACGTCACTAATTTTCCAACTTCCCGTGTAGGTAGAAGGCTGACCCCATCTTCACGAAATTTGGTAGGTGGCTTCCCTGCGCTAACCAAAACCGATGTACGTACTTATTTCGGTGGTATGATGCTACTGTCGGGCGCCATATTGAATTTTCCAAACATCACTAATTCTCCAACTTCCCGTGTAGGTAGAAGGCTGAAATTTGGCAGGCTCATTCCTTACAGCTTACTTACAAAAGTTAAGCAGGTTTCATTTCAAAATTCTACACGTAACGGTCATAACGGTCGATAACGGTCGACAACGTCCGCCATGTTGAACTTTCTTATTTATGGCCCCATCTTCACGAAATTTGGTAGGCGGATTCCCTGCGCTAACCGAAACCGATGTATGTACTTATTTCGATGGTAT
>JANRMT010062814.1:58659416-58684096 GCA_026402145.1 Polypterus bichir lapradei
GTTAGTCACGTGCACTCCCCAGTGCCTCCTGCACCGTTCCCTCAAATGTCCAGGCCTCACAGTCTTTGTGCCTTCCTCCTGGCCGCCTCCAGTCCTCTCTCCAGCTTCGTCCTCTTCCACCCGACTTCCGCTCCTGACTGAAGGGAGGCGGCCCCTTAAATAGGAACCCGGATGGGCTCCAGCTGCTTCCCGGCATTCCTCCGAAGACACGCCCCAGTGTGACGGAAATGCCGGCTGTGCACCCGGAAGCCCTCCGGGTGTCCCCTGTCTTCTTCCCCCCAGCACTTCCTGGTGTGGCGGAAGTGCTGGGCTCCAGACTTCTACAGGCACCGGGGCGCCGCCTGGTGGTGGCGATGGGTCCCTACAGGGCTGGGCTTCCAAGCCCTTTACCCGTGGCCCCCAACATAACCAGGGTGGTCGACCCCTCGCGGTCTGGAGGAGGTACAAGCCCTCCTCCGGTCCTCCTGGGCGTCCCGGCCGGGCTCCAGCCCCGGCCAGATGCCACAGTATATATATATATATATATATATATATATATATATATATACAGTATATATAGTTTAAGTCTCTAAATAATGGTAAAATGATAAGGTCAATTTCCCAAGGTGGACGAATAAAATTTTAAAAAACTTCAGCCAAGCTGAAGTAAATAACAGATATATTGAATAACTTTACCAAGGAGTGCAGTGGACAGTAAGAATTATGGACCATCAAATCTTCAACTGATGTTATTTTGGAGAAAGTAGCTGAATAGGACTGAGAAATGCATATTTGCTGTTGAGCCTTGTTGGTCTACTGTGTATGCTCCACAAAAACTATTTTAATATGTGAGTGTTACTCTAGCTAGTAATTGAACTGAAGTTGAGGTGCTTTGATTTGGCGGTGCTACATATTGTACCACCCTGTCAATCAACATGAAATTGATAAGAAAATAGCATTTACCATTGAGGTGGAATGAATAAATGTAATCTCCTGTGAAAACTGAGCTCCAAACCCAATATCTGAGATAATGTCTGTACACAAACCAAGACCGCATAGAACATTTGAGGTCCACAGTTAAATATCAAGGGGAGCAGGTGAACTCTGTTTGCGTTTGAAAGTTGAAACAGAAGCGGTTTCACTGTTTAATGTGAGCCTGATGAGACTTTGCTGAGAGATCATTTCTCTGCTCGTCTGTTAAAGGTATGGAGTGCAGAGAGCTGGAGCTGTGGGTTAGTGAGATAATGATGAAAGGCAAAAGAAAGATCACACACATTAAAATCAGAATTTCAATCTGCTGAAAATAAACCTGCTTTTTTTAAGTTGTTGAGTGGTTTTGTGATAACTATATTATCTGTGATGGACTTGAGCTGATACCCTAAGAAGTCCAGAACTGCAGGATGTGCATCATGTGTGGCAGAATAGATTTCTTTAGCATGGTGCACGCGACAAGGCCACACATAGTGAGAAGCTTATTTTACTTGTACACAAAGTGAACTTTATTGAATTGAATACAAGCTGCTTTGCCACACAGACCTACTTCACATAAAGGTATGGCTACTGTCTGACTATGGGGGGGTCTGCTAAAGTCTAAACATTTCCTCAGAGCCCATCTCTTAGTTTTCTCTTTTGCTGTTGTTCTTATCCTTTACTCCTTCTACAGGAACTTCAAGAAATCATATCACCTTACCTCCCAGCTCTAGACACAGTAGTAAGCAGAAAGCAGGTGATGATTTCTTATCTTGTCAATCCTTCCATTTATTCTCAATGCCCTCTTAAGTTATATTAGGGTTACAAGGTGGTGCACCATCAGGTACGTGGCAAGAACCAATTCTATATTGGGTCGCCAATGACAAAACATCTTTAAGATGTGGGAGTGCAACCATAATACCCACTAACCACTGCCTCACCATGCCACCCTTACTTGTGCTGTGTATGATGTTAATAATCTGTGTTTACACTGCAGACAAGTGAAAAGAGTCCACAGCGAGTGAAATCACAAGACGACCTCAGAGCTTTGCTTAAGTCTGCATAACAAATGTGACTGAATTAGCCCTTGATGAGGCTTCTGGGGGCAGCACGGTGGCACTCCCTGCGTGGAGTTTGCATGTTCTCCCCGTGTCTGCGTGGTTTTCCTCTGGGTGCTCCGGTTTCCTGCCACAGTCCAAAGGCATGTATGTTAGGAGCATTGCCGATCCTAAGATTGTCCCTAGTGTGTGCTTGGTGTCTGAGTGTGTGTGCCCTGCGGTGGGCTGGTGCCCTGCCCGGGGTTTGTTCCTGTCTTGCACCCTGTGCTGGCTGGGATTAGCTCCAGAAGACCCCCGTGACCCTGTGTTAGGATATAGTGGGTTGGAGAATGACTGACTGGCTTAGGCTTCTGGGTTTTCTGTTCCATACATAGTTCCTGATTGTAATGCACAATAGGATAATCTGATGCAAGTACTGACTGCTATCCTAAATAATAACTGAGTTTGCTGTTTTACTGTAGCAGCTCAAGGATCTTTTGAAGCGTGAGTGACAACAATCTGTGTTTATTTTATTCATCAGTGTCACGCCATATGTGAAGTACAACCTGCACTCATTCTTTTAACTTTTTGAAGTCTGTTCAGTGTGTTCTTAGCATTGCAGTAAAGTGAGTAAACCTGCATTAATAAAATGTTACGTTAAACAAAGAACATCCTGGGTTCATGCCTGAGCTGAGAAAGGCGAGTGGGATATGTGCTTAAGTCTCCATAAAGGTCTTTTAATAAGTTCATATTAAAGTAGGTGTGCACTTTTTCTTTTTTCACTTTTGCCTTCTGAGATGATGTTCCCATTTCACTACTTAGTAGTCTTGACAATATCCTAAGGACTTTTATGCTTTTTTGTTGTTCATTTTTATTATTTATTTATTATACATGGCCTGCAGATCACCACCATATAGTATTTGTTCACAAAAATTTTGCTTTCTAGTGTGATCTACCTGGTGCTCTGTTCCAGCCTTGTATCTTAAAAACATCATTAATCATGGTCTCATTGGCTACGGTGTCTGGTTTTCAATGGATTGCAAATCAGCTACTTTTATCTATCAGTGACTTGGTACAAACATTTGCTCGATTAGAATCGTGTTTTATTGAGGCTTTTTTCTCATCAGCTGCATGCAGCATCCGTTAAAGTGCTGTCAGGATCTCGCCCATCACACGTTTATTAAAATGCAATGCAATGAATTAGAGGCTATGAATCTGAGCTGATTGTACATGTCACAGTTTTTTATGTCTTTAATGCTTGTTGGTCCCTTTAGAGGCTCATCAGTTTTTTTTTTGGAAAAAAGAAACCTTATCCTCCACTGCTAGAAAAAGCTTTGAGCACTGTCACCCAGGCTGCTTAAACAGAGAGCAAGACAACTACACAATTGTGAAAGGACCCTTCTAAACTGCTGTGTGACGGTGCGGGTCCTGCTCCATGCTCCCTCTTCCAGTTTCGGCAGCCTCTTGAACTCGACACCGTCGATAACGTAACCAGATGAGCATGGCTGATGGGGACCAAACACTCCAGGAAAGGGAATGGTGGAAATCTGTTCACAGCTTTTATTAAAAAACAAATCAAAACTAAACAGTGTCCAAAAAGAAAGTGCAGTGCTTCAACTGTCAAATAAATAATCCTTTAAAACGGGCGAACATGGAGGTTAAAAATGCAATAAATAATTCCATTAAAAATGAGGTTAAAATACTGGCAGGTCAGTCCTTTTTTTAAAAACCCAGTGCCTTTCCCTTTATCTGGCAGCTCCTTTGTTTATCCCTCACAGGCCTTGCAGCAGAGGGGTCGCCTTATCTGCAGGTGCAACTGACCTTCCACACATCCAGTTGCTTTCATTCCCAGGCTCCGTACAGGCTCCCTCGCCGGACCATGACTCGGGTCCCCAGGGCTTCACATTGGGACTCTCCCCTACAAGCCTCCTTGACTCCGCTGCCTTACCGGCCTTATGTGGCGAGCTGTTCACCTTCCATGTCGGTCCTGCTCCTCGGAGCTGCTCAGCTGGAGTGACCACATCTGACTGCACCACCGAGTGTCGGCCTCACACTCCTTCTCAGGAGTTTTTCTTCCTGCTGTCTACATCCTCCCTCATGAGCCTGCTCCCTTTTACTCGCTTACTCCCACACCAGCTCTTTTCTTCTCCTGCCTTTTGTCTTTCTTCTAAAATCCATCTCAGTCTTTTATTCTCTTCTTTTTCTCTCGTACTTGTGCTTCTTCCTTTTTAAATGGGGACATGGCACAGTTGTAATAAATTGCTGCTTCTGGCACCAATTTGGGGCATGGACGATCCCACACCTGTGTACTTGCTGTAGAACCACCATCTCCCACATTGTGCCTGGGAACTGCTCCTGCCACTCTACCATGCCTCCTCCTTAAAGCCGTGAGTGTGGCAATTTATTTATTTAAAATGGTGCCGATCAGCCACAGACCTCACTTTCCACACGCTGCACATTCCATCCATTTTCAGAATCAGTTTTTCATTACTGGGACTTAGGAAGCATCAGCCATAAATGGGGGAATTAGTCCTATGTTCCTAGAACTGTTAGGCAGGCAGAATCTAGCATTTCACATGTGAAATGTATTCTAATGACAATAAAAACCATAACAATCTTTATTTCTATAGTACATTTTCATGCATAGGATCTGGGCGGGCATAAGGGTACATTGCGCCTCTAGGCAGACTTAGTTTCAAGCACCCACAAAGAAACTTGCAAAATAGAGTCCATCTTTTAATACATGAGAGAAACAGATATACTTTAGCTTACTTTACTGACAGTTTTTATGCAGTTACAGACGGGAAGCTTATGACAGACTTTATCAAGGTGTGGGAGTCTTGATCTACGCAGTCTCCCGTCTTTCGTCACCACGCTGAAAGGGTTTTCCGGACGGAGGACATAATCTTCCGCCTGACAGCTTCAAAGGGTTTGACTGCTTGTTCCATGTATTTGTACTGTCTTCTGCACGTGCAGGGCCCTCTCTGGTCTCCAAACAAGGAAAGTAAGGATTCAGTTTCATCTCAGGAATAGTACAATGCCCCTCTCTGGTCTCCAAACAAGGACAGTAAACACAAACCCCACCTCCAACAAGAATTGCCTAGTCCCTGTGTACCATACTTGGTCTGCCTGTATGAATGACTCCAACAGTGAGAGACAGTGACAATAAACTGAATATTATAACAAACTGAGTATAACAGGAGATGAGCACTCTCACAATCACATATGAAATCAGTTGCTGAGGTGGGGGTGTCCCTCGCTAGAAATAACTTTTTGATGCCCCCTTGGGCATGTCGCCCCAGTCCAGTGCTTATTTGGACTGCACTTATCCCTGCGCAGGATGTTACACAAAGTGTTTTACAAGATGTTGAAGAAACAGAAGAGAAAATAATTAAAATTAGGTAAGAATGATAATGAATAAATAACGCAAAAAATAAATCAATACGCACATACATAAAAGAGATATTAACAGAAAAGTAGAGTCCTTATCATTTTTTAAGTCTCTAAAGATGAGTCTAATGATATGGTCAGATGGCTGGAGAAAACACCAGAGAAGCCATAGAAAACACAAAATCTGCAGGGGTTCCAAGGCCAAAAGACCACCCAACCCTAACTGGGCATTCTATGTAACATAAATGTTCCTGAGTCATTCCTTATTGTTTTTTAGACTTCATCCTAAGGGATTTGACACATTTGTGGTATCCACTTTAACTGAAATATCACAGGAGCCTGCACAGTGCTTTCATCAGGTGATGGTGGCACAAAACGTCACCACAGAAAAACCAGAAAAAGAAGCAGAGAAGAGGAGAGATTAATAATAATTGGACATTCATTGAAGAACATGATTATTCTATGCCTATACAGTCTAATGTAGCTACAAATGGCCTAATTCAAAAAGCGTGTTTTTAGGAGTCTCACCAAGTGCTTTATGCTTGGCTCTTGATATAATAAGCAGACCGCTATTGGAAAATCTAAGGCTACAGCTTGGAGTGCAGGGGGACAGTCACTCCAAAATATAGGAAGGAGCAAATTATTTTAAGCTTCATACACCACTAGGACTATTTTAAAGTAAATTCTAAAGCACACGGGTAAGCAAAGCAACTTTAAAACTGGTGAGATGTACTGCGATTTCCCGTTTCTGGTTAGAATTCTTACGTTTTGAATTAACTGCAATTGATTGATGTCTTTCTTACATAGATGGGCATTACAGTAATGTAGTCAACTATAAACAAAAGCATGAATTAATTTGCTTTGTATCATTATAAGATGTCTAACTTTCATAATATTCCTTAAATGGGAAAGTGTAGTCCTTTGAATATAGCAAATATGTGATTTAAAGTTTAGGTCAGAGACCATGAAACATCTTTTTAAGTCCTATACATGTTTGATGGCATTTCTTCTGAAAGTGAAAATTTACTGTCTCTTATACCTAAAAGCAACAACACATGCTATGAAGATATATTTAAATACTAATAAGTATTGAAAAGCTCTCCAAATCATAGAATTCACCAGTCTGTGTATGTGGGATTGATTTATGGAGCTGGCAAAAATAACTGGCATTTAATTTGCATTAATAGCTTCTGGGACAGATTTTCGGCTGTCTGTAATTAATCTGATAAAGAAATTAGACCGTCAGGATTTTTCCATAATAGTTCTGACTAACCAAAATGTATTATTAAATTGAATGGCAAATATTTACTGGACATTATAGAAAGAAATTCATGTGTTGCCAAGGATGGGACAATATAAGTTAAAAGACTGATTGCCTTGTTCAAGAGAGTTCACTAAATCAGTAACCAAAACAAAACTAACAAGAATTTGAAATCAGGAATATTATACTAGAATGTTGCTTAAAACTTTTTATTATTCAATAAAGTACTGACACGGCTTTAACTGCAGAGTCATCTTATAATAACATGGCTGCCATGTAGCATTGACGTCACATGTCTAGCAACCATGTAGCATCATGGCAACCACACACATGAAAGAGCAGTGCCCATGAAAGCCAGAATAAAAGCTATAGTAACCATACACACCACATACATAAAATGGAAGCAACCAAAAAAATAAGGAATTTTACAAAATGATGATGATGACAAAGTCACCATTGGAGCAATAAAATGTTAAAGAATAAAATGAAAAAATTATTAACGCCTTTTTTACAGACATAAAAGAACACACATCAATGAGACATGAGACCTGCAGCCAATAATTTGATTTCTTATACCGCCAGTGTAAAATCCCTATTAGGTTCAGTTCAAGTCATTACACTAGTCCTGCTGGTTCAGAGACATCAAACATGCAGTGACAACGTGGTAATTGGTACAATGACATATCACACCAGCCACAGATCAGTAAACATAGCAATGACAATATCTGTTATCCATTCTCATTCTGTCCTGCACAGGATCACAGGACAATAAACATGAAACAGTCTAATCAATTGTACAGCAAATAAATAATATGGAATATGATAAAACAAGCTCATCTAGTTAAATTAAAAGCTGTTTCACGCCTTGGGTTATTTTTCACTGTAGTTGGCATATGAATCCTTATGGCACAGTGTACTGAATGAGTGTGAATATGTCAGCCCTAGATTATCACCACATGCAAGGTTCGTTGCCTCCTTGTGTGCACATTACCTCCAGGATATGGACCCCTGCGGCCCTTCACTGGACAAAGTGGGTGCATACAATAGACACCTGGTATTGTGCCCTCATTAAGACACAATGATCTCAACAGAGTAAATGTCTCTTCTCATTTGTACACTTTAATATTTTTCCTTGGATGAAGCAAATGTCAGCTTCTTTTTTAGGAAACCTGAATGCCGTTATGAGCAGCCGGGGAGCTCAATTAGTCTCTGTCAGGCTTTACCGGTACACCTCCTCAAGAGGGAATGCTGTGGCTCAGGAAGGAAATGTGAAAGCTAGAGAATCTGTCTTGAGGGACAAGGGACGGTAGCTCGGAAGACAAAAGCTGAGACAGCCACTAATGCACAGTCAGGACAAGGACCGGCTGGAAGTGCAGTGCTTTTTCCATTTTAGTAAACAGTAAGCCCCTAGAGACTGTTTTATTCTTCCTGCTGCAATCTTACTTTTAGCTACCTTAGCGTCTCCTGTCAGAAATGGAGAACATACCTTGTAAAGCAGTGCTGATGAATGCTTAAGATGATCAACACACCTTTGTGAGGCTCAGATGAGTGGTTAATAATAAAAGGAACAGAAACAGAATGATTAAATCATTTATCAGGTGACAAAAAAACAACTGTCATTTCTATCTAGTGTTCTGGAAACGTCATAGAGGGAACAAGCAGTGTGTTGGTGAAGAAAAAGGTACAACTTAAAATGAAGCTTTTCACAGCATGCAGAAAACCAGGAGAACTAAAGTCACAGGGGGCAGCAGGCAGTTTTCTGATTCTCTGGAAGATGCTGTCTCCAAATCCTTGAAGTACAGTATACTCTGGGAGATGGGTTCCATTTGCCCCACACCTCAAAATCTATTTCTCCATTTACTGAACCCACCAGTCAGTCTATTGTTAGGGTTAAATGGAGGCAGACCATTTGACACAAGGCAAGATTTAACCCTAATTTAAAAATATTACCGAATTTTCTCGGTAGCCACATGTGTCTGAACCTCTCAGGAACGCCTCTTCTCTCTTAAAACCTGTTTCTCAGATTGTGTTATTTTGAGGCACCTTGCTCGCCTTCTGTCCTGTTTTGTAATTCCCATCTTTGAAGGCGATTCTCTCATTGTGACTCCTATGCCGTTTGTGTGCCTCACACTCGCACTTCCTCTTTCGATTCTATCACCAAAGCCACACTGACCAATCACATTGAAGCCAAACTAACCAATCAGATTGCTCTTAGGGACTGGACACACAAACAAACGTTAGTGTTTTATTATATAGTAGACTAGCTATGTTACCTGTAAAAAACAGGTAAGAGAATGAATTCAAAAATATTTGATATCTTGGTGATATTTTACTTTAGGTATTGCAAAAATGCATCTATTCCTCATTTACTTTTATATAACAAGACCTTAACAAAGACCTCTTTTGGTGTTAATGAAAGTTAACAATGCATCAGTAAAGTGGTTGTTCATCTCTAGTAAGGTGACCAGAATTTTTTGGGCCAATCCGCAGACATGGGAGAGGGGGCTAGAGGAGCGTAGACTACTCCCCTCGTGTTCCGTGATTGAAGTTCTCCCACCACTACCGATGGAAAACTTTGAGTCGCATACGTTGCAGATCACAACAGAAACATCCGGGGTCGGACGCAAATATGAAAATTCACACTGAAGCCCATCATTGAACTGACAGTTCCTTTTAGCACTCATGTTGAATTGCAGGGATCACAGCCCCAAAATGCAGAAACAACAGGTGGAAGAAAAGAGCCGCCACGCTGCTCTCACACCCAGAAGCAAGCCACGCGTAGACACATCCACAGGCAGAGGCAAAGCACGGCGTGCCTCCCTTAGAATCTATCGATCACTAGTAGGGACTCTAAACACTACAGAGTACAAAGCGAAAGCTTATCACGTGATTTCTCGCCAAAGTTGCAGGATGTGGTAAAGCATAACCTCCGTCAAAACACCGTACACACGCGCCGAGTTCAAATTATCGTGGTGATGAGATACATTCAAAAAAGTGAACCAACTGAAACCGGCAACGAAATCTTAAACCGGGGACAAAACGGGGACATGTTTCCAAGTGGGGACAGTTGTCCGAAAAAGGGGACTGTCCCCAGAAAACGGGGACGGATGGTCACCTTATCTCTATGCGATGTGGCATTTGATGTACTGATAAAATTACTTATGAATATGAACAATTCATGGGCCATATACTGAACTACACAATATCAAGAGAAATATGTCTCACTAAAGGTACTTCTGACTATTCCAAAGTGAAGTTATTTTAGTAGGCCACATTGCACAGATGAATCATCAATTAACAGTTGCTTTGTGTCATTAAAACCAAAAGAAGCCTTTTCTATGGTCTTGTAACATATGCGTAATTGATGCATTTTTGCAGTACCTAAACTTAAGTGTTACGAATTAGTTTACTCATTCATTTCTACCTTGTGAGCGGTTGCGTGAACGTGTATATTTTCCTCTTTTCCTCTTCTGGCAGCCTGTCGAATAGAAAATGAAAGCGAGTCAAACCCTGGGCAGAGCGCATGCGCGTGTGACCAGCTCCCACTGCAGCACCCTTCTCCCGCTGTTTTAGGTAAAATTAACTAATACACTACAAAAAAAAGTCACTTCTCTGGAAAAAAGTGGAAGGGAAAACAATTATGTAGGCATTAATAAGACTGCATTGTTTAAACAGTATTATCTGCATATTAATATTGTGAAGAACCAACGTTATCAACCTGCAGCTAAAAGGTGTTTTGAACTAATTAAAAACACGGGAAAGGTGCAGCTGCTTTTACTAATATAAACATAGGACAGAATAACCAATGGCCGTTGCCTAATATATACACGAACGATCGAGGCAAGTCTCTGATCTTCTTACCCATCGTATGCAAAGTTAGTTCCCGATCAATGGCAAACATTTTATTTAAGATAAGCATGCAACTCATGCGAAACCCCACGGGGGTCAGATTTTACAAACATGAGCGTGCTGCGCGAAACCCCGCTCTCCAGATTTTTATCCATTTGCAACAATCATGGGGAACAGGTGGGGGGAGAAAGACCCTGCATATCTTCCAGACACCGCTGGAAATGGAACTGCAGTTGATCTGCGGGCAGAAGATTAAACCACGCAGGCCACTAATAGCGAGGACACAGTAGGATTTGAGTTTGCTCCGGTGCTGACTGCAGAAGGTTTCTCCATACCTAACGAGCCGCTTTTACTTCTGTGTATCTTTAGACTGGGTTTAAATCTTTATGATTACACGAGCCTCATTAAGATTAATTTCACCTTTTGTATTCTGTTTATACAATAAATCAGTTCTTTTTCAATTTCTTTCTTACTTATATAATTTAAACGAATTACTTTGTTTAAAGTAATATTACTGTCTAGATGGAGAACCTATTTCAGTTGCTTTACTGCTTTATGTATTTATTGATACTGAATATATGCTAGTATTGGTCATTTTTGTATTAATAGAAATTTTCAATTGCTAATTATAGGGTGCTACTGTATTTGGTAGACTTTCAAAAATGTTATGTTTAAGAAAATTGAACCATTAATCACAGACCCAAATCAATGCCATTTTCACATCACTTGAATTGCAATCTGCTGTTCATGAATCTACCGAGCCACAACAAGCTTTTTTGTGCTCAAATTTTAACTCCATTGCAAAGTGCTGTTAAAAGCATGTATTTAATGTGGTCTGCTAATACATTGAATTCTGTTTTATTATTGCTATTACTTTTTGAGCATTACTCATTTTTATGAAACTATTCAATAAACAAAAATGTGATAACTGACTCTTGGATGAAGTAGATGAAAATGTGAAATGCTCCAACTTATATATCAGTTCACTTAGTCGCTGAATGCACCTGAAAGTTAAGCCGTTGTCTGATGCGTTTGTTCTGGTATCACCATCGGCTTACAGCGTAGACATCTGCCCAACTTCAATTAATTCTTGTTTACTACACAAGTGGCTACTGCCGTGGCCAGTGCTTAACTTTGTTCAAGAATTGCTCTGGAAGTGTTTAGCAGAAAGAAGACATTGAATTCCTCTGTTAACACTTAACTTTTTAAATGGTGGTGGTTGCATTCCATAGGCAGGTCATTTCAATGTGCTACTTTCAGCACCCACTGACCTCTATGAGCCAAATTGTTTTGGTTTTTTTTTTCTTATCAGATCCTTTTGAAAGCAGTTTTCAAGCTGTTCATACAACACACTAATCCATAAAAGGTAAAAAATAAAAAGTGGTGAATGAAATCAAGTGAATTCAAGAAATGGCCAGAAAAATGGGTTTTCTGTGCAAGTCATTTTCTTTTTAGCTGATAATTATTCTTCACTGGAGACTGCAAAGCTGGGTCAGATATTTACTCACAAGTAACCGTAAAATGATTTGAGAGCCCCACCAGCTCTGCCATCAGACGTACACTGAGTGGGCTTTTGATCTGAGCTGCTCCGTCTCACATTCTCATAAACTGGAGAAAATTTCAGACAGCTGCATGGGCCTTCACCTACTGAAACTATTAGATTTTTGTAAGAATTGTAATGACAGCTGAACATACTGTAAAAGCTAATTATGGACCTTCCTTTTAAACATGATTTTTGGTGTCTACCTGATGGCTTTAATCACAGGTACAGAAACTTATATATATATAGTACAGGCCAAAAGTTTGGACACACCTCCTCATTTAATGTGTTTTCTTTATTTTCGTGACTGAAGGCATCAAAACTATGAATGAACACATGTGGAGTTATGTACTTAACAAAAAAAGGTGAAATAACTGAAAACATGTTTTATATTCTAGTTTCTTCAAAATAGCCACCCTTTGCTCTGATTACTGCTTTGCACACTCTTGGCATTCTCTCGATGAGCTTCAACAGGTAGTCACCTGAAATGGTTTTCACTTCACAGGTGTGCCTTATCAGGGTTATTTAGTGGAATTGCTTGCTTTATCAATGGGGTTGGGACCAGCAGTTGTGTTGTGCAGAAGTCAGGTTAGTTGGACAATCATTTATTTTTCAACAGGGCAATGACCCCAAACACACCTCCAGCCTGTGTAAGGGCTATTTGACCAAGAAGGAGAGTGATGGAGTGCTGTAAATGGTCATGAAAATAAAGAAAACACATTGAATGAGGAGGTGTGTCCAACCTTTTTGCCTGTACTGTATATATATATATATATAATTGAAATGTCGCTAGGCAGCAATAATTTGTGCTGCAAACCCTTAATGTAAAAAGCTATGGTGTTGAGATCCTCAGCGCCTCATGATTTATTATAGCATTTCACACAGATCTTTCCCACTTGTTTGCTTTTTCCACTTAACTGAGAGCAAATAGCAAAACAGTTCTAAGAATTCTGTCAAATTTCACCATGAATTTAAAAAAATTATATAACAAGTTAAAGAACAGCTTTGATGTGTTAGAAGGGAAGACAGCTGCGCTTGCATTTATTTAAATTATTTATAATTGATTTTATTGCTACTTTCAACTACTTCAATTGGTAAAACTTCACTCCAACGCTGCTTTAAAGGCACATAGGCTTTTCCAGCTTCCACCTGTGGGGGCGCCACAGATTTACATTCAGAAGGTATCCTGGTGCGTGACATTAAAATAAATTAAACTCTGAGGGTACTCCAATCTAAGGGGCTTTAATTTATTTAATTTAATTTATTTTTATTTTCAATTCAAAGTTTTGACGCTTTAACCCCATAGTGCACTTGTTTCCACATGTTGTCATTTAAATAAGTAATGACTAACTCAGTGTGTTTCAGTTTTCAAAGAAATTGGGATTTGGGGCGTGTTTCTGGTTTCCCTGATTTAATTCCTGATATTTGCTTTTGTTGAAATGGTGGGCTGGGCTTAACAGACAAGCATCACAGATGGGGGCAAGTGGTGAGTTTAAGGAAAAACACTCACTTTCTGC
Source organism: Polypterus bichir lapradei (assembly GCA_026402145.1). NCBI lineage: Eukaryota > Metazoa > Chordata > Cladistia > Polypteriformes > Polypteridae > Polypterus > Polypterus bichir. The sequence goes on from JANRMT010062814.1 coordinate 58,672,959, forward strand.
ACACAATGTGAACATCCTGTTAGGTGATAGATGGTCTTGTGCTGCTCTGTTGTGTCTGTGTGGTCTGAGTCATTCCTGAAACCTGACTCATTGTTAAGTTCTAATTAACAATATTAATTTATTTTTGAACATCTTAATTTGGAAAGCATTGGCTGCTCATTCACCACTTAGCAATTGCTTTCTTCATTTACAAAATATAAAAATACGCATATAATAAGCACCCGCTTGTTCTACAGGAGCAGTGCTGCCATTTGCAGACCATTCATCCAGCAGTAACAGAAGATCCGATCAGCTGAATGAAGTGGATGTCTCACGGCTCACCATGGAAATGGAAACATAAACCGTCCACTTTCTGTACAGGCAAACAAAAACAACAGTGGGGGAAAAATAGACCATTAAACCTCGTCCAAAAACAAACACATCCAGTAGAAACTGTAAAATAAACACAACAACCTGAACTAAGACTTTCTGAAATGTTTTCCAAATCTAACAAAATGTTTCAAATATTGTAGAAAAATGAGTGGAAATGAATGACAGTTAAAATAGTTCATAGAGCCACTTTTAAAAATACTCGTTCAGTAATGGCAATTTATGGGTCTTTAATGGGTTGTGTGGTTCCTCGTAGAACTATTGCTTGAAAAAGCACCATTTCATTCTGGGAAGGGTTCTTCATATGAAGTTTGGTTCTTTGTGCGTAGAAAAAGTTGACATTTTTAATGTATGGTATAAGAGGACACTGACAATTTAAGAAAACCTGGACTTGGCCACTGCTGTTGTATGCAGCGAGAGTCCTTTTAAAAAATCAAGAACCTGCTGGTATGTCGCAAATCTGTTACCATCTAGACATGTCGTATGGTATGGAGCCTGTTATGGATCTAAATCAGTAAAGGTTCTTTCTGGAACCTTCATGTGGATGGGTCTTTTGGGAACCAAAAATGGTTTCCCAATGGCATCACTCTGAAGAACCACTCTGGCATTTTTCTTTTTAAGAGTGTTCAGCACAAATTATTCAGTTTGTTGGTGCAGATGTTGTATTAGTTTCACTTCAGTACAACTCAGATAGTTTATTAGCGCATACTATATGTTGGTTTACTGATGCCCACATTGGACTGTTAGGGCATATATTGGTTTTGTCTGACATATATAATGGCTGCAGTACAACTCAATCAGATTACTGCCACATACCATATATAGCTGATCAGTTTAACTGGCATGTGTATTCCCTTTTATACAGCTTGGTCATTTTGGTTTACTCTGGAATGGCATATTAAAAATTAATGCTTGAAGAACCCTATTGCTGTCATTCTACAGGCAGTACGGCAGCTTCTATATATAACATGGAGCCGTGATACCACTGAAAATCAGCTAGAGAGTTAAATGAGGCAATTGTTTCAAGATTAGAATATAAAAATCCCTGTATTGTAAATTAACAACATTTAGTAAGATACCAGAGCAGAAGATCTATTTGAATATCAGTTGTTTTTAATTTGAAAAGGTTTATCAAGAGAAAAGAGGCCACAGTCCCATGAGGCTGCTTCACTACTGATTGCCAGCACTCATAATCTAAGTGGCTCCTCGCCTCCTCATTTCACAGGAGACCGAACAAATGCTGTGTAAAACATTGTCTTTAATAGGTAATCTGGTCTGTGAAAAAACTCAAAATCGCTCTTTATCACTCTTATCCAACTAATGTGACAAAACTTGAGCAGTTTTGCAAAGAAAATGGAAGTGCTGTTCTTCCCCAATATAAACTTATTCCAAAAAAATCTGTGTTTATTGTAACTGCCACAGAGTAATCAACAAATGTGGGTTTATGAAAATTAAGAAAAATGTGGCTATTTCATTCATGCAGTTATTATTTTTTCTTTATTACCGGTATTCTCTTTTATTGTAAAGAAGAATGTGTATAACAAAACAGAAAGCTTTCTTTTCTGTTGTAATGGTTTAAAATGTGAGACTTGGGGTGTGAATGAAGGTATGAGAGCTAAATATGTTTTCAAGGCACAGTATGTACCAAGACTGAAACACCGCATTCTACTCAGTGGTGTGTTATTAGTGGAACTTCTGAGGCGCCAGCCTAAAGAGCATTCTTCTGTCTAATGTATACTAAAGACACAAGGTACATTCAGATGGAGTGAGTTTACTTCAGAAATGTACAGATAACTCCAAAACAAAGGGAACACGGAATGTTAATTTTGTAATCTTAAGTTGTAAAGAATAAAAGAAGGCCTCTTTCAGTAGTTAATATAACAAAAGTGGCATTTTACTCATATTTTAATGCTGAAACACTAGAAACTTCCTCCATTTGTAGTGAGTTCCAGAGCTCAGACACCGCTGTAGGTATTGCTGTTTTTTTAATAAGCTAAATAAACTCCAAATAGCAAAATGGCCTGTGACTTGTCATTTTTATTTGCTTGCAGTTTTTATCATGCACTGTACATCTTATGAACTCTACCCTTCAGGTCACAGGCTGTCAATCTGTAATTGTTACAGGCAAAGTTAATAAATATGATGTATTCTGTTTTCTTTGGCTACTTAGACTTATAAATAGTCAAGCTAGAATGGCACCGTGTGGGAGGAGATGAGCAGATCAATATGAGCCAAGTGATGCATTTTTCCTCATTAGTCAGCACCGTGACGCTGATGCTCACTGCCCAGGATTGGGTTTCATTGCATCCAAATAACTGGGGCCTCCAGGGACAAATTAGAGTTGATATTTTAAGCTGGAATATATCCAACAAGGGAAGGGATATTCTCTTCTGCAACCTTTTTACTTAAAATTTAAAGAAATGAAAATGCACCCCACTAAGTGTAGCACTAGGTATTGTGTTGTCAAGTCATAAAGGTACATGTCATTTGGGTGCACATATTCAATTGTTCTCAATTGAAAATCATGTACAGCATCTCCCAGTGATGCCTTGAAGTAGACTAATGTCCATCGAGGGTTGGTTCTTGCATTGCACCCAGTGCTCCTGAGATAGCCTTCCTGTCACCCTTACAGTGTGCATTGAAATAAGCACATTAGAAAATGAACGAATGAAAGCAAAGTACTGAAATACACTGTATTGCAATCAGACATGGCTCGGAATTCCATTTCTCTCTGCTGTGTCAGTTGACAAGTCCTGTATTGTCCCCAAGGGTAGGTGTGCTCTTGAATGGACTATCTTTATGTCTGCATCTGGTTCTTGCTATGTACAGTTTGTACTGCTGACATATTGATTACAGCACCCTGCAATGTGTAATTGGCAATTCAGTAAAGCAATGCCATGGATGAACCTAAAAAATGCCTAGTGTCATCCACTGGCAATATACAAATCTATATTACTAAACGAAGGTTGTATATACAGTACAGTATGCACGGATGCCAGAGGCCAGCAGCACCGAAACCGCACACGCACAGCGCCTCAGCGCCCCAGAGTCAAACCCAGCGGCTTCCCAGAGTCAGTAGGTGGTACCCAAACAACACAACACAACCTGTAAACTAAACTAAACTTCAGGTCACAATACAACCACCACCCAAACGCGAATGCGCACACCACCGCATATACAACCTTCATTTAGTAATGTTTGTATATATGCACGGATGGCAGAGGCCATAAGCAAGCCGTGCACAATACAACCGCCTTCCGAATGCGAACGCGCACACCACCACATATACAACCTATTGACGTTGACCAGATACATAAATAACCAAGTGGTTGGATTGCTTCCTGGAGAAAGCCATGTCTTTCTAAGTACTGACAGTGTTGATTCTGAACATGAAACTGAGCATTTTAATTTCCCATTAGAATATTCAAACACTATTAGCCCGGCCGGATTACCACAACACAATCTTAACCTTAAAGTTGGGACAAAATTACCTTTTAATTTCCCATTAAGGCTGCATTTGCCATGACGATCAACAAATCCCAAGGAGAAACCATGGACAAAGTAGGGATTTACCTATCTGTGCCTGTATTTGGACATGGACAACTTTATGTTGCCTTTTCAAGAGTCCGGCGTTCGCGTGACGTTAAGTTGAATGTTTTAACTACTACATACCAGGGAGAGCTAATTCAAGGACAGGAAACCATCTTTACCAAAAATGTTGTTTATAAGGAAATTTTTGATTAACTATTTTGAATTTATCATTTTATGAATTTTTTGTTTCCAATTTACTTCATTTAAACCTTTGCACTCCGATATTTGTTTTACTTATAAGTGCAGCAACTCAAAGACATTTTGGACTTAAATGATATAACAAAATTACATTTCAATTTTAGTTTTAATAAATTGGTTAATTTTAGTACAAATATATTTATTTAATTAAATGAAAACTTTCCCAGGACGCTCCCACCCTCCATCATTTTTCATCCCTCCAAAGATCGGAGGGAACAGAAAGTGACTGCCATTCTTAGATTTGCGATTCTTTAGAGAATCGGGGATTTACTGGTAAAAAAGAAATACACGATTGTCATTGAGATTTCACCAAATACTTGTGTAAGAAAAAAATCCAAATAATCATAAAGAGTTGGGGCACCGCAGACATACCCCATGTAATTGAAACTAAAAGTGACTTATAAGTGCATTGGAGAAGAAAAAAAGAAATGTCTTCACAGACGCTAGTCTCAAGATGGCGACACTTTCATTTAAATACAGGCCAGGCAGGAAGAGGTGGGTCCAGGTGGACAAGCACCAGAAGTTAAGTCAGAGTTTGTAAGGTTGTCAATCATGCAGTTATTCAGTGAGAGGAAAAGAAGAGGAGTTAGTAAACAGCGCCACCCTGTGCACTGGCAAGGAATTACCACCAACAGAGCCTTTAAGCTGTCCCTAAAGCATATGTGGGTGACACATGTTATATCTGAGATTAATTTGTATCTCTTTTTGTGAGGAGGTGCTGTCTAGGACCTTCAGGAATTCTTCGAAAAGAATTGCATCTAATCTGTCAGGTGTCACCCATTTAAGCAGTTACAACAAAGATGTACGGCATCTTCACTGACTTCCTCACTCATGTCTTGTGTTTGCTCCAATTTGTTAGATATTTTGCCATCATTCACACAACCCGTTCCTTACTGTGAGAAATTAAGTTTGTGAATCAGTATGACGAAATGAATGGCACCTATTCAGGTTAGGAAGAAAATCGGCACAAGGTGTCAGAAATATTTGGTGCCACTGAATTACAGTAATAATAAAATATCTTGTGGCCCACTTAATCACTCCTTTATTTATGCATGGGGTGCAGGATGTGTGTGTATGTACTTTAGCAGCATTTTCCTCATTCTGCGCCGTAATTCTCTGTCCATCAGTGATTAGCAATTTTTTACCACACAACATCTGACCTAACACGATAGCGGCATTAAAGCATGTAAAATGAGGAAGAGTGATGTGACTTGACGCCTTACCAGCTGTCTCCCTGTTAGAGAGAGAGCTTGGAGTCAAAATTCACATTCTGTAATTGGTCTCCAGGAAGACTCTAACAAAAAAAGAATCCCTTCAGATAACGCCATGCTTCTCTAATTGGTCTTTGGGATAACTTTTCCAGTTTTAATGAGGCTGCAAAACAAAGCATATGTGGTGCTATGCAGACATCTCATTAGTCTAGCATTTTATTTGTTCTTTTTAGAGGTTAGGACAAAAAAAAGTAGCATTTTGCAGTAAAGTGTTGCTGATATTGAACTCTTCTATATTTAGTAAAGATAAGTTAACAAACAAATCAAGTAAAATATGTTCAGATTTTTAAATAATTAATACCTGAAGGGCACCCCTGCCATTTTTGGGAAAATTCTTGAATTGAATATATTTTGATCACATTCTGTTACAGGTACAATTGTAAATGATTTGAAATGTTGTGGTGGGGTGGAAGTTGGCTTATTGTGGTTCATTTTTGATAATTTACTCAAGGCTAGTGTGCTCAAATCAGAAAAACTGACATACTGTATAATTGTTGTGGAAAACCTTCAATAAACTCAACATCTAATGGCAGTCCAGGTCTAATAAAAAAGTTCAAAAAACTTTAAATGACAAATTTAAGTGCATTGTTTTGATGAACTGAAAACGAATGTGTGGAGATGGAGATGCTCTTAAATGATTTATTTCCAAAACTGTTCATTTATTGCATATCATTATCCTGTGCAGATTGAGTACTTTATCTGGTCATAGGGAACACCTTGGCAGGATACTTTAAAAAACATCTATCTATCTATCTATCTATCTATCTATCTATCTATCTATCTATCTATCTATCTATCTATCTATCTATCTATCTATCTGTCTGTCTGTCTGTCTGTCTGTCTATCTATCTGTTGTCTTAAACAAATTCAGGGTCATGGAGAGCAGTCGTCTATCCTCTGGTGCAAGGCAGGAGTCAGACCTTGACAGGGTACATGTACCTACATTCACTTTAGTGTGTGGACTGTAGGGGATGCTCATAAGCAGACCCTAAACCCAAACACAGGTGTAGATTGTGGGACACCAGAACTATGGAAACATCTGTACGATTTATGAGCAATGTTCATTCTCTACATTAAAAAATGTTCACTTTCTCTGTTGTAGTCTTGACATTTTGATTGACCTTTTTTCAACAAATAACCCAAACACACTGCTGCAATAAACCCATCCATCCATCCATTATCTAACCCGCTATATCCTAACTACAGAGTCACGGGGGTCTGCTGGAGCTAATCCCAGCCAACACAGGGTGCAAGGCAGGAAACAAACCCCGGGTAGGGCACCAGCCCACCACAGGCATGCAATAAACCAAATAATACAATTTATTTATAAAATAAGGATAATAAAAGATGGATATTTGCAGTACTGCATATATACATTTTGTGAAATGATGAGCCTTGACACAAGACAAAGGTTTAGGGCAGCCACCCGTGCACTTGACCTTGGCTGCAAAAAGGCAAAGTGTTCGGTACAATAGTGTACAGAAGTGAGTCCAAAACAGAACTGCTCAACAGAGGAAGGAAGTTGGGTTTTATAGGGAGGTTTAAGGAAGTGGTGTCATCCTAGGGGCTGGGAGAGGAAGTGGTGTTGTCCTCGAGACCGGTACTGGAAGTGATGTCATTCTCGGGACTAGGACAAGAAGTGACATATTCTTATTCAGGCAGAATTTCCCATGTCTGGTCTTCGGGGACAAAATAAGAGGGTTGAGTGCACCCCGCCACCCCCGGCCGGGCATGGAATTCCCTTCTTTTGGTCCCTGTGGCTGGCTCCCATGCACACGTGTGTGACAATATATAGATATTAGGTGTGCTATCGATATAAGATAGGTTAAAATCTATCAAGTTATCAAAGTAGACCTCAGCATTAATTTTTGCAGTGCACCAGCTATTAGAATGTATTTTGTAATGCATGTAGTAATAACATTCATTGCATTTTTCATTCCAACAGATGGTGCATCACAAACATTTGTAGCAATAAAATGCATTACTGGAAATATTTACATTGAGCCACCTGTTGAAATGACAAATGTCTCTGTTACATGCCATTTAATATAAGATTTGTAAAAGCTATGTTTTAAGATTTATAATTCATCACCTATTGAAATGACAGAGACACAGCAACTGGTTGTGCACACAGACACTTATACTTTTATTAAGGTGGATATAGACAAAGGACAACCAACAAAATCATTGATTTATGCAAGTTTCGTTTGGTTTTTTTTCTCTCCTGTACAAAACTTTTCATAACGTATGTATTCTGATCTTTCAATTAAAGTGGTCAAGATAGATACATTTAGCTAGTTATTAAGTTTCTAGCATCTGCATCATGATAAAAGTGTTGGCATGCTTGCAGGTAATCTACACTTGCTTACCCACCAAACACAACTCCTCTGTGTGTGCAAAGTTTCCCTGTACTTTCCTTCTGAATTTAGGAAGAGAAACTTATAATAGCTACAAACGTATCCTTCTCAAAGGTTTTTTTTTTTTCATTCACAGTAATACCAATAACCAGAATACACTGGCTGGCTTTATCCTAACTACTGAGTTACAATCCATAATTTATGGAATCAAAGTCAGTGTACTTGTAGTTTGTTTTCTGTTGACTCCAGCTGTAGGCAATGCTTTGTTCCAGTACTTCTGGGTCGGCTTTCTCCAGTACACAAGACGTGATGTTCAGCATGCTTTTTCTTCCTTTATTCAGGATCTTTTTTTCTTCTTCATCTTGATTGCATCTTTTGGTTGCAGGCAGTACTGCAGTTTTTTCTGAGGTTTAACACACAGTGGTCCACTTTTGCTAGCATAAAATTTACATCTGCTGGGTACTCTTTGATTTGTCAACTACTGTCTTTAGGAGGACAAACGTGTGGCTTTATGTACCATTTCTCTTGCTCATGCATTTTAATTTACTTTAGCAAGGTTTCAGCTCAATGGCACCTTCATCCAACTCCATTACTGAGTCTTCTTCTCTTATAGTCCAGAACCAGGTTACCCTTTGGAGTAAAAGGAATTGGTCTAGCACAAAGCATGGCCACACTCTAGGCTATGGGGACCCTGGTATATAGAGATGAAGTTACATCATAGCTCTAGAGCTTGCAGTGACATATAAAGGAAGGAGTTGACATTTTGCCATTGGTTTATTTGGTGCAAATTTTTGTCCAACAAGGTTGCCAATTCTTGAGCTATGGCTCTTGGTTAGTAAACAAAGTTTTTTAAATAGTGCATCATAGAGACATCTCTGAATGTCACTGTGTCTGTGATTGATTGATCACCATTCCAAAGAGAGGCACTGTATGGAGAGAACTGACAACTAACCTCAAGTAAAGAGAACCTTGCAGCTTCTTCTTAAGCAAAGAACCAGTGTACCAAAGCAAAACAAAATGGAGAATGCCAGTCTGTCCATCATAGAGTAGACCAAAGGGGAAAACAGAGGAGATACAGTATATCTCTCTATTATAAACGAGAGAAGGCTTTTTTTCCTGTAATGAGATGTGATCTTTTGAAGAGAGGCAGAGAGCCACTTTCACATCCCGCAAGATGGTCAAGTCATGTCATACTTACAACCTTTGGAAGCAAGTCCCATGAGAGGGTGACTTTTGTAAGTCACGCCCTACTTACAACCATTTTCAAACAAGTCCACGGTCATCTAACCTCTCAGTTGTTGGAATGCTTTTGGCAGACACACTTCCTGTGCTCTCAGCTCTTAAAAATGGCATGTCAATAACTAAGAAGAAAGAGCAGCGTCTCAAAAAGAGACCCAAAAGCGTTAGAGAGAAAAGAATGCAAAAAAGAAAGCAAAAAAGAACAAAAGTAATCTATGTGCACATTTTAAAAATAAGGAAAGTAATAATCAGCCCGTACAAACAGTATTTCTTTCTTTAAGAGGGGTTTCGGAGGAGCGACTGCATCTCCTTGAGGTGCACTCAGCCCCCCTTGCCAGTGCTACGCACCGTTGTGAAGAGGAGGGCTGAATGCACCCCAAGGAGATGTGGGAAGGGGTTGGCGAGCAAAGCAAGCAGGGGGCGAACTCCCCCTAGTAAATCAAAATAAATAATTACAACAAGACATGCAAAGAAGAAACACTGGGTAAAATAACAGACACCTAATGTATTCAAGGCCTATTTATACATACATATGGCGGCAACCCCTAGAAACAATGCCATCCATTACCTTTGTTCCTCCGTCACACTCACCATTTAAGCCTTTCTCACCAGCTACCTGGCAACTCCAAGCTTACCTCTGCCAGAGGGAGGAAGGCCATTTAAATCATAGTCCACAATTACTTCCAGAGTGGCAACACAAATTCCTGCCCCTTACAATAAAAGTGCACTGGGAAGGGCCAGATGGGCTGTCCTCACCAGTATATCTTCCCTAGATGTAATATATACTGCCCTCTAATGGCTTGGGAAAGAAAAAAAAACACCTTAATAATATTTCTCCATTTTAAATGAATGGCTAGTGTGACGTAGCTTATTGACAGTAGCACCCCCTGCTGGTTTACATATGTTATTGCTAACTTGAATATGCTCTTGCTTTACAAGGACAGAATTCAAGTCCAGGTAACAATTCTGATCCCAGCAAAATGCAATGAATAATTTAAACATCCACGGGTGACACTGGCAGACTGTGTGTCTTGTTTAATGTCATTCCTTGAACTTGAAGATGTTTTTTTTTGTAGCTTTATATTCAGAATGTTAATACCATACAATAATCAATGCAGTCTTACATGTGTTCATTGAAAATGTTATCTTTGTTCCTGAAGAACTCTTGTACATAAATTGTACAAATGATTGCATTTAAGTTAACTGGCGAGTTACTCTGCACTGTTATAAACTAGCAGCCCCTCTAGAATTGGCTCCTGCTGTACTCTTAATATTACATTAATATTACCTCTCAGCCCCACACAACTCTGCACATTCTACATGTATAATTTTGCCTAAATTTCTTCTAGCAAATTATTAGAAAACATGCTAAATACAGTCATTTATTTTCTTTCACTAGATCTGCTCTTTTGGTAATATCTGACTGGTTTTATTTATTCTTCCTGTTTGGTTTGCTCTTTGAGAAGTATTTCTGCTTAGCTTTTACTATCAACAGTATTTCTAACCAAACTACTCATTTGATCATCTTGTGCCACATGCTGTTGCTTGGCTGCCTAATCGTCAGACTTCACAGTCCAAGGGAAAAGATGCAGAGACTTTCGAATGTAAATGTGTCAGGTCCTCAGACGACTGCTGTTGGCTCTCTCTTCAGTGACAATTCCAGCATTTACTAAATAGCTTACATAGTCATTTACGTAGCTTGCTTGGGGTCTCACCGTGAGCCAGGGTTGCAATTTGAACCTTTAACTACCTTGCTTTATGTCCGGCCCCTTCAGCCTGTAAAAATGCAAACTAACTGTTGTCTTTTTCAACAAGACAGAATTGCATCTACTACAAGTCAAATTTTTCCAGCCTAAACTTAAAACCTTAATGCATTTGAATTTGATGAGCTTGAAGGCTCTACTCTGTCCAGTGTTTTGAAGGATGACATGTTTATCTCCTTAAAATAATATTTATCATGTCCTGCATTTCATTGCCATTCAGTCTGTTTATTTTTTTTGTATTCTAGCTTTTTATTACAGAGAAAAATATATTGGCATCCAAGAGACACAGTGGTTAAGATAGACAGACAGACAGACAGACAGACAGACAGACAGACAGACAGACAGACAGA
>JANRMT010062814.1:58684106-58695883 GCA_026402145.1 Polypterus bichir lapradei
AGATAGATAGATAGATAGATAGATAGATAGATAGATAGATAGATAGATAGATAGATACTTTATTAATCCCCAAGGGGAAATTCACATTCTCCAGCAGCAGCATACTGATACAAACAATATTAGCTAAATAAAAATGCTGTGCAAGTTAAAAAATGCTGCTATCTCCCACCACTAGGAAACTGGGACTGAATTCATGGTTTATATATAGTTTGCATGCTTTTTAATGTCTACTGTATGTAGTCTTTTATCTGTGTACTCAGTTTTTTTTCTCACATCAAAAATGAGCGTGATACATCTCAATAAGTCTGTCTGCTTGATAAGAGTAGATTCCCTCCACAGAGCCTTCGCAGCAGTCGGTCCAGCTCTAAAAAAAATGGTCAACCAAAGCTGATGCTGCTCTTTCCTCCCTCCATATTTTTACCTGTCTCACCAGTGATTGCTCATTGACTCCAGTTTTTATCTCAAAAATATAACACATCTCTTTTCTACCCACTCCTTCTTATACCCATTTCAGGCCCAGCCAGTGCCTGATGATTATGGTGCCCGCCGATTAAACAGCAATATAATTAAGTTGGTGTGCAATTCTACATAAAGACCTTATCTGATATTAGCTAAATTTATGTGATGCGCTAACAAGCAGTTAAGATTATTAAATAATGTAATACAATGAAAATTCTCCCTGTGCAATGCTGTTAGCTCAAATGAAGTTTTAGTTACTGTTTCGAATTTAGAAATCTGTGAAATTACTTTGAGGCCGCAGCACTCTATAAGAATAAATGAACTGAATTTGGAGAGGTGGCATGGTGGCGCAGTGGTAGAGCTGCTGCCTCGCAGTAAGGAGACCTGGGTTTGCTTCCCCTGTCCTCGGTTTCCTCCCACAGTCCAAAGACATGCAGGTTAGGTGCATTGGTGATCCTAAATTGTCCCTAGTGTGTGAGTGTGTGTGTGTGTGTGTGTGCCCTGGTGCCCTGCCTGGGGTTTGTTCCTACCTTGTTCCCTGTGTTGGCTGGGATTGGCTCTAGCAGACCCCCGTGACCCTGTGTTAGGGAATAGTGGGTTGGAAAATGACTGACTGACTGACAATTTGCAGATGAAGGTTTGATGTCCTATCCAGAGTTGTTGCTAAGATATTCTCCCTGTGATCTTAAAATGGAAAGAAGGAGGTTACAAAAATGAGTGGATATGTGGGAACAATCCTGTTTACGGAACTGAGCATACACGTCATGCAGGTCATATCTTTGAACTTGAGTTAACAGCGGGGTCAGACTTGGATGCCAAATTTACCAGGAGTTTAAGGACTGTGGGCACAGACTGCATAGGCATGTGCGTAAATCAGACATGACCTAAACATGCTACATCTTAGGGTCTCACAGAATTTTAGATTTGCATATTTTTAAAGATTCTATGAAGCAGCCTTTCCCCCACATAGGTTTGTTATGCATTTTTGCCATTTTTGATGAGCTCATTCATTACACACCCTCATTCTCTATTAACAGTTGACAGAATGGGCCTGTACAGCTTTGCAAAATGCGATATTATTACCTGTTATTTGTCTGACACCTTTTGTCCAACATTTGAGATGCCAGGTGAAGTGGCTTGGTCATGGTCACACAGTGTCAGTAGCAGGACTGGAATCCACTTCCTCATGATTTGAGGTCCAAAGCGTTACCCACTATGCCACACTGCCTGCATCCACATCTTGCTCTGCCCTGCCCTGCCTAATGCCGATCCCTTCTAATGGTTTTTAAGGTGGAGTGAATTTTCCTCTTGCTAGCCCTACTTCCAAGGTTACTTCATCATTCCTAAAGCTAGTTCCTGAAAAGGAAAATTAAATATAGACCACAGTGGGGTGTCACATAGCAATAGATGTTGTGTGGGAACAAAAGTTGAATTGAGAATATTAATTGTAAAAGTAAAGGAAAGCAATGCATTCCATGTCCTGCGTTGGGCAGAGAGCTGCTTGGGTATACTCTGGAGTCCATCACCCTTGATTTGCATTAGGTGGGTCTGAAAATGCATGAATTCTAAGAATAATCAAAAACTATCAAAGTTTGGAGAGTGAAATACAACGGCTTATACCACACTAGAAGAATCTGAACAGTGAACAGAGGACTGTGAAGGTAGTGATAGGCAAATTACAAGGAATGATTAGGGAATTATTTTATAGTAGAATGAAAACAAGAAATTGCCTACTTTCACGCTGCAGCTTTGTCTTAACGCTGTGAGACCCCTTACAAAACACCTTAGAAGATGTGTTGGTATTTCCACATTAGATTCTTTTCTTCTTCAGTTACTAATGCTCTCTAACTCCCAGCACTAAAAAGGCCTCAAATATTTATCCCCTAAACTGCGAGGAAGCACTTGAGAGTTTTACTATACCTTCATGACTTAATATTTGCATGCACTGCAAAAAAGATCCCCAAGCAGCCTGCTGGGCCTCCGTTCGATCTTACTGACGTTTTCCGCTCATTCAGCACAATGCTGAATCATTTGCTTCACTTCATCTTATACCAAAGGGAGGTGTTGTGCACTGCAGACGTGCCAAGGCAGCATTTCAGCACAGACTTGGCACATTGGTGCCAGCTACCTGTCCCAGCACTCTGGTGCTACTGTATCTCACACATGTGAGGTGAAGCTTGGAAGCACAAATACGTTTGTCTTCTTTTCTTTTTATGTAGCATATTTTACCTCATTTCTTGAACCACTCTGAGCCAGCACCATAGAGAAGTTTGAATTTTTTCACTGCACCGTATTTGCCACTAGCTCCAAGTGTGTAGAGACTTGAGTTATAAGAGCACCTCTAATGGTCATTATGAGAGAATGATGTGTAAAAGGCACTATATAGGGGCCTGACCCGACACAGACTCACACCCAGAGACATGTATAAAAACAAAAGAACTTTTTATTTTCTTCACCTGTAGGGCACTTCTTCCCTGTGACCCCCACAGGCACAACACAGTCCCCAGTACACAAATAAAGCACTCAAACACACTCTTCTCTGGCACCACCAGTCCTCCTCCAAGCTTCGTCCTCCTCCTCCCGACTCTGGCCCTTGAGTGATGGTTGCTGGTTCCCTTTATTAGGCACCCAGAAGTGCTTCAGGTGCTTGATTGCCGGCACCCGGCTGCCCTTCTGGGTATGGCAAAACAACTGCCCAGAAGGGCCCAGTAGCTCCCACTGCAGCACCCCCTGGCGGCACCTGCAGAACCCAACAGGGCTGCACCAAACTCCAACTCCCATGAATCCCTGCGGGAGTCCGAGGTACCGCTGCAACCCAGAGATGCTGCCATCTAGCATCTAGGGGGAGGTATTGGGTCTCCCATGCTTGCTCCCCCGGAAGATATGCTGCAGGCCCCGGCCGTCTGCTTCAGCTGTTATTAATGAAAGTGAGAGGTGCCTGTTTTATTAAGCAGTATGCAGATGCAGTACCTCTTTATGTTCAACACACGCACATAAATTCATGAAATGCTTTACAAAGTAAGTAGAGAAGAGTGACTTTATGATGCAACTAGTGCATTGAAAGTAGGCTGTAATGACGTCTACACGGGTCAATATTTGTGGCTTGTACTATTCATCTGTTTATGCCTAGGGTTTAGGAGGGTACAATTTACATTTGGTACTTAAAAATTTAAATTTTTTTCAGTTTTTCTTCACAAAGACTTCACAGATGAATGGAAACGAGTTACCAAGTAGTGTGGTAGACAGTAGTACTTCAAAAAGCAACTGAAAAGGATTGAGAAGCAATGTTGGGCTATTCATGTTAGAACTGTAATAACATTTTTTGTATTTGATTTACTTTATTATTCCCAGAGGGAAAATTGTCCTTTCATATGACCTTTGGGTCGGGTGGGGGTCTTTGGGTCAGAGCACAGTTGGATCCTTTCTGGCATTAATAGGACTTGAACTGGCAACCTTCCAAATACCAGCACAGACCCTTAGCCTCAGAAATACCACTCCGCCTGGTACATTGTTGTATTAAGTAGAGTGTCAGACAGTTAAAAGTTAATAAAGCCTCCTGAAACTGAGTTCTCATTACAGTCATTATCCACTGATGAATCTCTACAGTAGTAGCTATGAATGTGATTGAAAAATATTTATTTCTGAAAGTACAGAAGGTACTTGAAGTGGATGCCAATTTTTCTCTTAAAGAAAACTATTGAGATAATATATTGATACAACAATTTAAGATAATATAGTACATTGTTTTCCTACTGAGTTATCGAAGGAGGTTTGGGAGTCTTCCAGTTGAGCAAAATAAGTCTACGTACAAGTCTACATGCTACCAAACTTAGTTTTGTAATATCTACTCTGAGTTCAAAACATGGAAACTGGAAAAATGACAGCTCACGTAATTAGGCTAGGAGTCCAGTTAAAAACAGAAGTTGGTGGGGAACACATACCTGCAGCCACCGGGGGCCCCCCAGGACTGAATTTGGGAACTACTGATATAGATGGCCAAACTTGTTGAGCTAAGCAGCCTGTTCTAATCACAGCTCTGTTCTAATGTTTCAATGTCATCTTTGAGATTTTGGAGTGTAATAAAGTAAAAGAAAACATTAGTGTAGCAATATCGTTTGCATGCAATTTAATGTGATTGACCTCATACAAATACCACATTGATACAAACATACATAAGTAATCACAATCCCTTCATTACATAAAAAAACAGAAATGTGTTACTATCACAGCCTATTCCCAGCAGTCATTTTGCAGGAGTGTTGCATTTTTTTGTAAAGACGTTGCCTGCTGCTCTCTCTGTAACATCGTGCATGTGCATGCTCTGGCCGCCTGGTGCCAGCTAGTAAGGCAGATGTTAATGTAGTGTGCAGTCAAGTCAAAAGAACAGAATAAATGCTGTAGGTGTGCATTTGATCCCACATGTGCGGACAGTTCAGTTTAATATGCCCAGTTTAGGGTTGCACTGGATGTAAGACAAGAAGCAAACATGGTGGACGTTACGCCAGTTCTTTGCAGGGCTCAATCGCACAGCCAATTGGATAAGAGTGTGCAGTGTGCACACCAGTAAAATAAACATTAATAAAATGTCAGTTTAGTTTTCATCCAATTATTTTCTTTGTTTGATATGTTGAAGCCATGTGATCGGATAGTACAGCGGCCAGTGTTCCACTTTGGGGATGAAAAAAGGGAATGGATGCTATATACTTGACCGCATGTGAAGGACTAAATGTATTTAGGGTTAATCTGGCTATGCTTCTGGTCAGTTTCATGAAGGTACATATATGGACTTTAGATTTAATAACTAGTGCTGGCTAGTAAAATGTGCAGTTTTTCATACAAAAAAAAAAAAGAAACACAAAACTAAAACACTGTCTGTAAAATATTATATTTTATAAAAATAACTATGTAACATATTTATTTAATTTTTTGCAAGTAATAAGTAATGTAGCTAAGTTACTTTTAAAAGTAACATTCCCAACACTGCAATTCCCTGACAGCCAATAAACATATATTCATTGGATTATTGCAGAAGACTCTTAAGGGCAAGATGTTAACTTGATGTATCTAATTATTTTGACTGTGCCATGACTTTGAACTGAAAGTTAACAAGGAGGATTCATTGGGGGTGGCATCACAGTGTTTTTGTTAACTTGCATACCATGGCTCTAAATTTATTCAAGTCTACTTTTTTGCAGTTATTCCCTTAATTTTCATAACAGTGATTTCTTTAGGGCACCTACTAATCAAATTTAGAGTCATTGGAATGCACAGCCTATGCTGGTACCAATGGGTGATGTGCCCTGAATGCCATGCCAGTCTACTCCGACACAGTCAAGTTCAAATTTATTCAGACCTCCATCTGCCTAACAGCATGTTTTAAAACTATGGGAGCAACCAGAGGCATTAGAGGAACTCAGAAGTCGGGAGAAACAACAGATTTGCTTACAATCAGACCAGGGTTCAATTACAGAGCTGGCGTCACCATGCCATGTTTTCATTATAACTGTGACACAAGTTCTCATTTAATAAATGTGTTTAACATGCAACTGCAGTTTTGTAATATTAGTAATGTGCTGTCTGGTTCATTCAAGTACTGCAGTGTGGGCTGTCATTGGGGAATTACTGGAGCTGTAATGAAAGCTCAGTCAGAGTAGAAAAACAAAGCAGCAGCAGTGAGAGCTTTGACTGGCAGCCACTGAACACCAGGGCCATGTGCTGTGGCTTTATATGCGCATCCTGACTCTGCAATGCGATTCGAGGCAATTGAATTGATTGGGAGGATGAGGCTCTACCATGTAAGGTGTCAAGGTTTGGTAAAACTTTGGGCTGCCAGTAACCAAGCAAGGCAGCAGTTGTCACATTTTTACTGAAGTGCATTAGACGATTTGGCAGGAATTTCTTTTGGAGACAATATTGTGTCAGTTAAATGTCACAGGCAGGACCTTTGATTGGTTCATCAGGCAAACCAATTTAGCATTTAGAGATATGTCAAAATGGAGTTCAACTATCATGACTCCAGAACTTAAAACAGCCTGGAAATCATTTACGCACATCTTAATGCCTGCAGGTCATTTTGAGATATCCAAGAAGACTTTGTGTTGCAGTTAACTGTGCTGCCACATAGCTTTAGGGATTTGAATTCAATTCCTGGGGTCTACATGATCTCACATAACATTTTTCAAGGCACTAAAACATGTATCCTGGGTTCAGAGTCATGTCTAAAGTGACCCGGTATGACCTATAAATATGAGTGTCAGTGTTTACTGTCCAGGGTATTAGAGATTTTATCAAGAACTCTTTCTTTTTTTTTTCTGCATGACCTCTTGAGATTATGGTTCAGAGTCAGTTATGGTTAATTTGGAATGTTATGTTTTTGTTTGTGATGTCTCAAGATGAATTTCAGCTATCTTAGTGTAATGACAAACCATAAGCGAGGTACCTTGAGTGTATTTTGAGATGTAAGATTTCAGATATTGTAAGATTTTCTATGTTACCTCCTTAAGTTACCTGGAAGCATATATTTTTTTGTAAATGTTACACTTGCTAAAGTTAAAATCAATGCAGAAAATGAATCAAATATATTATTTTGAATATTTCTGTTGGAATTTCATGGTCATAAATTGCAATAAGATATGCTGCCACAACAATGATCCATAAACCATGCAAGAACCTTCCTTAACCTGCCTAGAGATATGCCTCAATTCAGGCAGCCTGACCCCAAACTATACTATGATGCTTTGTCCTACACAGCCTTAAAAGGGTTTTTGGCTTCAAAAGTTCAAACCTCATCATAAATGTCCCAAAAATACATAAAAATGGCCCTCTAGGGAGATGAACCTCTGACTCCACAAGACAAACTGCAGAACCCAACAGGTTCTTTATTAAAGAAGACATTTATTTGTAATAAACAAAAGAAGCACAAGAATTGTAGAAAAACAAAAATGAGGCAAAAAAGGGTTCACCCAAAAAGGCATACAAGTCCCAGAACACAGTCTAAGAAACAGTATCCACAAAACAAAAGCAGAAACCAGAAACCTGAACTCAATGAACATCAACGAACCATTGAAGGGTCTGCTCTTAATTTTGGAATATAAACGCTGAGGGCGGTCCTTCAGCAGTAACATCAGGCTGGCCCTGCCTCTTCGGGGTGGTTACCCACAAAGTACAAGGAAAACTTCCTGTTTTGCCCTAGTCCCATGATCTCAAGGAGCACAGACCAGATGCTATTACATCATACATGATGAAGACCTTTGAGAGGCTGCTCCTAAAACAAGTCCAGCCCCTGGTTACAGAACATCTGGATCCTCTTCAGTTTGCCTATCAGACACATACAGATGTGGAGGATATTCTGATCTACATGATCCACAGAGCCTACTCCCACTTAGACAAGGCCGGTACCACAGTTAAGATAATGTTCTTTGATTTTTCCAGTACCTTTAATACCATTCTGCCTCATCAACTGGGAAAAAAGCTCAAGGCTGTGCATCTTGATGCCCCCACAGTCTCCTGGATCATGGACTACCTGACCAACAGACAGCGGTTTGTGTGTCAGAAGTGGTGGTGTGTGACACAGGAGTACCAAAGGGAACTGTCCAGTTCTAT
This sequence comes from Polypterus bichir lapradei, assembly GCA_026402145.1. Lineage (NCBI taxonomy): Eukaryota > Metazoa > Chordata > Cladistia > Polypteriformes > Polypteridae > Polypterus > Polypterus bichir. The sequence continues at coordinate 58,692,168 of JANRMT010062814.1, forward strand.
TTACAGGGAACTCCTGTTCTGTTTACCCTCTACACAATTGACTTCCAGCACAATACCAGTGCTTGCCATCTACAGAAAGTTTCAGATGACTCCTCAAACACAGGGTACATTAATAATGGAAATGAGTCTGAGTCCAGGAAAGTTGTGGAGGACTTTGACTTATGGTGCAGGGAGAACCACCAACAACTCAATATCAGCAAGACAAAATAACTAGTGGAGGACTTCCAGCATGCCAGGGAGCATCTGAGACCTGTCACCATTTAGGAGGACGACGTGGAATTAGTGCAGAGCTATGAGTAGCTGGGGGTTCACATAAACAGCAAACTGGACTGATCTGACAACATAGTGGCACTGTACAAGAAGACCCAGAGCAGACTGTACTTCCTGAGGAGACTCAGGTATTTTGATGTATGTAGCAAGCTGCTGGAAATATTCGACCAATGCATAGTAATCAGTGTATTGTTCTACACTCTGGTGCCTGGGGAAGCACAATGCCTGAACAAACTTATCAGGGGAGCCTGCTCTATCACAGGGCAAACCCTAGACACACTGGAAGCTGTTGTGGAAAAGAGAATGGTGGCAAAGTGGCTGCCATCATGAAAAATCCCCTTGGAGCACATTTAGCCACAGGCTCATTCCACCATCATGTGCTAAGAAGCATCTCTGGGGATCTTTTCTGTGCTGTGCTATCAGGCAATTCAATGCTTCCTTGCAAGTTACTTGTTAAGTTCATTCTGAAATATTTGCACAATATTTATTTATTTACTTATTTATTTATCAGCTGATTGATTGATTGGCTGTACTATCTGTCCTGTGAGTCTGTATCCTAGTTTTCTTTTATGTTTCTGGTGCTGTATGCATCTGAATGTCCCCAAGGGATTAATAAAGTTTAGCAATCTAACCTAATAAGACAACTGTACAAAATACATAGAAACTAATTAGTAAATAAACAAGGCAAAATTAACAAAAATATATAATTACAATAAACATATAAAAAAGAAGACAAGGAAAAGGAAAATAAACAGAAGCTTGGGAACACACCCAGGCTGAAATATATCAATTTTCTCTTCATATTTCTTGGTGATTTTCTCTGCCCCCTCACAAATCGACTCAGTTGTCAAGCTGTTTAATTGGGATGCTCTCCGTAAATGTATGTTGGCTTCTGTCAGGTAATCCTAATCATCCCCACATTATGAAGATTTGGTGATGAAGCTGACTGGTGACTCTAATTTTATAGACTAGATGTGTAAATAAATGTGCCCATCGATATACTGTCACCCAATCCAAGGTTGGCTCTTGCCCGATGCTGTTGAAGTAGACTCTGCCTCACCACAACATTAGAACTGGACTGAGATTACTACTGTAATAGATAAAGGCCTGTTTTCTTAGACAGTGCAGCACAGAGGCTAAGACATTTATCTGGGAGACTAAAGAATGCTGGCTCAACTGTCTGGCGGATTCTTTATGTAATATGAGCAAGTCATTTAACCTGCCTGGGCTCATATTTGGATCAATGCGTAATTTTGCGAAAAAGGTTTCACTATGTCTTGGTAAGTGCTTTTTGATGTTCACCTTGGAAGGCACGATATATTAAGAAGGTTACAAGTGTGCCTCAGAAGTTAGGTGGATCTGTCTTTATTATTCCACGTAAAGGCTGTCAGATGATATGCTGATTGGATTTAACTCTGCTTTGGCATAGCTATTCTGATGAGTAACAAATGCAAATGGGATACACCGCAGGCAAGGGCCAAGGGTAGAAACTGGAATAAATTGACAGATTTTTATTGTCTGACTAAAGAGTCATTGAAATCTGGTGCATATTTAGAGGTGCAAATAAACTAACACTCACTGAAGCATGAAATTCCTGCCATACTTTTCATATTGTGATAAATCTGTGGCATATTTTGCATTGTTTTTGAGATGTCCTGTTTTTTCATTCAATAAAGCCAAAATACAGAGAAATAACCAGAAGGTGAGGAGTTAGTGAATTATTCATCCAGTTGTAATGGAGAGAGAGCTCTGTCATTTTGGGTAATATTGGGGTCAGCCTACTGCTCAATAACATTTCTAATCCTCTTACTAAAGTTGGTATGTTGTGCATCTTGAATATTTATAGACCATATTTAAACAAATAGTTCTAATAAAGAAGAATATAGTACAAGAGGAAGAATACAGTACAAGAGTAAAACTCAAAGATCATTTATATTTTATTTAACAGAGTAAAACTACTTGTAATTCACAAAAATGTTAATATTATTTTTAGAATAGTCTCATTGGTTCTTTAAATATTTCTTTCATCTTTTTATGATCTTCTGAATCATATATATGACAATGATATTTTTGTTATAGTACTGCTGATGTTGGCACCACTTATTCTGCCACCTTTGTAACCCATATATGGTAATAATAAAAAACTTTGGCCTCTTCTCATTACAAATTTACACCACTTTATTAAAAAAAAAAAACAAGACAGCTTTTTGCATTGTATCTCCTCTGGGTACTCCATGTTTTGTTCCCACATTTCCAAAGATGTGCCCATTAGTTTAAATTGGTCCTATGTAAGTGTGAATGTGTGTGCCTGTAGGCTTTACAGGATGAGTTCCTGCCTTATGCCACATGCTATCCCCATGATCCTAAATTGGATTAGGCAGATTTGGGAATGTTATATTATATTAATGAAGCTATAGGGAAAGTCATGCTCCGCTTCATATCACAGTGTTTCCCAAACAGGCTGTAATAATGTTAAATGTAGTATGTACCATGTCAAAGTGGTGCAAATAAATGGACTAACATTAAACAGACAGACAATGGCAGCACAGTTACATTTTCTAGCAGGATGAGTGGCAAAAGTTCCAGTCAGTAATGAGTCTGGAGTCAGCGGAGAGACATCAAGTGCAGGACTACAACCAAACAGCCAGGATAAGGTAATAATAAAATGCTGTGTCCTCCATCTCAGATTGCTACACTAATCCTATATGTGCTGCTTTTGTTCCACCTGATTGGCCAATTCATGTCATTCTTATTTAAATTCTGTAGATAGCAATTTTCTGCTTCATACATTTTTAAGCAAATTATCAAATATATGTAGCTTCATGATATCGTTTACCAAATACCACCTATTCTGCTTTCTAGGTACACTTTATTTTAAATTTTCTCCATTTTTATCACTTATTGGGCCTCCTATGGCAACGTCAGGAAAACTACAAGTTGACCATTTAATGACCAGTGATTAATTTGCCAAGAAAATACACAAATAAAAAGAACGAGTAACTAGTAATCAGTTGAGAGCTTCTTCCAGCCAATAAATGACATACAACTGAAATGGAACCCTTTTAGGTCAGAAGCCAGGTCCAGCATGACAGTGGACTTCCTTTGGCAAGACTTTATAAGGCAGTGAAAGCAGAAGGGGCTGAGCTGACATTGTTCTGATATGGAATGAGGTCAGTAGTCTTCTGACGAGTAAAGCTAACTCAAATTGTCTTAATGGCAGTGTCACATCTGAATCCTTCCCCATATTTTTAGTCTGGCCCAAGGAAAACACAGGAAAGCTTAGAAAAGGTGGAGGGTTCCAAATGGGAACACCTATTTTATCTCATAACTAGCAGAATACCCGCGCTTCGCAGCGGAGAAGTACTGTGTTAAAGAAGTTATGAAAAAGAAAAGGAAAAATTTAAAAAATAACGTAACTTGATTGTTAATGTAATTGTTTTGTCATT
>JANRMT010062814.1:58700883-58745335 GCA_026402145.1 Polypterus bichir lapradei
TAAATGTGTTGGTGTGCTAAGCCTCTGCCTGCATTTCCAAAGGCACAGCATATCATGACAAGTTCAGATGCACTTATGATCATAACCGAGACGTGCTGTCTTGAGCGTGACCGACTCCTTTAGGGCAGGGGAGTATTGTGAGCTGAAGAAGACAGAGAGGTACAATAGTACACTCTAATGCAGCAGCAGTCACGTTCTTGAATAGGATAGGGGCCATCCTATAGCTGCACTGTCTGAGGGTCCTGCCCCCTTAGGCATAACTCTTTAAGAAGTAATTTAACAAATACCTTCTAAATAGAAATACAAGTATCTATATAAATATAAGTATACACAATACTCATTATAAATAAAATACAAAAAGGGGAGAAAAAGATATTTATCAAGAAATACATAAGGAACAATAAAATTGGAAAACATAAAGGAAAGAGACCTCAGCCATTGATAAAACCCAAGCTGTTCCTTAACAGATACAGCAGATAGGTAGTTAGATAGAATAATCGATCGATCGATCCCTTGAAGAAACTGGAGATAGCTGACTATGGAAGTAAAATAGAAAATACACACTCAAGTCTGAGTAGTTAAATAAATAATCCAGCCGTTTAAGTAATGAACTATTTGAAATTGCACCCCACAACACTGAATAAAGTTAAATTGGTAACACAATAACTGCTGTTTTATGTTATGTTATGCTAAGCTAAAATGTGAAAAAGAAAGTAGTCTTTCCAGAGAAGATATATTGAAACATCTAATGGCAGCTGTCATCCCATGGTACAATTAGCTTTGTTGTGTTTGTTGTCCATCCATATTTCTGTCCAAGTGTAGCTCCAGGTATTTATTTCATTGGACCACCTGGACTGATGAAAGCCATGATGTTCGTAAATTCCACCACTATCTCCTCGGTTATGCTGTTGTTGAACTGCAGAGATTTCAGACCTGTACTACTAAATGAAGACATCTGCTTTTTTCCTCCTCATATTTACCATTTAGACCCCACTATCACAGCAGGGTGTTATATCTCAGAATTATGTTTTAAGTCAGGAAGGGAATCAGAGCTCTTTTGTCACTGGCATTAATAGTATTTACTGTCCAAAACATCAAAACATGACAGGTAAAATTAGAAAACAAAGTACATCAACCTTAATTCAATTTCTTTGCCCAGACTATTCAAACATTTTTGTATGTGTGATGTGCCTATTCGAAGAGATAAACAGAGTAGAGAGATTCCCAAATAAAACTAATATCTGCATAAGAAATTATTCGCAATGTCCGTCCCAAACAAAAAGTTCAGCCAAGATCTGATTTGAAAATACTTGTCATGTAATAACTAATGAAACCCCGTGAAATGGCTAACACCTCAGAAACCATTCCAAGGCTTCTTTGTGCTAATTGGATTTTGAGCCAGAGGCCTTTTAGTCTGTGAAAAATACTGCAGATGTTCACACCTAAAGTCTTTTTCATTTCTAGCTAAGAAAAAATCAATTTGTTTTCCTTTTGTTTTGGATAAAACTATTTGACTAAGTGTAAGAGAAGAAAAAAATTCCTCTCCACCCTTAGAGGACCAATGTGCTACAAAAATGAACAAGTTAGGAAATGCCCTCATGGCATAACATTTGTGTATTTTCAGAGACTTAGTTTATTATTGTGAAAGCTGAAACAATTTCAATTTTTGTTTATTTAATTCATCATAGAGACATATATCACATTTATGATTATTGAATATTTTTGTAGCAATGAGTCATATCTAGAAATAGCTGTCATAACTGAATATAATTAAATGTATTAGTAGAGTGAATAAATTAACTGTTTTAAAAGGTATTTTACAGTATCAGGTACTTAAAAGCTAAGACCAGATAGGCGTGTAGTTGCTTAAATGGCTTTCATAGGCACCAGGTAAAGAAAGAAAGCATTTTTAGGTTGTTGTTAGTTGTTGGGTGTGGAGAAACTATAGCAAATTGTAGTTCATATTTTTAAATACATTTTTTTTAATTAGCAGCCAATGGGGACTTAATTGATGTTGAAGTCTCAAACTAAATTGTTGGTTGCAATGGACCACGATGGTAGCAGGTCATAGTGGCAATGTGGCAGTAAACAGTAGTGTCAGAGAAATGCTGAATCATTATGAGAATGTTTTCATATAAAGAAAATACAGAATACATGTATAATCACTATATGAATAATAGGTGCCATTTGAAATCGGAGCAATTTCCCCAATCCTGGAGTGAGTCTAGTATCGCAGATAGGACTTTCCCTAATCCATAAAATACAAAAGAGGACAGCCCAGGCTCAAAACTACCCTGAATAAAATATAAGTAAAATTCAAAAAGGATAAGTGGGAACCATAAATGGCTGTGATCCAAAAACAATCCAACAAATTTAAGTGCAAAGAAAGAAATACCAAAGAAAACAAAATTAATGCAAAAAATAAGCAAAAGACAACCCAGCACAAACAAAACCACTTGGTATATCAAATTTAATATTCTACAAAACAAGTAAATTATCCAGAAAGCCAAAAATAAAAAAAAAACATTTATTAAGATGATGAATACAATATCATATTCAATGCCATTCTGGAGAACCAGTCTCTCTTCCTGGAATAATATATGGGCACAAAGTGGAGGTCCAGCTCTGATGACATAATGAAAGTCTATACTGTATAAAGGGTGTGGGGCAATCAACTAAATACACCAATACAAAAATAAACATAATTCATATATACTAGTTAATTCATAAACAAAATAATATTCAAAACATTACACACAAAATAACAAAAAACATAATCATTGACATAATACACACAATAATAATATTTAAAGGATAAATAAAATTACAGAAATATTAAACTGCACTTAGGCCAGGTTCTCAGTCTTTGCTAAAACATAAAAGATTCTTTATGTGGCTACAGGCTACTTAGAAAGGTGGGTCTGTATTTGACTTTTGGAAAAATGAAGTGAATAGGTTTGGGGAGCATGGCCTGGTCTCATCAAAATTGTTCGAATGTCAGCCTAGCTTAACTGCCTGCTGCTGAGACTGGTGATCACCAGCAAGTCACTTCACCTGTTTCAATTTTATAAAGCAAGATAAATGTAACCAATTGAATCTCAAAACATGTAAGTTGCTTTGGATAAAGGAATAAACCAAATAAGTAATAAACAATGAAAATAGCCAAGGAAGCAGGCCTAAATCCTCCAAGCCTGCCAAGAGGGAGTGCATCAAAAGGCAGCCCAGTTTCCCCTGAGTGGGTGACTTCAGCCTACACCGGGCTAAAATGCATTTAACTCTTAAAGTTCGAAAATATACTGAAATTTCCCAAAATACTCACATTAGGGAGGAGAAAACAAACACTGTATAGTACAAAGCAAGGCAACAAAAAATCTTTACAAAAGAAAAATCCATCCATCCATCCATTATCTAACCCGCTATATCCTAACTACAGGGTCACGGGGGTCTGCTGGAGCCAATCCCAGACAACACAGGGCGCAAGGCAGGAAACAAACCCTGGGCAAGGCGCCAGCCCACCGCAGAAAAGAACAATTAATTAATTAAATTAAATTAAAAAAAAATAACAAAATGCTCAAAAGAGCAAAAAAAAAAAAAAAAAGAGGCAAAGGAAATTGCTAACAAGTCATCGCAAGTATATGAGTCCCAAAACATGATCTAAAAATCAAAATCCAAAAAACAGAAGTAAAGTGTCAAAAAAGCCAGTAAATGCAAACTAACCAACCACAAAGCGCATACAATGTACCACAAAGGGCTTCAATTCTCAGGAGCCTTTATGGGACTCGGAGCAGCCCCTCAGTGGAGACTAACTGGTGGCCCCACTTCTTGGGGAACCACACACAAAACATAAAGTACATGAAAGAGCAAATTTAAGCACTTAGAAATGACATAATAAACAAAACTGACATTAAATAAATAATTAGGAAAATAATAATAAAAATACGTAATAATATTACCATAAACAATGATAATAAAAGATTTAAAAATGAGCAAAATAGACATACAGGAATGTAAATATAAGCCAGAGGGTAAACATGAAAGCTGGCAGCTTCAGGCAGTTTTGAATATTCCAAACAAGTCAATATTTCAAAAAACCCAGAAAACTCATCAGACTTTGTTTAAACCTTTTTCTTTAAGTCCAGATAACTAGTGCTGAAACAGAGTGTGCTGTAGGGAAAAGCAAATCAATAGTCATAAAGCAATCGTAGGTGTGGCAGTTAATTTGTGTGCAAGTCAAGACTGTACAGAAATTCAATGCCCAATTTACTAAACAAATGGAAGCCATCTTTAGAAAGTACACTCAGTTAAGTCAACATATTTCATCTTTAATGGGAGGAAGATCCTCCATTGTATGTGTGCAACATTAGGAAGAACTATTCATGATTATAATGAAGCCCAGTTACTCACTAAAATGCTTAATGTAGTGTGCCAGCATTAAAAGAGAATACCCTGTTATGTTGAGATGGCATGTTGTAATAAGGGGGCATGAATAAATGAAGTACTCATCCCATATAACTTTTTTTTACAGATTTAAATGTAATACTTTCAAATCATTGCCTCTAAAATGAATTTAAATTTTTCTACCTTGCGCTGTTTGCTTCACATTCACTCTTGGAGGTTCCAAGCTATTTGACCATAGACAGCTTGCATTCCCATTGTGTGCCTCTAGGTGGTGCTTTGTAAATCCCTACACTCTTAAATTATTGCAAGTATATACTCTGCAGTAGGAAGACTTCGGTGAATCAAAACTAAAATGTGTAACAGTGCATCACAGAGCTGCTGTCGTGATTTTTGTAATGATTTTTATTTCTTTTTTTTTTGCACTTTATACTTTTTTTCTTACAATATTTTGTGTCTTACTGATGGTTTCTAAGATCAGAGAGTGTTATTAATTTCTCATTGCAGTTATTTATCATTATATTTTTAGGTTACAGTGATGCCATTTTGTGGTTCATTACCAAAATTCAGCAAGTTTTTGCTAAGGGCAGAGCTCTGATCATAATTCATTGTGATGCCTCTGCCACCAAGTTTATGGATATTCTTTAAACAAAAAAAGAAAATATTCACGATTGTGGAAATAATTCATTTTTCTGGTTAAGGACTTAATGTTATGTTCCTTTGACTGTGATTCTTGATTTACGTTTAGGGCTTTGTCACACAATCATTTTGACTTTCCAATTTTTGCTACCTACTAGTTTACTGATTCCATATACATCTCCTGGTCCTTTTCCCTTGCCTTCCCTCTAAATATCTATCTATTGTAGCAGGGCAAATAATAAGGCAAGGCGAATCAAAAAATAATCGGGGTGCCAACCATGCAAAACTCCATTTAATTCAAACAAAAAGAAACTTCAAATGAAACAAATGAAATGTATTGATGGCACTATAATGACAGGCCAGTGGCCTTTTAAATCGGTCATGTGGCATTCTCAGAGACTCTCTCCAGCGAGGTCATATCCAAATGAGACTCCACCTTCCTGGATCATTTCCCCTTTATACTGGAAAAAGCAAGGCCTCTTTGATTTCACTGTCCTCTGTGGGCGGTTTCTTGAGGCTCTGATGGAAAAAAGGAAACAAGACTGTTAGCGACAGAGCCTCGTCTCATCCCGGGGTGGTACCACATGCCTTAGGTAAGCTCAGGAGGTAATCCACTGGCACGCATGCATGACAATATATATATCTGTCTCCAATTATATTTTAACCTGACATTTACAGATGTGAGAAAAGTGGTGTGGAGGATGGTGTAGCCCTTCCTGACAGCCTGATCTGTGGTGTGAATGAACAGAGTAGTGAGGCTTGACTCGTGTTATTTGCTTGTTAATAGCAAAAATGCTGAAGCTTGGCTGTGAGAGAGAGCAACAAGCTGGCGTACAGACTTAAAGCAAGGATGCTACATCTTAAGCCACAAATGAGTGTTTATTTTGTAAAAAAAAAAAAGATAAGATTTTTTTTCAAGGACGGAAAATGTTTTAACATATTATGTCAAAATGAATATCATGTTTAAGGCAACTGTGGCTGTAAATATGTATGTAAACTTAAATGTGAATAACGCTATAATGATACGAACCTGTGAGTATTTCAAAGCATGGCGCTTGCATTTTAGTTTAATAGATCGGAAGTGTAGATTTTGATGTTTGGTTATTTTTAGCTGCTGTCGATCTTCTCTTGTCTATCTAGAAGGAGACCACAGTGCCGACGATTCTGTTCCTCTGTTACTTGCTCATTGATGGTGCTGTTTTAGGCTTTGCACCTTTTTGCTGGTTCATGTTTATGGTACTATTCATTGCAAAAACTGTTCAAAATATAGTCTGATTGATGAGTTAAAGACTCAAATGGCAGCTAATATTTTAAAATGGAGTTGCATTATTTCACAATAAGTTGCTTCTCAGTTCTGAAACTGCGTGGTTTTCCATAAATTGGCACATTTCACTCACTGACACTTCCATTTTGTCCCATTCACTTGTACTATGATTAGACTGAAATCACGTGTGCAGTTTAACTTATTAAAAATGACAGGTACTCATTAGTAAATTATTGGTGTAGTTTAATTTAATTTTTGACTTAATTAAATATGTGACACAGCTACTGAAATTAATTCCTGGCCTGTAGGAATTTTAATAAATTGTTTCCTATAAGAAGAAATCCCCTTAACATTTTGCCTTAATATCCTTTTAAATCCCAAAGTCGTTTTATGTTATTTGTGTAAAATGTTTGCAGTCAGGACAAAGAAGTGTTATCCCCAAACAGGCAGGTCTCCAACTGTAACTTACTGTAAAGGTGGGCGCAGCCTAAACGCATTGTTTCTACTTTGCATATTGATTTTATTTGCCCACATACAGTATTTCCCACCTTGTGATCAGACAACCAATTATGAATAAAATGAGTCTGCATGTTACAGTCATGTCTGGACCTGCATGTTTTAGGTGCCTGAAAATGTGATAGTCTACAGGTTTGTCGCCTTTTCTGAGCACTGTGCTTTTCTAGGCAACACAAGAAGGATGAGGATAATTTGTAGAAAATGAGGTCTGAATGAAAATATCAGTTCTTGTAATTATGAAGTTATTTAATATGGTTGCTGTGGGGCACATATGATACCGTACACATACAGATAATGAAAGAAATTGTATTATTTCTGAGTTATTGCAGTTGTATATCACAGGTAGTTAGAAAGATGACTGTTGGTAAAGGTAAAGAATCTTATCACAACAAAGAAATAATCATGGTTTTTATTATAGTGTTTATTAATGTTTTAAATCTAAGTGATCCAATTTAAAGAAACAGATATAATGATATACAGTGGTGCATTAGTCAGATTAACAGATTTTTTTTTCTGTGTAGATATTAAAGCTGCCAGGACAGATTCTAAGATCCTAGGATAGAAACATAAACTACATGCATGGCAGTGCGCTTGTCAGTCATCATTGGAGATGATCATCATGCACAGTACTGACAAACATCTTTATCCTACAGTGATTTAGGGTGCTTTTTATAAATAAGGGAGCTGCCTTTCATTTGCTTTGTTTATTTTATTCCAAGGCAGTCACATTCATAGTGGATTGTAGTCTCAGCAATAGGGATTTTATGACTGAGTATATGCAAATGGTAAAATGACAAAATATCTCTAAAATCTCGACTTATCTCATTGCCCTTCTTTTTGTTTTGCAGCTGTTTCCTTCATGAGATACAGCGCTTCAGCCTTTGGATTTGCTGTAAGTATCTCTTTAGGTATTTTCTGATATCTAATTCAGTTATTGCATATGTCCTCTTTACTCTGATCTGTAACCATTATAGATGTATACAGTGTGCCATAATTTCCCCAAAAAGCATTCATTTTTCACAGAATTACTGTTGAGGTTCACATGGATTAAGAGTTCTTGTTCTCTCATGCGCTCTTAATCTTTACCTCTCAGAGGAACGTCAGCACCTTTCCCTTTCCCACCAGCATGCTGTTCTAAACATCTAACAGGAGATTGCCGGAAAGAGGTTTCAGTGTGAAGTAAGATGGATTTCAGTTTGCTGGGAAGTTTGTATTGTTTTCCTAGTCATGGCCTTCCTGGGAATTCCTGGGCATTGACAGGCTCTGCTTATGTGCGGATTTAAAGCTATGAAATTGTCATGTTAAGTGTCCAAAAGCTTTCAAAAGGCTTACATAAGACACCCTGACCTTATATGTGCAACACAATTGTAAGACCTACTTAATGATGTTTGTGAATATGTATTTTTATTATTATTACCACGCTTATTTTTTAACTTCACCTGTTTGTCGTCTGGTACAAATCTTGTAATTAATATTTAACCCACTTCTTATTGTCCAAATGACTTGAAATTTTGCACACTTACTCACTTCCGATGACAATATATGAATCAATAATCAGTTTCACTAATTGATCAATTAATCCATGTTAATTAAGAAATGAAATTTTCATATGAAGAATAGTTAAAGATTTCACCAATAGCGTGGGTGCTTTTCATTAATCAACATTCAAAAAACACTTCTTAAAATCTTAGCAAAAGCACCCACTTTTATTTTACAAGTGATGTATGAGAGACTTATTTTTTACTTTTTAGTATACTTTTTAACTTAATATAAGTGTGGTTTTTAAAAAATCATTTTTTATATATATATATATTATTTTAATTTGAATGCTGAGTACAGAAATATGATTTTGTTTTCCAAGGTTAGTTACATGAATGCTATCTAGGAATTGGTCTTTCCACCAGATAATGAAGCTGTTATCCATCAAGGCTAATCAAACATCTGTTATGGCAGGTTTGTATTGGACACGGCCACATGTCATCTTTTACACGGCCTGTTTTGTCTTGGTAGGGTACTAGGATGACCTTAATCTTTTTATTATTTATTTATTAGATCTTAGAAGCATTCCTCAAATCCCATCTCTAGTCTTTGTATATTCTCTTACCAGTTGTTCACTGTCAAGGTTGACTGTGACAGTAGGTCAATACATTTCACTTTCTTTTACATCTCTAGGCAGGCAGGCAGCTATATAGAGTTCCAGAAAAAAAACAGAAGAAAATGTTACATTTTTATTCATACATGGATTACCTTAAGATATCCATTTTTCCCAAAATAGAGCAAAATAAGTAAATAATTGGTAAAATTAAACAATCTGATTAATAAGCAGTTCATCTTGCATGTGTAGCTCCCAGGTGACTCTCTGTCTTAGTATGCTGATTGGTCTCTGGTCCAATGTGGTCTGGTACGGCCTTTGGATGGAATGGCCTTGTCGATGAATGGAGCGGAGAGAGCTTAACCCTTAATTTAAAGGAATCTAATGGCTTCTTGACACATCTTTGGGGGCTGTATTGCATCAGCTCAATCTCAGGCAGACTCAGTGACTGTCAGTGCCAGCCAGCAGTATGTCCTTTCATTTTGACAACCTGTATTCCCCCAGGCTAGTTGGACAGTCAGTTACAGCCAAATCAATGCAAAGTCTTCAATCCCCCAGTCCAACACTTAACAAAGGTTCTTATCTTATCTACTCACTAATGTGCCAGAGCAATAATGGCTCATCCAGCTTTCCTGCATTTTAAAATGAAATATTCTTTAACATTAGCTTCCTTGTCAGGGTAAACATTTTATAATGAGAGTGAAAAGTGTGGTTCAGACATATTCAACAGATGATCTACAAAAATACTGATCACCATATATGCTAGATATTACCATGTTTTGCTTACCACTACATAGCCATTATATACAACTGTATTGCTGTGATTTGTATTTGAACAACATTGATGACGTTAACTTGACTGCTGCTCTGGCATTTGCCAGACCAAATTCACCTATAATATAACACTGGAGTGTCTGTTGTTTAAAGCATGTGAGATTAAAAGTGTCTTGGAACAATTTAATTGTTTCAAAAGCCCATAAAGGTTTGTTGTGCATTGTGCTATTGGCATATGCTATTTTGCTGGTTAATCTCACTATGGTTTTGGCCAGGCTAACAACAAATTGGGCATTTAAATTTAGTGTTAACACATTCCCTCAGTTACTCACCCAGTCTCTTTGGGCATACATATTTACATAAGTAAATTCATTCTGTGAAGGTGCCTTTGCTTAGCTTTGACACAGAGAGCCACAACGAATAGATTCTGCTCTTTAAATGGCTCTTTGAGGTGACTTGATCTTTTAAAGAATTACTTGCCTTTTGCTGCACTAGTTGGAAAAAAGTTTTTATAGGCTTTCCTGCTATATATGATGTAATGCCAGCTCATTCTTTTGGTGATTCATCCCTGGCTGATGTAACTTGTCCAGCGCCATTAAAATAGCAATGTGCGTGCAGTTGACCACTCTGATTACATTTGGAAAACCAGTCATTGCTGCGAATTGCATTTTGATGTTTCCCAGTTCAACCACAGTGACATATTTGGATGACAAGCGGATAATACCATCCTATATAGCTGGCATGGCGTGACGCAGTAATGATGTGAACTACCCAAATCGATAGCAAGTTCATGTTGAAAACCTCCTGTGGCTAAAAACCCGAGGATGGACAGAACTTGCAAAGAAGCACGTAGAGCACAATTTTTTAATGTCTGCCTTTGTAAAGCTGGCACCAGTTCAGCACACACCTTCAAGAGGTAGCTCTTGGAAACTGAAATCAACTCAGAAGCCAATCATCATCATCTATAAATGCACGCTGTCTTCTAACTCTTCGATTTGTAATGTCTTCAAATAACACTAAAACAGCTATGTTATATTGTTCCAGAATGATTACAATCTAGTGAATTAAATTTGTAAACGGTATGCAACTAATTTTAGTCTGTTTGATAAATCCTACGTCATGGATGCAAATATGAAAAAGAAGGGAAACAACACAGAAACAGTAACACTGCTTTGACGCTGGGTGCCGCCAGTTTGCAAAACCGAATAGAAAAGTACTTACACAAGGGCGGAGGCTGCAGTGAAAATGTGTGTGATTTTATGGCAGGTTTAGTTTTTATACATCTCAAAGTGAGCATGGAAACAGGCGTATGCAACATTTTTGTACATGTGCACCGTTTATACATGAAGAGTCTGGTCTTTGTGAATTCTTTATCTGTAGGTAATCAACTCAGCAAACAATGTCAATGTCAATTTATTTATAGAGCACATTTAAAACACCATTAGTAATTCTGCTGCAAAGTGCTTTATAATAAAATATACAATAAACATAAATAAAATAAGTAGAATAAAATACAGTGAAACACAATATAAACCAGCAGTAAATTGAAAACAAACAAATGACTATGAAGAAGGAACCATCAGTATCACTGAAGATCATGGACAGGTAGAGAATAGATATGCGTCTTCAATCTCATTTTAAACAGTTCAGTTAACTCTTTAATGTAATTAGGTAAAGAATTTCACCTACAAGGTGTAGCAGCTGCAAAAGTCCTGTCCCCCTTAGTTTTGCACTTAGTGCAAGGGGCATCAAGAGACAACTGACCGATATATCTAAGCTCTCTGGACAGCTGGTGTATAACACACAATTCAGATAAATAAGTGGGAGCATACCCATGTATTCCATTAAAAACCAGCAGCACAACCTTAAAAACAATTCTGAAAATAACAACCAGCCATTGTAAAGAGGATAAAATTGGAGATACAGAATCAAAGTTTCTTGCCCCAACCAAAAAACTGCCAGCAGCATTCTAGACCAACTGCAGCCTGTGTTCCAGGGATTTGCTGGTCCCAGAATACAATGAGTCTCAGTAATCAAGCCGCTAAAAGATAAAAACATGAATAACTTTCTCCAGATCCCTAGGAGATAAAAAGGGCTTAACCTTGGCTAACAGCCAAAGCTGGAAAAAGCAACTCTTGGCCACAGAATTTATCTGTTTCTCAAAAGAGAGGTAACTATCAAAAATAACCCCAAGATTCCGAATATGAGGTTTGCAAAAGTCCACGAAAGACCCAAGGAGTGCAAAACCTTGAGATTTGTCAGGAGGACCAGCTATCAGCACCTCCATTTTATTTTGATTAAGATTGAGAAAACTGTCAGCTATTCAGGATCTTAGTTCTACAAGACAATTGTGATGCTGATTTCATTGAAGAGTTACACACAGGAATATAGACCCACGTGTCATCAGCATAACAATGAAAAGAAACATTAAACGTCTGTGATAGAAACATCAATGAGCCTGAAACCCCGAATACAAACACACAGAGTCCAAAGTTGCAAAACACAAGCACAAAAAAACAGTTCTCTGTTCTCACAATACTCTTTTATTTTAATCACTGTACTCCCCTCATCCAGTCGAGTGTTGCTCCACATTCTCCCAGCTCTGACTTGATCAGATAATCCCTTTTATTAAGTACTTGTGAGTATTTCCAGTACCAGGGCCACTGCCCAATGGAAGCATTTCTGGGTCATATGGCAGTCCAGTATTTTAGGGAGCATATCTCCCTGCAGCACCCCCGTGCAGTACCCACGGACTCCAACAGGGCAGTGCTGCCAGACTAAAACTCCCAGCATTCCCTGCTGGTCCCTGAATGGGTGCCAATATGGAGGGCTGCTGCCACCTAGCACCTGGGGCGAATAAACATCCCTCAGGGACAATCGTACCCTGTTTTCTCCTGTTGTGGCCAGGGAAGTATAAAGTCCATGTCCGGTCGGGATGTCTGTCCATTTATTCAGGGCCTCACGTATGGGTAAAGGATCTTCTGGACTCCTAGCCGGGCCACTCGTTCATCTTGTGTGCCTTCTACACTTTCTAAAAATAGCACCAAGGGGATGAAGATATATAGAAAATAAAAGAGGACCCAGAATGAGAAGACCCACATTTAACAGGAACAATAGATGAAAAATATGAATTGAAAGTTACTGAAAAATGTCTTTCAGTAAGATACGACCTGAACCAGTTAAGAGCAGCCCTGTAAGCCCCACCGGAAGCACAAGCTGCAACAGTAAGATCTCATGATCAATAGTGTCAAAAGCTGAAAAAGGTCTAGGAGGACAAGGACTGCTGCACCACCTGAGTCAGTAATGAGAGACATGTCTTTAAATACTTTCAGGTCTCAACGCCATGATAACACCTAAAGCCAAATTGGTAGATCCCAAATAAATTCTTGGAGTTAAGATGATCAACCAAAAGATTATAAATAATTCTTTCGAATATTTTAACCAAAAACGACAATAGGGAAATTGAATGAAAATGAACTTAACACACCAGGATCTAATTCTGCCATTTTAATACAGGGTCACACCACTGCTTGTTTAAAAAATGAGAGCACAATGCCGTCACTAATAGAACCATTTATAACATCTAACAATACTGGACCCAGGACATCAAAAGCCTTCAGTAATAGGTGTAGTGGAACAAAATCAAAAGGACAAAAGGTAGGTCTAAGTGTGTCAATAGTACTTTTTAGCTGTGAAAGTGAAACAGCGTCAAAGGCATTTCTAAACAGTGCCATGATTAAGAACAGGAAGTACATAACCCGTTGGAACAACACCAGAGTGGATAGTATCGATTTTGAAGACAAAGAATGAAAGAAACTGGTGACATGAATGAACAGTACTATTTAATCCCATCCCTGAACAAGGGTAAAGCCAGCATTCATTGAACATGAATAATAATAACGATGTAGTTATCGTAACAACTCGAGATTAACATCAAACTATGTAACATCAAAATTCAATAGCAACTGTCTGAAAAGTGCACTTAATGCAGAAAACCTAACAATGAAATACACAAAATTGTGCAATTTTCTCACAAAACAGAGTAAGAAAAAATGAATTTGCAGAGACATTGGGTCAAAGTGACTCAGTTCAGGCTCTTGAGGGTAAAAATTTGTCCACGATTTAAATTTCATAATAGACCAGAATCCTGTCAAGGATTTTAAAAATTCTAAACATCCATGCCGGGCCTGCGGGTCAACTTTTAGTTTTACCTTTATAGATAGCCATTTAAATAGCAATCGATTTTTACTGTACAACTAACTTTCAAGGTGAAAAATTTACTACGTGGCACTTACCGAACAATAATAAAGTGGCAAGAATCCCCAAGATATTGCAAAAAATGCAGCTAAATTACCAAGTAAACTGTTTAACGTAAAATTGATAGCATTAACTTGAAATCTTCGGTCAACAATAAACACAACGACGTTATAGTTATGTCACAGCACAAAGAACAATAGTAACTGTATAATAAGTAACGCTGTGTCTAGGTGTCCAAAAGCCGGACTCCAAATTTCATTCTAAGAATTATTTTGAGGTTAATATAGCAAAGGAAAACTTCAGCTTCTGGAAAATTCTCATCTGTTTTCATCTGGGCCTATTTCAGGAATGGGCCTAATGCTGCAGCATTAATAGCACCCACCTTAATCCGGCCCTGCCTGAGGTTGACGCAGATTTGTGTCAAGATTTATTGGTGGGGACAGCAGTGGTGACTAGGGTGACCAGTGGGTATCTCTTATGACTGAAGTAGGCATTTCTGCATAATCACTTTGCTAAGCCATTTGTTCAAATGTTATAAAATGCTGAAAATAAAAACATATGCATTCCATTAAACCTGCCAGCATACAATTGCCATGTGAGTTGGGGTGCAGGTTCACCAGTGAATGTGGAGCTTAGACAGGAAAGATTGAAAGAGTAGAATAACCCTGGTAGACAAATCGCTCATCTACTGACCTTCTTTGTCGGGGTAAACATGTTCAGTAAGGCCTGGTAGAGTCAGGTTTAAGTTCTTGTTCTTTTAATGTGCGTACCTAAACATGGCGGACTGTGACAGATTAAGAACAAAGAAGAAGAAAAGGAAAGAAATGCTAAATGCACATGCACAATCAGCAAAAAAGAAGAGTTTGAATTAAAGATTTATCTTCTTTACCACACAGAATCTGAGGAAGTGTTAGTTTTATTTTATATAGTGTTTTTTTTTTTTTTACATAATACTATCCTTAAATGTTAAACAATTTTCTTTATAATTTTGCTTCATATATTACAGCTATTAGGCTAGCAGTTTCTAATGAATAATACTTATTACTAACTTAATACCAACGTTATTCAATTAAACTTTATCCTATTGTGAGTGCTTTGTCTGATGTTATGTGCTTTCTTGTTAACTACTGAATACTAAAGAGCTAAATGTCTGCAGCACTCCAGACTTGTTAAAAGCAGTGCACAACAACAACATAACCTGAACTCAGTGCAAACTCCTAACGGAAAGATGGTGTAAGCCATTTGTCCAAATTCACAAAAAGCCACTAAACATTTCAGAAATAAAAGCAAAGTGGAAAAATTCCAGTAGTTCTTGCAATGTGACAATGGAGACAAGGTGACCCTGAGCTTCTGTGAGCCTTTTATCAAGTTAGCAGCCTGCCTCTTATCATCCCTGCTATACTTCTAAGAGTGTGAGGCTGGATCAGCATCAGCAGCGGGCCGTGTTGACAGGCTGTCTGGGCGATCGTTCAGTTTGCTCATCAAGGGTTTTTGTTTTTTGCAGTTTGATGCCACCCTGGATGTGCTTTCTTCAGTCATCGTTATATGGCGTTACAGCAATGCAGCAGCTGTGCACTCAGCACACCGGGAATACATGTGAGTACACGTTCACCACATTTGTGTGAATCGAGTTTAAAAAGAAGCAAGCCTTCCCATGAGCAATGTTTTTTTTGTGTTTGTTTTAAGCTGAATTAAAGTAATTTACAGAAATCTGAATGGACTGCATGAAGTAAGGCTTTGTTATCCAGGATTTGGGTCAGCCTTTACTTAGAGGAGCCCACTTGGTGACCAGTGAATATTCTGCACTGTACAGATGTTTGCTGATTACCTTCAATATGCTCCTTTCATAATAACCACTCGTTTAGTTGTTTTTTTCTGCCCATTTTGCATTTAACACTAGAAAAAGAAGATTAGGCAGATGTTCAGCAAATGAGGGCTTTTCCAAAAGCAGCAGCAGCAGCACCTACCTGCATTTATTAACAAGAAAAACAAGAAGTTGATTTTGTGCATATCACTGTGGGATGACACAACGGTTCTTGGATATTTTTTTTGAAAAGCATCTCAAATCAATAGAAGTGGCAATGCAGCTACATCTATTAAATTAAATAAAGCTACATATTTTAAAAGAATACCTCAGCCAAAAATTAATTTTGATACAGTACGTTATTTACCCAATTTAGTTTGTAGTGCACTCTTAAAAATAAAGATGCCAGAGTGGTTATTCAGAATGATGCCATAGAGCAGTGGTGTCGATCTCCAGCCCTGGAGGGCCGCAGTGGCTGCAGGTTTCCATTCTAACCATCTTCTTAATTAGTGACTAGTTTTTGCTGCTAATTATTTCTTTTAAATAAACTCAGACACCTTAGTTGTTTCTTTTTCCTTAATTAGCAGCCAAACAATAATGAGACACAAAATGAGTCGCCACATGACCAGCTCACCTGTGCCCATCACAAAATATCTAAAATTAAAGAAAAGTGAAGGCCTCATTAAGGTTGATCTCTCAGGTCACCAACACATTTGGATGGTAAAATGTCTGCTGTGGCAGAATGAGAGCAGCAAGAAGCCATGGAATTAAATAACGGGTTTAATTAACAGCAAGAACTGGCTTCTCATTAAGAAACTGGTTGCAGTGAAATTGGTTGGCGTTTGAAGCCCCAGTTTAGCTGGTCATCTGTCGGCTCGTTTCACATCTCACTTCTGTTTGGCTGCCATTTAATGAGGAAACAAATCAATTCAGAGGACTGTATCCGTCTAACTGGGCTATTAAAATGAAGGGCAAAAAAAGTGAATTAGCAGTAAACACTGGCCACTGATTAGGAAAACGGTGAGAATGAAAACCAGTAGCTGCTGCGGCCCTCCAGGCCTGGAGTTCGACACCCGTGCCATAGAGGAACCATTTTTGGTTCCCAAAAAACCCATCCACATGAAGAGTTCAGGAAGAACCTTTATTTATTTAGATACATAACAGGCTCCGTATATTAAATAGGCCATGAATACATGGCAACAGATTTGTGAAATATCAATGGCTCATGATTTTAAAAGGACGGTTGCTAAATATGTACGGTAATACAGGGTTTGTTAATCTGATTGTGTCCTCCTAGGTAGCCAACCACACCTTAAAGATTTCAGCTTTTATTCTACATATTAGGTGTTTTTTTTAAAGCGCAAGGAACCAAGAGTCCTTCCCAGAATGAAATGTTGGTTTGTCAAGCAATAGTTCTATGTGGAACCACACAGCCCAGTAAAGAACCATAAAGTGATATTAAAAAAACATTTTTTAGAATGTGGTGACTGAGAAAAATGTTTCATCTCATGTTTACATAGAAAAAATTATATAACAAAGTTTCTGATAGAATGGGACCTGATACTGGACAACAGCGCACAATATCAGAAATGTCCATGAAAAAATTTCGCATTACTCACGTTACATAATCCACGCATCAAGTCACCCAATCATATGCTCTAAATGAGCAAAACGCATGTAGTTTTTTGCTAATATATTGTTAGATAACTACAGAAAATAAAAGTATTGCTCAAACAGGGTTGTGCTTTTGAATTAATGTCGAGACTCTTGACTAAATAATGAGGGAGAGTGTCAGGTCTATAATTTTTGTAGGCCACTACTACAAACTACACAGGCTAAGTAACATGTAAAAAAGTATCATTTTGGGTGGAGTGTTCCATTAATACATTCTTGTTTATCATGGTACTGAAGAGAGATGGCATATTACATGTTTTACAAATTATGAAGGGAATTAGTCCAGTGGATCAAGACTGTTACTTTAAAATTAGTTCATCAAGGACACAGGGACGCAGTTGGAAACTTGTTAAGAGTAAATTTCTCAAAAACATTAGGAAGTTTTTCTTCACACAGACAAACAGACACTTGGAATAAGCTATCAAGTAGTGTGGTAGACAGTAAGACTTTAGGGACTTTCAAAACTTGACTTGATGTTTTTTTTTTGGAAGAAATAAGTGGATAGGACTGGCGAGCTTTGTTGGGCTGAATGGCCTATTCTTGTATAGAGTGTTCTAATGTTGTAATGTTGACGTGAAAATACAAACTGTGCATGTGACAATATTAGTACTACTTAGGTACAGCATCTTTAGAATTACTACATGAGGAGACAGCACCAGATGCTTGGTGGGTATATAGGAGGCCTTAGTCTTAACTCCTCTCTCTTAGTTCCTATATGAAAGCACATATGTGGGTATTGGAGGTGCAAAGTGGATTCCGGCATAATTCTACATGTCAACCTAGTATTTTATTCTTTGTTAGTTGAAGAGAAACCAACTCAACATGTCCAACAGTTATCTTGAATAGGTATTGCCCTTGAGAAATCCTATGGGAACAATAGCCAAAGATGAAATGTCAATGAGCTGCCAAAAATGTAGGGAAAAATTGGCTTCTGGGGATATCTAAGCGGGTGGCACGGTGGCGCAGTGGTAGCGCTGCTGCCTCGCAGTAAGGTGACCTGGGTTCACTTCCCGGGTCCTCCCTGCGTGGAGTTTGCATGTTCTCCCCGTGTCTGTGTGGGTTTCCTCCGGGCGCTCCGGTTTTCTCCCACAGTCCAAAGACATGCAGGTTAGGTGGATTGGAGATTCTAAATTGGCCCTAGTGTGTTTGTGTGTGCCCTGTGTTGGCTGGGATTGGCTCCAGCAGACCCCCGTGACCCTGTGTTCGGATTCAGCGGGTTGGAAAATGGTTGGATGGATGGATATCTAAGCTATAAGACATAATGCAATGAGAGAAGTAATGCAGGAGACAGAGAGAGAACAGCACAACATTAGAATTTTGAATGTCCACCAGATGCCCTTTAAAGAGCACGAGCATTTTGTTTTGGTCACTTTGTGCAAATGATGACCTTCAGGACGCTATTGATCCCACTGGTACCCTGAAAGTCATGATTTTGCATACACAAAAGTGCAAAGTATATGTAAGAATCCTCTTATGTAATAAGTTGACTCTCTGATTTCATCTTCACAATATATTATTTACATACAGTGGGACTCAGAATCATCTCTGATGCCACATTCCATTCCTCATTATTCTCCAGTCATTTACTCTGACAAATGCATGTCACTGCTACTCTGGGAGCCCAAGACGTGATCTGTGAGGCCAATAGGGAGCTTCTTGGGTTTAAATACTGTTACACTGTGGACTGAATTGTCCAACCACTGACCTCTCAGTGCTGCAACCTTTACTTATAAAAGTTTTAATGTATGTGTGTATTATACAAATGTAATTCAAACTCAATTATGTAAGGAAATAAAATATTTGAAAAAAAAAAATGTACTGTACATATAGTACATTTTGAAAGTATTCAGGCCCCAGCACCTTTTACACATTTTGGGGGGTTGCCAACAAGGATCCTGAGCTGCTTCTTCTTGTGGTGGGTGCAGCAACGTGCTGTACCAGGGAATGTTCCCCAACCTGACATGACCTGTTATGTTACAACCTTGTGGTAAACTTTTTTAAATACATTTTTCCCCACATCAAGCCACACTCAATACCCCAGAATGACAAAGTGAAAAAAGGATTTTTTAGAAAATTTTCAGATTTCTTAAAATTAAAAACTGAAATTTCCCATTGACACAGGTATTCATACCCTCTACTCAGTAGTTTATTGAAGCCCCTTTTGCAGCAATTACAGCCTGGAGTCTTGTTGGGTTTGATGCAACGAGCTTCAAATACATGAATTTGGGGATTTCCTGCCATTCTTCTTTGCAAATCCTCTCAAGCTCTGTCAGATTGGCTGGAGGCCATTAGTGGAAAGATGGATTCAGGTCTCTCTAGTCTGGCTCTGACTGGACCACTCAAGATCGGGCACAGATAGTGATGGGGTTTAAATACTATCTGAAGCCATTGCAATAAATGAAAGGATACCCAAAATCATAGACTGCCCAGAGAATACCTGGGCTAAGTTAGACACAGTCCAGAAGACTTCTTCACTTTGCCAAGGATACCAGGCCCTTAGAGTTTAATTTTTGACAAATTCTGTATAAACTTTTCCACTTCCCATCCCTTTAACCATTTTTTATTTAATACATTTTAAACCTTACATATTTTTTGTTTTATTATTTCCTTATTATTTTGGCACATTGTGTTTTTTTTCTTTTGTTTAATTTGATCTTTTTTGTAGTACAGTAATCGCTGCTGAAATTCTCTACATTACCATACACAGTGTGAGGCAGAAGAACAAACTGAATTTGGCAGTGGTCAATTTAGAGGGAAGGCTGCGTGAAAAACACTGGACAAAAGAGATGTACTTTATTACAAAAACCGTGTATACAGTACTTTTCCACAATTACCAGACGCAAGAAAAGGACTTTTTCATTACAGAGTTATTCGTTCATTGATCAAATAAAGCACTGAGAATTGTGTACTTACTCATACAAATATATACTGCTTAAAAAAAATTAAAGGAACACTTTTTAATCCGAGTATAGCATCAAGTCAATGAAACTTCTGGGTTGATCTGGTCAGTTAAGTAGCAGAGGGGGTCGTTAATCAGTTTCAGCTGCTTTGATGTTAATGAAATTAACAACAGGTGCACTAGAGAGGCAATAATACGACGACCCCCAAAAACAGGAATGGTTTAACAGGTGGAGGCCACTGACATTTTCCCTCCTCATCTGTTTTTTCACTAGTTTTGCATTTGGCTACGGGCAGTGTCACTACTGGTAGCAAGAGGTGATACCTGGACCCTTCAGAGTTTGGTTGCACAGGTAGTCCAACTTCTCCAGGATGGCACATCAATACATGCCATTGCCCGAAGGTTTGCTATGTCTCCCAGCGCAGTCTCAAGGGAATGGAGGAGATTCCAGAAGACAGACAGTTACTCTAGGAGAGCTGGACAGGGCCGTAGAAGATCCTTAACCCATCAGCAGGATCGGTATCTGTTCCTTTGGGCATGGAGGAACAGGATGAGTACTGCCAGAGCTCTACAAAATGACCTCCAGTAGGTCACTTGTGTGAATGTCTCTGACCAAACAATCAGAAACAGACTTCATGAGGGTGGCCTGAGGGCCCAATGTCCTCTAGTGGGCCCTGTTCTCACTGCCCGGCACCGTGAAGCTCGATTGGCATTTGACATAGAATACAAGAATTGGCAGGTCCACCACTGGCGTCCTGTGCTTTTCACAGATGAGAGCAGGTTCACCCTGAGCACATGTATCATGATGTATTAGGTATCAGGATGAAATCCTTGGACCCATTGTCAGACCCTATGCTGGTGCAGTGGGTCCTGGGTTCCTCCTGGTGCACGGCAATGCCTGGCCTCATGTAGCGAGAGTATGCAGGCAGGTCCTGGAGGATGAAGGGATTGATACCATTGACTGGTCCCCATGCTCACCTGACCTAAATCCAATAGAACACCTCTGGGACATTATGTTTTGGTCCATCTGCCGCCGTCAGGTTGCACCTCAGACTGTCCAGGAGCTCAGTGATTCCCTGGTCCAGATCTGGGAGGAGATCCCCCAGGACACCATCCATCGTCTCTTTTGGAGCATGCACTGACATGGTCAGGCATGCATACAAGCTCATGGGGGCCATACAAACTACTGAGTATGATTTTATGTTGCTGCAATGAAATCTCGGCAAAAGGAACTATCAGGCCGCATCATTTTTTCACTTTGATTTTCAGGGTGCCTTTGAATTCAGCCCTTTGTAGTTTGATAATTTTCATTTCCATCAAACGATGTGGCATCCTTTCATTCTTAACACATTACCAATCCATATCAGTAGAGATATCCAGCAGTATTTTTCCCCATTGAGATCTGATGTGTTTTCAAAGTGTTCCATTAATTTTTAGAGCAATTTTATAAAGGAAATTACTAATTATTTTTTTTATCAAATTTTTATTTATAAAATGATAAAGGAATACAATAAAAGTAAACCAATAATATTAACTGATTTTTGAGCTATGTAAGAACAAAAACAAACAACCCTCCACTGGTGCCCACTACTGATGAGCAAACATTGCCGAGTTCACATCACTGTAAGTTACCTGAAATCACGGAAATGTTTGCGATATTCACCCAACTTGATGAACCGCATTAAAGTCAATGGGGAAGGACTAGCTGAACTAGATTTGACTGGACTATAGTGGTGCAGTCGCAGTCGTCTTTAAAGTGTCCCTGAGGGCTAGGTAAATAATCAGCAAATTCACTGTGAATAACGCTTTGGCAAAATTTGTTGTTCAACACTAGTGACCACTCCACCTGAGATTGCTGATTAAACAGAAACACAATAACAAATAAAACAAAGAGATGATTGCTAAAAATCACACACAAACCCCATGCAAGGCAAAGTAATGGGGGGGATGTGGAATGGTGGACTGGAGAAACTGCCTCATGGAGCACTCCAACCAGCTCTTTACTAACTGAACAGCATAATGCCTGTGATGAAGAGCAGAGATGTTGATTCAGGATGCAGAAAGTTCAAGAAGGGTAAGATTACAAAATAAAGTTTTCCTGACTGCAGGAGAGCCAAGGCCAGGAGATTTCTAGTGAGTGGCTTAAAGCAACTTAGCTATAATGGTTGCATTCATTAAAAGCCATCGCCTGGAGAGAGGAAGGGAAAGTGAGGAAAGACAAGAAGAAAGGTCTAGGAAGAGAAGAACTTGAGTGAGCAAAGGAATGGGAAAAGTAAGAATCATGGAGGGGGATTAAGCCATATAGTGCCAGAGAACTTTTCTACAACATGTGGAGGAAAGTGCCAAAGACTTTAGGAGGATAAAAATTACATAAGGGATCTAATTCTAGTCCCATGAGATAACGTCTCACAGGAAGTAGGGTAAAGTCTATGATCAAATTTAAATTGTGTGTGCTGGTGATTAGGATTTTTAGAGCAATTTTTAATATTCAGAGACATGGTTTCCCAGCACAACACAAAGGATGGGGGAACGTCTGGGACTTGATTGGGAGAGTTTTGAGGGATTAGAGACCAGATACCAGTTTGGACTTATGTGTTATGTGTTAAAGGGATGAATCAAATGGGACAGGAGATTAATTGGAAGAGGGAAAGAGAGGGGGACTCCACATGTCCTTAGCAAAGACCTCGGCTAAACATAGAAAAAGTAGGACGTGTAAATGATAGGACACATAAATCGAAGAGAAAGGACCACCTCGAGCCCTGACTCATTAAATAAACCTCCTAGTCCAGTTATATCATACTGACACCAAGGGGGGTTGGAAATTGGAGGGCCACTGATATTTACGTCAGAATTGTGAAATAAAAGAGTGTGGAGGTGCCATCTTGGAAGAAGATCCATCAATTTTTTAACACTTATTCACATCTGAAGACATTATTTATTATAGCTGTGTTTTAGCTTTTGTGATATTTTCTTTTCTGCACTGCAAGGGACTTTCATTTCTTCTAGCTTCTTTGATAGTCACCTGCATATTTTCTCATTTGGATGAAGGTTTCCTATTAGACTGTCATGAGCCCAAAACTTCTATTTCAGGCATCTGCACTTGTGCCTTTAATAAGCACAAAACAAACCAACTCAAACAGCTACAGCCGGTGTTTCTAAAGAGCTTCTAGAGCAACACTTAGCCGTTTACCATCTGTGACCAGTCAGTGCCCACTGCGGGACAAGCCCTCATTAAAGGCACTCTTACAGTCTTAAGGGGGCTGTGAACTAAAACCAAAAATGAATAGCTGTAAAAATGTATTACATTAAATAATAAGGCACTAGTGTGTTCATTAATTGTGTATAGTGCACAAAACAAAGCTGAGTTACATTGCTGTGTTTAATAAGAAAGTGTTGAGTTTTGGAGCCGGTGTTCTGTCACATTAAGTCACCATTGTTAAGTGACAGGGTCCAGATATGATGATTGTAAGTTACTAGGAGGTAGGCTGGTGTTTCTTTCAGATTTAGATTGAAGAGTTAAACAGTTTTTAAGGAGGCTGATTCAACTGGACGTCAGCTTCTTCTCACTTCAGACAGATATGTTGGCTTATTTCTCTGTATTATTTAGAAGAGTGAGACTGGAGATAATGTATGAGTGCTGTCTATTTGTTGTCTCTTGGATTGATGACCTTACACCAACTTTAGTTCCAATGTTTCGTGAACTCCACACACACACACACACACCCACCACTGGATGCACTCGTATCTCTGACATTCTAGAGTTTGTCTTGAAGACTCTCCTTAGCTCATCCTTCATCTGGTATGGAGCTGATGTTCTTGCACCCACAATGATTTCACAGAGTGCACATGCGTTGTTTATGGGCAGTGCCTATAAATGCCACTATGAATGGGTTGGGATGCAATCACTACAGATGAACAGGATCAGACACTGAGCTGAATGACAATATTAAATTGTTCAAATGATGGAGGCTTCTACTGTACAGTTGGATCAAAACAAGATCAGACGATACATGTAGGGATAGAGCGGGGTTTGGCACATGTCGGGACCTGGCATAATGTTGTGAAGATGCTGATTTTAACTTAACTGGCCTGGTTTAAACAGGTGTAGGTGTTATTGTCTTTCTGCCAAGCCATAGACTGGCACCTCTCTGGGCAGTTCTTGCCTTGCATTCCATGTTGACCCACTAACCCAAACCACCCGGAGCTGATTTAACTAAGCTTGATAACCAATAAGATAAATTTATCACAGCTCGCATTCTTTCCATCAGTACAGATCATTTCCATTTGTGACAAAACTTAGTGAAGGTGATGGCTGTAACTGCTTGAGATTCTAGTGCAGAAAAAATGTAAAGGAATGAGTTATATTTACAAATACTGCATGTGACGAGCAGCTTATTTTTAGAAGAATTGACTTCATAGCACAGACAGTCAGTCTGCAAAAAGTGACAATTTAAACTAGCTGCTAGGTACAAAAAAAATCTCTCTTTATTTATTAAGCTAATTAATGTTAGTCCTTGAGGTCCAGCTTTCTGTATGATTCCAGCCTGATCTGTTGTGACAGTTTGCTGTCGTTCAGTTTAAAACAAAGCTCTTCAGTGAGCACACGCGACATGTGAACGTATGCTGTTTGCAGAAGAGGCTCTAGGTTAGATTTACAGTTTGGCCCAACAGTACTGTTCTGTCGCATTTTTGGTTTTGGATTAGTGCTGTGATTTTTTTTCCCCTAAAAAGAACAATTTCCTATTAACCAGGAAGCAAATGGTGATACATTGGCAGTTTATTTCATCTTCTGTTTCTTAAAAAGCACAAATGCATTTATCTTTTGAGTACGATTTTAATCTGACAAGCTCAGTAATGGAGTTGACATGCTCAGATTATTTCCTAGTAGACTCCTAATGCTTTTAGAGGTTGACCATTTTGATCAGAGTCTGCTGTAGATGTGCACTGGACCCATAAAGCATCCTGGGATGGCGCTAGAATGGTGTTCTTACTTGTTTGTGATGTGTGCATCATTTACAGTACTTCTCAGGCTTTGCTTACTTTATTCTGAAGTTTTCTATAATTTTATTAAGTATTTTATGATTCAGAATTCTCAGATGCCCTGAGAGCGTGATGTGAGGTAAAGCCACAAACCCACACGTTAAACTGACATCCTAAACTCAACTGAGCCCTTCTTTGGAGCTGTTAGCCTGCAACCAAAATTTTGTAGTTGTTCTGAATTAACATACTTTGCCAAATAAACACACTGCATGCCTAATCTTAATATATTTTCTGCATTCATTCATCCATTTTCCACTTTTTTATTTAGCTTTGAGTTTGACAGAATTGAACGCAATACAGCAAATACAGTGGGATGCAAAAGTTTGGGGAACCTTGTTAATAGTCATTATTTTCCTGTATAAATCGTTGGTTGTTACGATAAAAAATGTCAGTTAAATATATCATATAGTTGACACACACAGTGATATTTGAGAAGTGAAATGAAGTTTATTGGATTTACAGAAAGTGTGCAATAATTGTTCAAACAAAATCAGGCAGGTGCATAAATTTGGGCACCACAAAAAAGAAATGAAATCAATATTTAGTAGATCCGCCTTTTGCAGAAATTACAGCCTCTAAACGCTTCCTGTAGGTTCCAATGAGAGTCTGGATTGTGGTTGAAGGTATTTTGGACCATTCCTCTTTACAAAACATCTGTAGTTCATTCAGGTTTGATGGCTTCCGAGCATGGACAGCTCTCTTTAACTCACACCACAGATTTTCAATTATATTCAGGTCTGGGGACTGAGATGGCCATTCCAGAACGTTGTACTTGTTCTTCTGCATGAATGCCTTAGTGGATTTTGAGTAGTGTTTCGGGTCGTTGTCTTGTTGAAAGATCCAGCCCCGGCGCAGCTTCAGCTTTGTCACTGATTCCTGGACATTGGTCTCCAGAATCTGCTGATACTGAGTGGAATCCATGCGTCCCTCAACTTTGACAAGATTCCCAGTCCCTGCACTGGCCACACAGCCCCACAGCATGATGGAACCACCACCATATTTTACTGTAGGTAGCAGGTGTTTTTCTTGGAATGCTGTGTTCTTTTTCCTCCATGCATAACACCCCTTGTTATGCCCAAATAACTCAATTTTAGTTTCACCAGTCCACAGCACCTTATTCCAAAATGAAGCTGGCTTGTCCAAATGTGCTTGAGCATACCTCAAGCGGCTCGGTTTGTGCTGTGGGCGGAGAAAAGGCTTCCTCTGCATCACTCTCGCATACAGCATCTCCTTGTGTAAAGTGCGCTGAATGGTTGAACGATGCACAGTGACTCCATCTGCTGCAAGATGATGTTGTAGGTCTTTGGTGCTGGTCTGTGGGTTGACTCTGACTGTTCTCACCATTCATCGCTTCTGTCTATCCGAAATCTTTCTTGGTCTGCCACTTCGAGCCTTAACTTGAACTGAGCCTGTGGTCTTCCATTTCCTCAATATGTTCCTAACTGTGGAAACAGACAGCTTAAATCTCTGGGACAGATTTCTTTATCCTTCCCCTAAACCATGATGGTGAACAATCTTTGACTTCAGGTCATTTGAGAATTGTTTTGTGACCCCCATGTTGCTACTCTTCAGAGAAAATTAAAGGAGGAGGGAAACTTACAATTGACCCCCTTAAATACTCTTTCTCATTATAGGATTCACTTGTGTATGTAGGTCAGGGGTCACTGAGCTTACCAAGCCAATTTGAGTTCCAATAATTAGTTCTAAAAGTTTTGGAATCAATAAAATGACAACGGTGCCCAAATTTATGCACCTGCCTGATTTTGTTTGAACAATTATTGCACACTTTCTGTAAATCCAATAAACTTCATTTCACTTCTCAAATATCACTCTGTGTGTCTCCTATATGATATATTTAACTGACATTTTTTATCATGACAACCAACGATTTATACAGGAAAATAATGACTATTAACAAGGTTGCCCAAACTTTTGCATCCCACTGTAGCTGAGGTGGCCTTCCAACTGCTGTGCCACTGTACCTAGATAGTGTGGTGGTCGGCTGGGGGCTGTGCCCAGTCGTGACACCTGGACGGACCAGGAGAGGGACTGGCAGCCGCCCTGCCTGGTTTGGGGGCCACGGGGTCTGAGCATGGAAGCTCAACCCTGTAAACGCCTGTGACCACCGCCAGGGGAGCTGCACGGCCTAATGAGCCCATCTCGGCAGGAACGCAGCCACACCCAGAGGTGCAGCCGGAAGGAGATCAACAAGCACCTGCAGCACCTCCGGGTGGGCTATAAAAGAGGCCAACAGTCACCACTCCGGGCTGCAGTCGGGAGGAACAGGACAGAGCTTAGCGGAGAGGAGAGGAGTGGAGGCAGTAAAGGACTTATTAAAGGACTCAAGAGGGTAATTGGTGCAGGGGCACTGTGTGCTGTGAACTTTGTAAATAAACGTGTGCTTTTGAAGACATGGTGGTGTTTGTCTGTCTGTGTCCGGGGCTGGAGTCCACAATAGATATATAGATTAGACACCATATGAACTTATAATCGATATATAGATAGACTGTGTTGGGCTGGCACCCTGCCCAGTGATTGTTTCCTGCCTTGCGCCCTGTGCTGGCTGGGATTGGCTCTAGCAGACCCCCATGACCCTGTGTTAGGATATAGCTGTTGGATAATGGCTGGATGGATAGATAGATAGATATTAATGTACCTAGTCATGTATTTATTTATTTAAAGAGCTTCTGTAGAAGCCCAAACTTTCCAGTATGAACAAATTAAGTTCTATCTACCTAGCTATACACATACACTATGGTCTGAACACACACCAGAATGACTAAAGAGGATGAAAGTTTAAAAAGAAACAACGCCCAATGAGGCATTATGCAGATGTATTGCTGTTGGTATAAATGAGCCCCAGTAGTATTTCTTGACACACTTCTGCTGAATGTGTACAGAGTGAAGAGAAAAGGAGACAGGACTGTTCCTGATGGTGCTCCAGTGTTGCTCACATCCACATCAGAAACAGTCCTTGAGTCTCACAAACTGTGGTCTGCCCATCAGAGAGTCCATTGTCTGGGACATCATAGGCTTATCCAACTACATATTTCTGAGTTAAACCCTTAACGGGGATGGTTGAATAATATTGAAGGTGCTGGAGAAATCAAAAGATATAATCCTCACTGCTGCCAGCTTTGTCCAGGTGAGAATAGGCCTTGTGCAGCAGAAAGATAATTGTATCCTCCACTCCAATTTTTGGCTGACAGACAAACTGCAGTGGGTCCAGAGGTCTACCTCATACAGTCCAGGACCAGTCTCTCAAGGGTCTTCATGACTGAGATGCAAGCGCCACTGCTCTGTAGTTAATAGGTGAAGAGGTGCCTGCCTTCTTTGATACAGGATCAATGCTGGATGTTTTCTACAGCAGTGCCACTTAATGGAGACTTCCTAACAAAATTAGTTTACTCATATTGTATAAGACTTCTAATTTAGTGATGCTGTATAAAGTAAAAATGTCAGTCAGTCAGTCAGTTGTCCAATCCAATTCCACAGGGGTCTGCTGGAGCCAATCCCAGCCAGCACAGGGTGCAAGGCAGGAAAATCAAGCAGGGCGCCAGCCCACTGCAGGACACACACACACACACCAAGTACACAATAGGGTTTATCACAATATTGTATTAGACACTTGTATTAAAAGTATTCTAATATTTTATGCAGGATGCTTCATATGGTGTCACAAATGAACATGTGAAGCTGCAAAACACAATAGTTGTATTTCCACATTTTTCATAAAGACTGTTATCCACCAAAAAGGGGCTCTATTTAAAAAACATTTGCACAGATGAGAGCATAAAAGTTGGAGACAGTGATGCCTGCCAGAATAAGATTAATTGTTATAACACTGCCTGCCAGCAGAGGGTGGTGTTGAGTTGGCTTCATAAATAATTTGTGCTTGCTCAAAGTGTGCCAACATGTTAGTGAAGCATAAGAGCACAAGACAGTTTCCTTGTTGATTGCAGCTAAAACATTTAGCATCATAAGGGCTGTGTTGTTCAGTTATATGTCTTAAAACATGTATGAATTTGGCAAGACATTTAATATTATTTGTAGGTCCAGTTAAATTTTGATGGGATCAGTTTACTGAGATTGATGTGCTGGCTTTGAACTTTGATCCTTTAGTGGACTGTGAAAGCTGAGAAATTGTTTTGGAGTTTCATAGACTGTTTAGTTCTTTATTTTATAACTTATAACTTTTATAGCTGGCTGTTGCACTGCTGCTGAAGTGCTTTATGTCTACAGTTTGACGCAATATAAAGAGATTCATACTCATGCAAGCAGAATCCTGAGACGCTTGTTAAGTGGTCACAGGGTCACACGTCTGGTCAAACAGCTAAAGAAGCAGACCATAAACCTCAAGGCTACCATTTCAGTTGGCCACCCTGACATGCCGTGTGACATCAAGCAAGCCACTTAACCTTGTGGTGCCACAAATATGGCACTTTGTGAAATTTATAGTGCTTGTCTTCATCATGGCGCAGTGTAAAAATAGGACGTTTACCTGAAGGGAGCAACGGTTGGCTGAATAAGGTCAGTCAAGGATATGACAAGAGAGTGACATGTGTATCCTTTTATTGTGGCATATCTGTTGTGACAGATAGGGGGCACTGTTGTCCCCTTGAACCCTCGGATCAGACGCCAGACACCAGATAAAAGTCCAATTATTAAATTTATTATAATAATAATGTGCACAAAGCACCCTACACTCCACTATACTCATACACAATAAAAAAATCAATAATCAATACACAATAATCCTCTTCTCCCAGACGCGTTGTCACCCTGCCACCCGACTCAGCCTGCCCGTCTGGGATCTCTCACAGTCTTTTATAGTCCATGACCCGGACGTGCTTCTGATCCCTCAGGTCATGCGATTACCCAGCACTTCCGGGTCAGGTGAAAACACCTTTTCTTCGTCAGCCCGGACGCACTTTATTTCTTCTGTCCTCATGACATGGAAGTACTTTCTGGCTATATAGAAAATAAACATCTCTGAGCCTCCCTGCAGTGTCCCCTGGTGGCCCCGACGTTATCCAGCAGGGCTGTGTACTAAAACTACATAGTCCATGATGCCCTGCTGGAATTTGGGGCATCTGCATGTCACAGGGAGGGCTCCCTCTGGCGACCTGGGTGTATTGGCCGGGATGAATGGCCGGCCATAGTCCACACTGTATTCCCTATCATGTTTGTAGGTTTTATAGGTTTATAGGGTTACTAGCTGTACAACCCATCTTAGGCCGGAGTTATACTTCACGTGATGCGACGCATGCTGCTGCGGACGCTCCTGCTACGCAAGCGTTGTAGTTTTTATAATTGCGCGTGTACTTTACGTAAATCTGGAGGAATCCACCAGGTGGCAGTGCGAGATATTATCACGGTGAGAACAGGTTCGGCTTCTCTGTGTTGTGAATTGCCTAGAACACCTATTAAATTCCGATGACACCTTACAGCAATATCTCTGAAAATTATGTTTATTGATTAAATCCATCAATCCAGGGATGTGTCCATTCCAGCAAGCATTGGGTACGAGTGAGAAACAATCCCTGGACGAGGCCTCAGCTCATCGCAAGGTGAACACAAGCACACACATACACTAGCGTCATTTTAGCGGCACCAAATCCCCAAATCTGCATATCTTTGGAAGGAAACCGGAGCACAGTGTGGAATACAAGCAGGAAATACTAGCAACATAACTCCCTGCGAGACAACAGTGCTATTGCTCCGCCGCCGTGTCACCCCCATGTGTGTAATTATTCTCCTCAAGTGTGTAATTATTAACAGTATTCATTATTTAAACGCAATTATTTGTAAAATGTAACATACACACTTTAATGCATTTTATCACGAAAGTGATATCAAGTACAAATCTAAAGATTCTAAATGTGCAGAGAGTTGGAATATCATACAGTACTTTTAATTTGTTCTGTGTGGTGATCTATTGCTGCTTGCTGCTGCTGTCAGGTCCAAGAAGCTCGTAGCGATTAAAAACTGGGATGACGTTTACGATGGTCTGCATTAATGATAAAGTAAACTACGAGGTTAAAGTGGACATTTCGAGATTAAAGCCGAAATTTCCACTTTAATCACAAAATACACGATTTCACCATGTCCTTTATTTTTTTCTCATTGGTTAAAATACAGCGCTATACATTATGCTGTTGTGAAGTTGCAGAAAAAAAAGACGGCACAAAAGATGTTATGTGAGACTTTTAAAATGTATCGTGTCATTACGATCGGGAATATGTGATGGTTGAATATAAAAGCACCACAAATGCATCTGTATATTGGCATTTTGCTTCACCACATCGAAGCATTCATCAAACAACGAAGCACGCACATCGATCCCTGTAGGATCTGCATAGAGGCTTTCTGTCACATGTAGATAGTAAACAGAGACTCTTAGTACATTCCGACTTTTAGCACACTGCGCCCCCTGACTTTTTGCTGGTACTGCAACTCGCGCACGCGTTGCCTTAATTTCTGAGGACCTGCTCAGAGGACGCGTGAAATGAAGGCTGGGAACGCATGGCAGCCATGATGCGGGCGCGTATGCGTTCTGAGTGTGAAGTATAAACCGGCCCTAAGACTTGTTGAAAGCTGTGCACAATCTATTGAGATGCACTTTGTAAGGCATGTCGTAATAAAGTGTATTGCTTTTGCCATTCCAACATATGGTGCATCACAAATAATTTGTAGTAATAAAATGTATAACTACAAATGTTTTTCATGGGCTGTCTGTTGAAATAACAGAGACATAGCAATCAGACGAATACACAGATACACAGACATACCGACATGCTTTTATTAAGGTGGATTAATGTCACAGTGTCACATGTACAGTGAAATGTCCTAATCGACTTACAACATGCCACTACTCTCGGCACCATGATTAGTGAGTAAAACTACCTTACCTTGAAACGTTGGTTTTTCCAACTTACCACACAATAGGAGACGCATTAAGTTTCATTTAAATCGTCCTGTACCTCTAAGGAAGACGCTATTTGGAGCCTAATACTAATCAAAGAGCTTTGTTGGATTTCTATGCTCCAGTTTTGGGATAAAAAAATATTTCTTATAAACAAAGAGATAGAATACTCCTACCTCTGTCTCCAGGGATGTATTTGTTGGCTTATTTTCCATCCAGTCTGTTTTTAAAGTTTGTGGCCTTACACCATATTTCGGTAATGGCATATTTTAGTTAGAGGGGCTGTTTGAAAGATAAGAGTGACAGGCAGACTGTGAGGGGCAAACATGGATGCCGGTGTGCTGTGGTACGGGTAGGAGTTGTGTTTCAATTTAATAAAACCAATTATTTTCTCTTGTTGTTTTGCAGGCATGTTCTCTACCAATTGCATATAGGTACTCAAAGGTGGTAGAAGAGCCTGTTCCCATCCTAAAAGAGACCTCCTTTAAAGACAGACTAACGGCTGCCAGTATGCCAAATATAACTGAGGACTTGTTCATCATCCTGCAAGGGTTTGACTGGCGTAATGCTGCAGAAGACAGATCACTGAGGGAGCAAGAAAAAGAGAAGGACAGTGGGCACTCTGATAGAAACTGGGCTCTGGGAGCCCAATGCATCTAATCCTTCAAATGAAATCCAGTGCTATGGATAACTGGTAGCAGGACAGTAAAATGGGGCAGTACTGGATTGCTGCTCAAATAGCAGAGACAACCAGTGGGAGCTGTCCCAACTGACTAGGACCAGAAGTCACCGTGAGTGGAGAATACAGAGTCTTGAGACAGGAGGAGAGTTTGAGTAAAGGCTTTCTGGCAGAAGAAAGAGTGATTAGGATGTAGAAAGTATGAGAGAGGGAGACCCGAGGTTAGGAGAGTGACGGGTTTTGTCCTAGTTACAAACAGGCAGAAGGTTTAGGGAGGCCTCAGTTACACAGCTGGTTTCTTATTTTAGAACATTACAACACTCTAGATGAGAACAGGCCATTCAGCCCAACAAAGCTCGCCAGTCCTATCCACTTATTTCTTCCAAAAAAACATCAAGTTGAGTTTTGAAAGTCCCTAACGTCTTACTGTCTACCACACTACTTGGCAGCTTATTCCAACTGTCTACCTTTCTTTGTGTAAAGAAAAACTTTCTAATGTGTGTGTGAAATTTAGCCTTAACAAGTTTCCAACTGTGTCCCCGTGTTCTTGATGAACTCATTTTAAAATAACAGTCTCGATCCACTGTATGAATTCCCTTAATAATTTTAAACACTTCAATCATGTCTCCTCTTAATCTTCTTTTGCTTAAACTGTAAAGGCTCAGCTCTTTTAACCTTTCTTCAAAATTCACTTCTAGTAGCCCTGGAATCAGCCTAGTCGCTCTTCTCTGGACCTTTTCTAGCGTTGCTATGTCCTTTATGTAGCCTGGAGACCAAAACTGCACACAGTACTCAAGATGAGGCCTCACCAGTGCATTATAAAGGTTGAGCAGAACCTCCTGTGACTTGTGCTCCACACATCATGTTATATAACCTAACATTCTGTTAGCCTTCTTAATGGCTTCTGAACACTGTCGGGAAGTCGATAGTTTAGAGTCCACTACGACTCCTAAATCCTTCTCCTAAGGTGTAGTCTCGATTTTCCGACAGCCCATTGTGTATTCAAACCTAACATTTTTACTTCCTATGTGTAATACTTTACATTTACTGACATTAAATTCCATCTGCCAAGAATCTGCCCAAGCCTGTATGCTATCCAAGTCCTTCTGTAATGATATAACGGATTCCAAATTATCTGATAATCCACCTATCTTGGTATCATCTGCAAACTGAACCAGCGTGTTACTTATATTCCTATCTAAATCATTTATATATATTAAAAATAGCAGCGGCCCTAGCACTGACCCCTCTGGAACACCACTCTTAACATCGGTCAGTTCTGATGAGGTTCCTCGCACCATCACCCTCTGCCTCCTGTGTCTGAGCCAATTCTGCACCCATCTAAAAACATCACCCTGAACTCCCACTTCTTTAAATTTGATGCCCAACCTCTCATGTGGCACCTTATCAAATGCTTTCTGAAAGTCCAGATAAATAATATCCTTTGCTCCACTTTGATCATATCCTTTTGTTGCATCCTCATAGAATTCCAGCATGTTAGTAAAACACGACCTCCCTCTTCTGAACCCATCTTGTCATTATTCAGGGTGTTTTGTTACACTCTTATTGCTGAGTGTCTAGGGCATGACACAGATGCAAGCCAGCCCTCCAAAATAACAATGCAATATTTGACACAGTATAATACAATTATAGATTATTGGCAAAAAGGAAAAACATATAAACAAAAAAAGAACATCAGCCCATGGCCTACAGTGGATTCAGAAAGTACTCAGACCCTTTCACTCTCTGCACATTTCATGGTGTTCTAGATTTAATGTTAAGTGGCTCTGCATCCAAAGGAGCCAATTGAGGAGGTTCAGGCATCTGATTTGGATGCCTCCCTAATTTTCTGTTTCAGGCATGTCCAGCCGGGAGGAGACCCCAAGGCAAACCCAGGAACCAGAGATTACATTTCCTGGTTGAGCACAGAATGGCTCGGTATCCTCAGAGAAGTTGGAGGTGGTGGCAGGTAAAAGGGATGTCTGGGCATATTTGCTCAGACTGCTGCAACTGTGACCCAGACTGGATAAGCGACTGAAAAGGGATTGATGAATGGAAAAATGCATTTTCCATTTTTGCCCATTAATCTACACTCAGTTACCCATAATGACAAGTTTTCAGAATGGTTTGCAAACATATTAAATAGCAAAAACTGAAATTTCTTTATTTATTAAAGTATTCATACCCTTTGCTTTTGCACTCCAAATTGTGGCCAGGTACATCCTGTGTGCTTTAATTATCTTTTAGATGTGTCTATAGCTTGACTGGAGTCCACCTGTGTTTGGAACCAGCAGGACTCTTCCTAGAGTTGCTCATCTGGCCAAACTGAGTAATTATTCAAGAAGAGCCTTGGTCAGGGAGGTGAACAAGAACCCAATGATCAATCTAACAGAGCTTCAGAAGTCCTCTGCTGAGATGGCAGAACCTGTTTCGAAGGGCAGCCATTTTAGCAGCATTCAGTCAATCAGGTATTTATTACAGTGTTCAGAAAGTTGCCAAGGACTCTGAGAGCATGAGGAAAAAGATTCCCTCGTCTGACGAGATGAAAGTTGAACTCTATGGTCAGAACTCTAAGCACTGTCTGGCATGGACCAGATACTGCTCCTCACCTGCCTAATAGCGTCCCTATGTGGGATGAAGTGTGATGGTGACGGCATCTTGCTATGGGAGTGTTTCTCAGAGACAGGAACAGGGACATGGAGACTGCTCAGAATTAAAGGAAGGATGAATGAGGCCAAATAAAGTGAGCTCCTTGAAGGAAATCTCCTCCAGTGTGTATACTATGGTTCACCTTTCACCATGACAATGACTAGAGACAACCAAGGCAACACTGGAGTGGCTTTGGGACAAGTGTCTGACTGTCCTTGAGTGGCCCAGATAAAGCCCAGAGTTAAATCCCGTAGAACATCCAAGGAGACATCTGATGATGGCAGTGTACTGGTGCTTCCCATCCAATCTAATAGAACTTGACAGGATCAACTAGAAAAAATGGGATAAACTGCCCAAATCTGCTGCCAGAGGGGCTTCTACAAAGTACTGAATTAAGGATCGGAATATTTAGATGAATGAGAGATTTCAGTTTTTGATTTTTAATACATTTGCAAACCTTTCTGGAAATATGTTTTCACTTTGTCATTGTGGGTTATTGAGTGTAGACTGATGAGGAAAAATGGCAAAGGTATCCATTTAAAATGAAATCTACAACACAATAAAATGTGCAGTAAATGAGAGGGTCTTAGTACTAGCTGAATCCATTATATCTGCGGGTGGTTTTCAAGGTAACCCTCCAGCATTAGTGGGACTGTCACCTGCTTCCCCCACATCCACCTCACATATAGTATGAAGCCCCTCTGTGACCCATGACCACTGTTAACTCATCTGAGACCTGTCACGCCTGCCTTTTGCTCAGAGATCAGTTTAAGTACATTGAAATCCTGCCATGGGTTTACCTTCAGTGCAGTGCCCTGTTCCATTTTTCAGGAATAACTGAATATTAAAGCATGGAACTATCTAGTAAATGAATTGTCATTAAGTACCTTTGATGAGGGTGGACCAGTGGTGTAGGGGGTACTGCAGTCATAGAACTGAGAGTTCAGAAAATTGAGACTGGACACCACCTGTGTAGGATTTGCACATTCTTCCCAAGTCTGCATGGGGTTTTCGCGGAGTTCTTTGGTTTTCCTTCTACATCTCCTAAATATGCAGGTTAAATAAGAGACCCTACGTTGATCTAGTGTTGGTACATACATGAATGTGCTTTCATTCCCCCTAGTGCCCAGTGTTCCCAGAACAGATGCTGCCACCGTGTGACTCTGAACTGGATAAATCAGTTAGAAAATGGATGGATTGACTACTGATAATGTTCCGGGTTATCCTAAGTGTTC
The DNA here is from genome assembly GCA_026402145.1 of Polypterus bichir lapradei. NCBI lineage: Eukaryota > Metazoa > Chordata > Cladistia > Polypteriformes > Polypteridae > Polypterus > Polypterus bichir. The sequence continues at coordinate 58,737,726 of JANRMT010062814.1, forward strand.
AATTTCATCAAATTTTGGGAGTTCAATAGAATGAGATTACTGGTAGGGGTTGAGATACCTAATGGCCTTTTTGGATGGTGACAGTAATACATTAATTCATTATTTAAATGATAAATAAATAAATCAGTTGGTACAAGCAAGAAACACAAAAGTTTGTGGAAAGAAATAAAAGTTTTAGCAAAGCCAGTCAAAGATAAGGCCACAGGAGCAGAGAATAATAGAGTGGTTATCTCCAGTCTTTTTGTAATATGGATTCAAAGCCGACATTGTGAGCCAGTCAGAGACAGATAAAGGGTATAAAAGAGATGCAGTCTTACCTGATCTCAAGGGCATTATTGACAACTGTCGAGTTGGAAACAGAAAAGCAGCAGCGCATGCCAGGCCACGTGCCAAGTCCCATCTAAAGACGAGAAAGCAAATCAGGGAAGTTGTGCACTTGTGCCTGAAATGGGGCATTGTCCTCTACAGTGCTCTGTGTTCGTGTCATGATTGTGCTTGTTCATGTAGCCTGGGGGCCACTTTTTTAAAGTCTCATGCCACACACCAGGACCCAGGGCAGTCGAGTAGCTTCTTATGTGTGTTCCTGCATGTTGGTTGAGACGATTACACAGAATTGGGGGCGAGTGAAAGGATCCCAACAGGCAGGAGATGGTCTGTGTGCTGAGGACCTGCCTGCCACTCCCAAGTGCATCCTCAAAATAATTAATAGCTCTCATACTTATTTACGCACTAGCTAAATAATTCACATTATGCACCTTAGGCTAACACATCTTTATAATTCATAGAGTTTATCTTTATTGTTTAAAGAAGCAGGGAAAGCGATGAAAGCTTTAATTGATTGAGTAAGTAAAAAAGAAAGCCAGTTTAACAAAACAATTGTAAGCACAAAGGTTTTTAGCCCGTAGTCATCTGTTGTTGATTTGGGTTTGGTACTGCGTGTGACAAGAGTGCCCTCTGAGGGAATAGCAACGTGCTTGCTGGGCCATCACTAAAATCAATTCAAGCATAATTTAGTGATTACTGTTCAATATGCCAAAACTATTCAACCAGTAAAGTTACATCAAAAATACCACTAGAGAAACTATAGGTGGTACATATTTACTCAACATGGAACACCTTTAAACTGAGGACTAATGTATAACTATAGCCAACCGCAAAAAATGAAGTCCATTAGTATATCACCCAAAGATAGATAGGCTCATGAAGTGTTTGATTTAATTTGTTTAATCCTAAAGAGCATATCAGCCCATGCTTTCAACCTCCTTCTCCTCCTCCTCCTCTTAAGGAGTCTGGTTCTTTCTCGTCTTGGAACACTTGAGTTTCATTCCTCATCTTCATTCATTTCTGTTGACTAGATCTTCTGTTAACATGGTTTCTGTTCCATCTTAAGCAACCCCAAAACAACAACTGGAGAGATGGCAGACACTGGGGAGGAAGCAAAGTCAATTCAAAAAGACTTGGACAAGCTTCAGAACTGGCAGACACATAGAAAATACAGTTTATTGTACGAAAGTGCTACACATGGGCAAATGGAATGTCAACTATAAATACAAGATGGTAGACACTGTCCGACTGGAAGCAACCTCCGACAAGGAATTAGATGTTTATGTTTGCACAACATTTTCATCATCTAAGCAATAAGCAGAAGTACTGTAATTATAAGGGCAAATAAAATGTTAGATTATTTGATAAAAACTGTAGAATATAAACTGAGGGACTATGTAATGCACCAGTGAGACCACATCTGGAGTATTGTGTGTGATTCTGGTCATCAAGCTACAAGAAAGAAACAGCAGCACTTGAAGCTGTGCAGAGGAGAGCAACCAAGAACATCCCAGGACTTAAGGACATGTCCCACTCTGATTGACTCAGAGAATTAAATTAGTCTGTTTAGTCTCGAGCAGAGGAAACTGCATGGAGACCTGCTGTAATCCATCCATCCATCCATTATCCAACCCGCTATATCCTAACTACAGGATCATAGGAGTCTGCTGGAGCCAATCCCAGCCAACACAGGGCACAAGGCAGGAAACAAACCCCGGGCAGGGTGCCAGCACACCGCAGCCTGCTGTAATCCAGGTCTTCAAAATCCTCAGAGGCATTGATAAAGAAGAGGGAGTGCATTCAGGACTGAAGCCAGAAAAGGTTTCTTTACACAAAGAGTTGTGTGAATCTGAAACAAACTACTGAGACATGCAGCTGAAGCAGAAACCCTGAGAACCTTTAAGAATTATCAGGATGAGATATTAGGACCTGGGGCGGCACGGTGGTGCAGTGGTAGCGCTGCTGCCTCGCAGTTAGGAGACCCAGGTTCGCTTCCCATATCCTCCCTGTGTGGAGTTTGCATGTTCTCCCCGTGTCTGTGTGGGTTTCTTCCGGGCACTCCGGTTTCCTCCCACAGTCCAAAGACATGCAGGTTAGGTGGACTGGTGATTCTAAATTGGCCTTTGTGTGTGTCCTGTGGTGGGTTGGCACCCTGCCTGGGATTGTTGCCTGCCTTGTGCCCTGTGTTGGCTGGGATTGGCTCCAGCAGACCCCCGTGACCCTGTGTTTGGATTCAGTGGGTTGGAAAATGGATGGATATTAGGACCTGTTAGCTATTAGCTAAACAAAAGAGCCGTGATGGATGGAATTGAACAGACTCCCCTCATTTGTCAAATTTATGTTCGAACTGCGTACATATGTCTATGACTGCACATTTTAAATAGATATTAATGCTTACGCTTGTAGAAGTTCAATAATGAAGTGAGTGCTCTGAGTTTGGTGTATTAAAATAAACTGAACTGAAGGGAATTAAACCTGACATAGGATTGTGGGAGACAAGAGTCTACCCTTGCAGCACTGAGCTCAAGTCAGGAAGCAGACATGGACAGGGCAGTAGTCTATCACATGGCCTACCATGGCACACACTCACATGGCCCATTTGGAATTGGCAGTTCACTTAAAATGCTTGTCATTGGAGATGGGAGATGAAAACTGAAGTACCCAGAAGAAAAACTATTCAAACACCAGGACAACATGCCAACCCCGCACAGGTAACTGGGCACAATTTGAACTTAGGACACTGATTGTGCTGGACCAACATGCATGAATTTCAGAAAACCTTAAAACTGGGGTACAAAAATAATGGCTGGGAAGAGCTGGGACTGACAGGACCAAGTCCCTTGTTTATTAAAATGTCACAATTGACACAAACTTCCACGATGTTGTTACCTTCTGACCTCCTGTGTGCAGCTCACCCTAGAAGAATAATGGAAGCTATAAAGAGGACAGAGAAAACATGTTGTCACTCTTCACTGATTGGACATGTAGCAGAAAAGAAATATCAGAGGGACGAATATTAGCCCTGATGTTTGGGAACATTTGAAGTAGGCTCAGGGAGCACAACAGCTTGCTTATAAATGGTATGAAAGCCCGTGAGCCAAGTAATCAGATATTCCCACGATGGAATGTAAGTTCTTAGCAACCTTAAAGTTGCCCTTTCAGATATTAGAAAGTGACAAAGTGAAACAAGTAGATGCTTTGAAATACTTAGTAACAATATATCACATTAACCTTTCAAAGAAATGCACTCTAAGGAAAGTACAGTGGAGAGGTTTACAGGAACTCTTGGAGAAAGAAAAGCCTCGGAATATGCTAAAGGATGGAGCCTTTCCTGAGTACAGATAAGAGAATTGAGCACATTGTGTGCCAAAATAACAACCCTGTTTTCTGTACTGTTTAGGAGAATACAGGTAATTGAAGCCGATATCAGCCAAATGAAGACATCAGCAAACAATGATTTGCACTCCCAAGGCGGGATGTGTGGCTGTGTCCAGTGAAATGAAGGCCATGTTGCTTCACGGCATCACAGTTCATACAGTCTGGGTGTCAAAACCAGGCAGAAATTATTATTAACATCGTGAATAGATTAAACGAGTAATTCACAAATCCTCAAATAAAATTAACACCAGAGGCGCACTTGGCATTCACCAGTCTAAATGTGACACCCTGTTCATTACTTAGTTCAAAAAATCCCTTGCGTTTTTCACAAATAATTGTCATAATCAGTGCATAAGAACCTACCATTGCATGACAGTTGAAAGGAAGAGTTCAGTTTTGTTTTGACAATAAGCTCATACTCTAAACTTAATAGATTGTAAAAGGTGTAATTGACCATCGAGTGCATTTTAAGGGTCCTAAACCAGGATCTGTTTAAGGGTTCATTAATTCTGATCACTGATCATGCACACTGTAAAAGGAAAAAAAAATGTTACATTTCTCTCTATTATAATAAAAAAAATCCTGGGAGGGAGATAAGACATGATCTTCTCGAAAGACACTTTAACATCCCATGAGAAAAGGCAATGAGACAAAAGGACAGCTGCTGTACAGGCTTTTAAATGATCGACATGCAGCGCAACAAGCAGAACACACAGCAAGCCAGCAGCTGATCCAACCACATCTACTTAGTGTGCGTTCAGCACCCCCCCTTTCCTAAGTTCCTGGCAGTACAATGCGAGCAGTGTTATACGTCCCATGAGAACGAGATTTAACCACGCCCAGGGACGGAAATAAAGAATAGAGGAGATGACAAAGTAGAACATCGTAAAGAATTCCAAAATGCTGGCGTGATACACATACACAGCAGGTTAGAGATAATGAAAGTACGAAAATTCAAAAGTCTCAGAAAAAGGATAGGAAAGATTGCATTAGCGCAAACAAACGGAAATTATTACTCAGTGAAATAACAGAACAGCGAAAAGAGATCAAATATATTGTTGGGATTTAAACTTTAATTTGGAGACTTGTAGATCGTTTAATTTGTGTTGCCAGCGAGAATTAAAAGATTCCAAAAACGTTGGCGTGGTATGAAGTCCCGTGAGACTGAGACTTTTAACATGAGATTCTTTCAAGTCAAGCCCTACTTACAACTATTTTCAAACAAGACCACGGTCATCTAACCTCAGTCGTGTGAATGATTTTGGCAGACATACTTCCTACGTTCTCAGCTCTTATAAATTTTATCAGGACAATAATTTTATACGTTCTAGATGACATTTCAATGACAAAGTGAATGAGAAAGAGTATGGACAAACATTTGAGAAAGTCATTTTATTTATTAGAGAGAAAGAAACGATATTCACTCACAGGAACTTATACGTTGCATTGTCACGATGTAAGTCCAAACACAGAGTCAAAATTCAATGCAATCTTGAAGAAAAGTTCATTCCAAATATTGTTTTTACTAAAGTTTTAAAGTAAAAGTGAAAATAATGCATATGTAACAATTTTCATGAAAATAACAATCTCTTTAAATTGTATATCCGATAAACCAAAATCGGGGGTGGGTGAGTGAAGCAAGCAGGGGGAAGAGCCCCCTAGTACAGTAAAAAACTAGCAGCTGTGGTTGCCCGAATTTTACCATAAAAAAGAAGGTGACAGTATTTTTAGGTCTGTGGTATAACTTTATAGTAAATAACTGTTTTTTCTGTATAACACATTACAATATAAGTGAACGTTTAACAATAACTTGAAATCCATACACTGTAATAAATATGCCAATCATTAAACCATCAGAAAATGTTAGTACACAGTCTGCATCAGTAAAATAACAATAAGTGATAGCAAACATGTTGCATCATTTAATGTAATACAATGAGAAGAATTCAGTGTTTAAGGAAGTTATGGCACGTTGTCTGATGGAGAAGTAAAGTTTGCTTTTGAGGTGTATGGTGTTCTACAGATGTGCCAGTTTATTGAATACAAACCACCAGAAATCAGCTTCCATAACCTCAACAAACCTGTAGGACGTGAGGTAAAATAAGTCAGCTGACTTTTAAGTTTTTTCCTCTACTGTGTAAAGGTATGCGGTTCACCAGGGACAATACAGTAAATGGGGGCGTTTCCTTATGCAAATATCATAACTTCTGGGTTACTGAAACAGTGCTTTTACCGTTTTACAGTTGTTTACCTCGCTGTTTAACAGTTTTACACTGTAAAATTAACGTTTTACAGTGTAACTATAATGTATCAGTAAACAGTATTGAAGGTAGAAAAATATCGATTTTACAGAACTTGGCTGTACAAAATAATGAAATGTATTGTTTAAGATATACAGGTAGTTCCCGGTAGAACATAAGGTAACTTTCCTATTTTTCAGAACAGGTATTTTACTTTCGCCATTTACAGTATTTTTTACTGTTAAATTTATGGACTTTTTTACAGTGTAGCACTGACACAGGGATCAAAATAAATAGTGCAGCCCCAGTGGCCACCATTACTTAGAGACAGGAGACACAGCTTGATCACACTTGAGAACGGGAGAACTTCACGACAGATGACAACACCAGACGAAACATAAGGATGGATAAGGAGACCTTGGATCACACTTTGAATCTCCTTTAGGGGCCCTAAGCACTTAAAGATTTTGGTGCCCCCATATATATATCTAATTCAAAATATAGACAATAATAAACCGTAAAATAAAATTTTATTTTTCAAAATTAAGCAAAACTTACAGTAAGATAGAAAGTAATGTTTATTTTTGTATTCTTCCACTTTATTTATATTTGAAAGGTTTTCTCTTATTTTTTCTAATTGCAAAGTCTTTTATCAGATCCTCAAAACTCATCTTACGTAACATATCTGCCTCTTTACTTAGAAGAGATAAGATATCCCGCCTGCCAGGTTGCACAGTTGTTCTGTTGGGATTTTCAATATACTTCCACTGAGAAAAGGAACTCTCAGCTGAGCAGTTTGTGACTATCAATGTTAAAAATTTACAAAAGCAAATGTCTATATTTGAAAAGGCACACTCAGTACTGTCTTCAGCATGACTGGGTGACCGAATGGGGACAGCCGACGTGACCAAGACAAGAGCGATCACGTGAGCGGTGGTGGACTGTGTGGCAGTTACCAGATTCCAATTTTGGCATATTCCCAAGAGTAACACTAGCCATTAACCTTTATTATTACTATTTCATTATTATTCTCATTTAACGTGGGAGCCCCTTTTTGTGGAATCTGGTTGAGCTGCATTATTTACAGTTTTTACAGTTATGGTCCATTGTTATCTGGCAATGGCAAATTTCTGTTGTGCCCATTTCTCTTGATGCCCTATGCTTGTGCTTATTCTGTTTATTGGTTAATCCAGCTGTGGGTGTTTGCATCATAAATGGCCTTTCTCTCCTGTGTTTCTCTTTAGTGTCTCGTAAGCACTCACTCTTTCTCTGTTTCTCACTGCCTTTCTGTGTAATACCACCCTGAAACCAACTATTTTCAGACCGCATTCAAATTAATGCTTCTTTCATTGTTTATAGTTTTACTTGTCTTTCCAGATTAGGAAAAGTTTCAGTAACCCAATTTCAGAAAAAGAGATCTGGGTATACCACTGCCAAATCAAAATGAACCTGATACCCCGTGTTAGCCAATCTCTCCTTAGACATAATTGACGACTTTCTGCTGAGTGACCTTCCCACCATACTGGAGATGTTTCTGATCACTCTGTTACTGCACAGAATAGTATGGATGCTATTCTTAAGTGTCATCATTCACTGGGACTCTGTGCTTTAAGGCATAATGTCATTTTTGTTAGTCACTGACTAGGGCTAAACATATCAACATTTTTA
>JANRMT010062814.1:58755335-58769751 GCA_026402145.1 Polypterus bichir lapradei
AGTAGTAAGCATTTTTCTAATTAATTCTTGTGCTATCGATTCACCAATCAGTAACTAGAGGGCGTGTTAGAGCCCACCCTCTCAACTTTGACGAGTGAAAGTGACAGTCTTATTTCAAGTCGTATTTCATGCTGGTTTGGAGGAATGTTACGGACAAAATTAAATAAATAAATAAATAAGCAACAAAAAACATATTTTGTGACACATTTATTTATACTCTCATTTCATGACACATTTATTTATTTAGGCTCTCATTTCATGACACATTTATTTATTTATGCTCACATTTCACAGTACTTCTATTTATTTGCGCATTTATTTATTTAATTTTGTCCGAAATATTCCTCCATAGAAGGTTAAACGTGAGGTTTTTAAAACAGTAATGTGGGGGGCTAAGACCTGGGCAGTGAAGGCACAACAAAAGAAGTTAGATGTGTCAGAAATGAGAATGTTGAAGTGGATGTGTGGAGTTACAAAAAAAGGACAGAATAATAAATGAGACAATCAGAGGTACAACAAAAGTGGGTGAGATATCTAAGAAAGTACTGGAAAGTAGGGTGAACTAAATGGACATGTGATGAGGAGAGAATATGAAATATGTGGGCAAAAGACTGATGGGAATGGAAGTAGAGGGGAAGAGAAAGCGAGGGAGGCCAAAGCAGAGGTGGATGAATAAAATAAAAGAAGATTTGAAGTTGAAGGATGAGGTGCAGGGCAGCCGAGCTGTATGGAGAAGGTTGATCAAGCACATCAACCCCACATAGAAATGGGAAAAAACGAAGAGGAAGAAGAAGGCCACTGTACATGAGATACTGTTAACTTGTTCACTGTTGTTTCCCACAAGCATTAGAAATTATTTCATTTTCATTTATTCTAAACAGAATGGTATTTTTACATTCCTGCTCCACCATTCCACCCTTTTTCTCTAATTCATAATGAAAACAAAATAAAAAGTGGTAAATAACATCCTTCACATATGATGATATGTGCATTGCTCAAGGGGAATACCTACAGTATTAATTCAAAGACTTGCCCTAAATCAGAAACATGCATATTTATTTGTTTATCAAACAGGTTTTATTACAGTAGTCTGTATCATTTTAAACAAAAAATATTGTTATAATATGTGCAAATGTAAATTAAAGAAACAATCAAAAGACCTTAAAGAAAATGATTGTGAGGTTGCAGCTGAAGTTCAAGTTCATGTTTTTATTTGTCATCCCAGCCATATCTAAAATACAAGACCAGAAAATGTGCAAACAGGGAAAGGGGAAATAAAACACAAAAAAGTACATCAAGACAGAGCTAAATACAGTGCTAAATTCACAAAGTCCAACCAATACTTATGTAAAATAGTCTATTAAATACTACGGTTTAACAATAAATAATCTTCGAACAAAAATAAATCATTACAAAAGGCAAAAGAGAGCCTGTAGATTTTAGCAAAACTGTAATGCTAACTATAAATGGCTGCAACTGTAAATCTCAGTAAAACCATAAAACCAGGGAAAACCATTTATAGCATGAATCATAAACATGTCACACAGCTTACATAAAGTCTTAAAGGAATACTATACCCAAAAAATATATTTTTCTATATTACTTAACCCATGTACGTTATATTAGTGGCCTAGAAAAATTTTAATCTCATGTTTTCATGGAGAATCAAGAGAAAAAAGTTTATGATATAATAGAAGCCAATAGTGACCAATGCTATAAAATGGTAAATGATGTGAAAAATGTCCATGGGATAAAAACTTGTGTTGCATAATTAACATATCAGTTATCTAGTTTTATGCTCAAAACCTGCAGAACACATGCATGTTTTCCACATACATTGTTAAAGAGATACTTCTAGTATAATCAGCACAAATCATAAACAGGAAACTAAGATTGACTTTTCAAATTGAAGTCAGGACTCTTGACCAATGAATGAGAAGGACAGGTGGTTCTTCAATCCAAAAAAGAAATCCGCTCCCCCCACCTCATTTAATTCTCAAGAAATATTTAGGCCTACATAGAAAACTTTTAGCCTACACAAATTACTTTCATGATAAATAATGGGAACAAAAAATGACACTGTTAATCAGTTAACGTGTTTTGAAATAATAGTTTCCCTCTGGAATATTTTAGATCTGTTTTCGTCTTGGTTTCGGTTTTTGCTTTCATTCTATGTAACGTTTCTAATCAATAATCTCCTGCTTTGAGCCCACTTCTCCCAGAATAGGCTCTGGCTCCCTGTGACCCTGAACTGAACAATCCAGCAAGGAAATGGATAGAAGAAGGCTGTAGTCCTCAGTATCTTCACAGTGCATAAGGCATAATAGCAGTGGCAATATGATCCTGTAAGATGTTTACATCAGGTTATATAAATGACAAAATATTAGTATATACTGTAAACGTTGTATTAGTAAGTGTAAGTGTGCCCTATAGTGAGCTGGTGCCCTGTCTGGGATCTTCAAGTGGATTTCATGCTGGATGGATGTCTGTGTATTTGCCAGGCATGGATCAATGCGCCTTGTGCTCGTGAACGAGTTACTAAGGCCTGCGTTTGATTTATTGTTTGTGTTACCTTTTTGTTTTTCAAATACAGCTCAATCTTTGTTCTCAGGCTTTGTTCTCTGTCCACTTTCTAAGCAAACTAATTACTTTGCCCAAAGTTATGTGCCAGTTGCAAAAACAATGAATTCCTCCTAAAGTAATTAGCTTGTCTCCTTCATTCTCTGTATTTGGCATTTGCAAGATGGATAGCAGACTAGCATGAAACAAACACATGATAACAAAGCAAAGTATGTGGAAAAGCATTTTTGTCAATCCCAAACACTTGGGCAAAGCAACATTTGTATTCTGTCCTGCATACCATCTTGAGTGAAATATGTCAGATATGTAGGAAACTTCCATGATTTTGATTTGCTGAACTTAGAAACCTCCATTCAATGGGGGGTCTGTTTAGTCCACTTGTAATACATCATCTACCTGACACATCAGAGCAAAGCAGGAATGAGCTAAAGCCAGAACAGCAGCAGACTGTGATGGGTGACCATTTTTTATAGAAACCAGTTAACTTGTAACACATTTTTGGATGTTGGGGGGAAAAAACCCACAGAGATTCAGGGACAACTTCTTCATTGATCCTGGAGCAAGAGTCGGCCCAGATAAGATGGTTTTATTGTGTACAACAGCACATACATGAAGTAGTCAATGTTTTATTACTACCAACTTCTGTGGACATCTTGTAAAAAGTAAACAGAACAAACATGAAGAAGGTTGGAGAACCCAAATCTGGGAAACTCGATTTATTAAGAAGACGTTTATGGAGAGAGTGTCAGGACTCGTGCTGGTGCAGCCTTCAGCAGCCGTCTCACCGGTGATCATTTCATGAGTGAAAATGGGCTGAACTTGAATACCTTGGACTTTTTAATGTTCCAGGGACCTGAGGGGTAATTTGGGATGCTGGGGAGATGTTCTTGTTCTTCTGGGTCAGCAAGCTCCAGTCTAAAAAGATGGTCATATGTGTCCACCATAGTTTTTCTATGTGTTACCTGTAATTTGGTCCTCAGAAAAACCAGATCAATAGTAAAATTATGGACAAACTGTTCAGCAAGTCCTATATTAAAATTAGGGTAATAACAAGGAAAATACGAGGGGGAGTCAAACTAAAGTTAGAAAATGTGATTTATTAGAAAATGGAAAGAATGTTAACAAAACTGCTAATGTCATTTCTCAATGTAGTCTCCACTCTTCTCAATGTACTTGTGCCACCTGCCTAAAAGTGCCTGGATTCCAGCAGAATAAAAGGTTTCATGTTGTCCTCACAGCCACTTGTGCAGCACTTTCTTCATGTCATCATCTGTCTTGAATCGATGACCACCCAGATGTTATTTTAGTAGTCCAAAAAGGTGGGAATCACATGGTGCCAGATCTGGGAAATAAGGAGGATGTGGCAATACCTCAAACTTCAGTTTCTCCAGACAAGCCTTGGTGTTCTTAACAGTGTGTCATTGTCTTGTAGCAAAAGGATCTCCTTCAGACAGAAGTCTCCGCCGCTTGGATCGAATAGCAGGCTTCACATTGGTCTCCAGCAAGTCGCAGTAACTTGCACTAGTGACTGTAGTACCCCTCAGCATGTAGTGTTCGACAATAACTCGGGTGCATGAGTTTTTGGGAGGACAAGACAAAACCTTTTATTCTGCTGGAATCCAGGCATTTCCGGGCAGGTGGCGCAAGTGCATTGAGAAGGGTGATGACTGCATTGAGAAATGACATTAGCAGTTTTGTTAACATTCTTTCCATTTTCTAAAAATTCCCATTTTCTAACTTTAGCTTGACTCCCCTTCGTATTTTAATTTGTGTATGTGTTATGGCTGTGCTGGTGGCACACTGAAGAAGCGTCATCACTCTGGAGCTCCTGACTTATACACACATGGGTTTCTTATGTGGCTTCAGTTTCTCTTCATAGCCAAAAACAAGTATATTAAAATAAAATGAACAGGGTAATAGTAATGGGTCCAGAGCACTCGTGAGATATCCCTAAACTCCTCAGATATCTGGAGTGGACTGGCACCCTCCTGTTCAGCGTAGTTTCCTAGGAGTCCTGGAGAATGAATGTGTGTTTGTAATCTACTGCACTTAGTGAATGAAACAGCAGTCCATCATCAGACAGTAAATTCGATTCTGCACTCTGCTGAAACCCAAAGAATTTAATATTGTGATTTTTGTTTTTATTTTCCAGTGCATGCGTCATCTTAGGAGTCATCTTTATCCTGTCATCCCTGTGCATAATAGGCAAAGCGATCCATGATCTGGCAATAAAACTGCTTCCAGAAGTGGTAAGAAAAAATTTTCTCACGTACAATATTTAACATTTTCTGTAATAGCTTTGTTGGGCTGTCTTGGGAGAGATTTTTAACCAGGTATGCACATCATGGCTACAAAAATAAGAGGTAATCCCACCAACGTCATCCTGTCTGAGAAAGAATCAGCAACGGCAGACTTGTGAACGTATCCGTTACATATGGGAGAGAAAAATGTCTGGTCAGACTTGAAAAGGTGGAAAACACCATGCTTGCCAAATCAGTTGTTGGAAATGAGAAAAGAGTATTTGAGAGGAAACTCGGGCACCCTTCTTGCATTGTGCCTTATACAGCAGGATTGCTCTCTAAAAGTGGGTTTGCCATGTTATGGAGAATGACTGGCAATGCCTCATTGCTTGCCCTAATGAATAAAACACCGCTGTCACTTTCACTTATAGGAGAAGGAAGTTAGTAGTAATCAACAAGGCAATTGTATAAAGCATCATCCCTTTGCAATTCCTCCCTCGTCATTGGGTAGCCTTTTCTTTATCTGCTCCATAAAAGAGCCGGCTCCTCTCAAGAAGCAGATTGTGAACCCTCAGTAATAATCTGCTAACCCTAAAAAAGCTTGTGTTCCTCTCTTGGTTTTTCTTTTGTGGATGGTCTGGAATTGCTTGAACTCTGGATATCTGTGAGATCATCTGCCACTGCACGTCTCCAAGTTATTCAAGTTCAATTAAACTGAAATGAAACTCAGTGATGGTAATATGAAGACAAAAATGCTGATGCCTTCAATACAGCAAGCACAAGGAAGCATATAAAAAGAAATGAAGCACACGCACCAGACACTGATAAGTCACAAAAGAATTGGCATTACATGGCTGAAGCATATACTCGTGTTCTGACATGCCGGTGTTTGGACAGTGGCATCACCTTCTGGCAATACGTGGTGTGTGGGGGATTGTACTGATTGTACTGTATCCATGTATCCAGACCGCCCCCTCCGCCCGCCCCTAGCTAGGCCACTGGACCTGGATTAGGTCCCCAGGCGTCTCCTCTGCTGCCGTAGCAGGACATGTGCTTCAGTCCTGGGATGTACTGGCTGCTCTCCTCTGCACTGTAGCGAGGTGACCAGAACGCACTCAGTACTCCAGATGTGCTGTTACTAGTGAATTATATCATTTTATTTTATCCTTAAATGCTCTTTTTGCCTTCTGATTTAGGTTTTGTCAAAAAAATATGGCTGATGTTTTAGTTACAGACTTTGTTTGGTTTCTGCCTTACTTTTCATCTCTCTTTGCCTTTTTCTTAAGGTATAACAGTACCACTTTTATGACCCATTCTGTATCGAGTTCACCCTGGGCTTTAGACATTTTACTGTCATGTGCTGCAGCTCAAATCTCAAAGCTTTTGCTGGTTTGTCTAAGTTTACTCCTGGCACCAAGTAATCTTGGCTGAAACAACGACTGCCACGTGGGCCAATATTTCCTTTTACAGGAAGAAATAATGAATGGCTGGATTTTCTTTTATCTTATGGTAAAACTGGACAACAATGGGATTCAGAGGGGCGGATAGCACGGCTTGGTGACCCTCACCAGAATAAGTTGAGTGAAAGTGAATTGAATGACATTTCCTGTTTCTAGAATCCAAGTGTTTATCTATTGTGAAATAATAGCCTCAACACACAAAAAAGGTTTGGGGAGCCACCCATATACTGGCACCCTGGCTGCAAAATGCAAAATAACAAGCACAATAAGTACAGTGTTGAGTCCAGAACAGAACTGATCAATGTAAGGAAGGTGGTGGGTGTTTAAGGTTGGTAATGGGAAGTGACGTTGTCGGGGGGGATGTTGGGGGAACGGTTGGATGTTAGTGACCGGAAGTGATGTCGTCGGGGGCGTACCCGGCAGTGACATCCTCAGGGCCAGAACCGGAAGTGGCGTCTTTGGACTTGGGCAGAATTTCTCATGTTTGGTCTTCAGAGATAAAGAAGAAGGTTTAGTGCACCCCGCCACCCCCTGGCCTGGCATGGAATTCCCTTCTTTTGGTCCATGTAGCTGGCTCCCATGGGCACGTGTGTGACACTACAAATTGTAGTATGTGGGTTATCAGGAGTGTAGGTAAGAGATGTGCACAGGAAGAATAAGAGGTGCTTGATTGTAAATCCACAAATATTCTTTCACTTGTTATATTATTTTGCACATGTTAGGGTTTGAAACTGGTAATAAATTAAAAAAATAACAGTTTGCCCAAAAAGAGCCCCAATTGTGTAATTGCATTTTATACTCCCATATGTAAAATAGACTATTTATTTACATTAATCTTCATCTGTCCTATCTGCCTAAGTCTGCAGTATTATAATATCAATCTGTAGAAATTTGGCTGACTTCATCGTCTCTACCTAATTTACTATTACATTTCTATGTAAATCATTTATATAAATTTACAAGAGTAGCAGCCCCTGCACTGGTCATTGTGACATTACTGAAATGAAGATCCCTCGAGTCACATTCTCGCTTTTTGTGTTAATGTTGGCTCTGCGTGCCACCTGCTGAAGAGCCAGTTTTAAAGCTTTACTTCTAGAACATAAAAGGCGTTAGCATGAGATCTACATCACTAAAGCCAACTGTGAGAAGACAAAGGCTAGACATAAGAGGAGAGTGCTCTCCGCATGGCATGGAGTTACCTGTGTGAAGACTGGTACTCTCTGTGTTTTATATTCATGACATGAACTCGGGCATAGTGAGTGAAGACGACAAACTGGTGAGGATACCAAATACTGAAGAGGCTATAAATAAATTCAATCAGACCTGGATAATCATCAGAAAATGAGCAGGCACTTGGGAAATGTGGCATGATGTTCAGAAGTGTAAGGTGCTCCATGCAGGCAAAAAGGACAATGGCTATGAAAAACAGACATGCTTCCTCTAAGAAGACTAGACAAACACATCTGTTTTTGGTAATTATTGTTCTTTTTGCCTGCATGTAGATGGACAAGATTCACATACAAAAAGCACATTTGGAAACGAATGCACTGATTTGTGCTGACACAACATTACCATCCCGTGCAAAATTGATTAAAAAGGTGGATAAAATCTCTGGTGATATCATAAAATGTGCTTAACAAGAATCTAATACATCACGCTCAGACTGAGTTATGGGGGTAGTGCAGCCATACCTGGAGTGTGCAGTTCTAGTCAACACCAGAAAGAGCACAGGGGGCTGAAGGCCACGTCACACTCTGACCAGCCGAGGGCATTGATTTGATTTATTCTTTGAGCAGAGAAGACTCCATTTTCAAATTTCTCACGTGAGGGACAGCTGGCACTCTTGACTGGCAAGGGCACCTCCACACCGGAAGGACCGGGGTGTGGGACAAATGTTCACAGGGCATTATCTCATACAGGACCTCCAGGTGGCAGCCCTCCTAGGTTGCATCAGCACTATGGTTTCCCACAGGGCTTCATGAGAATTGGAGTTCTTTGACTTAACCTTGTTGGGCGCTGTGGGTGCTGCCAGGGGGTGCTGCAGAGACTGGGGAGCCCTACCTGGAAGTGCCAAGCCTTGGGGACATCAGAAGTACTTCCAAGGATCACTTCAAAGGAGCCAACTGCCTTCATTTCGGGAGCCAGAGTCGGGAGGGAGAGGACGATGCTAACCTGAGGAAGAGTGGAGGCAGAAGAGACAGAAGAGAAGAAGAAGTAAAGACATTGCCGTTTGCTTATTACTGTGCTGTATACTCTGCATTGGTTGGTGAAACGAAAGAAAAGCGTTTCCCACCCTTTAATAAAAGCCGTGCCTGTTCCTGTGTCTGTTGTGTCGGGTGTTTGGGGAGCTGGAGCATCCCCTGGTGGGCACACTCAATGCTACAAAGTAGACCTCACAGTAAGTTTTTCCGTTGAATTGTGAGAACACCTGCTAAAATTGAAAAGGAACTACAATTCAGAACAGAGACAAACAAGTGGCTTGAGTCAGATTTAAGGCTCACTTGGCGTTCACTGCTTTTACATGTAAAGATGGCTTTTTCATCTACTCCCCTGCTAAAAGCTAACTAGGCATATAAATACATTTATATTTATATTATGGGGACTGGAGCAGAATTCTGAAAGTCCTTGGGGGTTTGCATTTGAAATGTTTGGGTCAGATGCTAGTCTACTCTTTGACTTGCTGGCAGCAACTGCCTGTCTGCCTGTTCTTGACTTGTGCTTTTTAGTTGTGCTTTGACCGTTTCTTTTCTAGTCACAGCTCAAACGTGCATTTTGGTAGACAGTCTTCCAAAAGTGAAGGGGACTAAAGGCAAACTGTAGCTAAAATGAAGAACACCTTAAACAAACTATGAGTCTGCTTCACAATTTCAGTGCCTCCATTTGGCATGACTGGCAGAGAAACCTCGGCACCCTGGGCTGAATCTTAAAGGGACAGGGCCTCCAGCAGAAGGCGTGTGAATACGCTACATGATCTGCTCGATGCACTGGGGTTTTTGTTTTCCTCTCCCCTGTTTTCAGCTAACCACAGTTCAATAATTACTTCATGGACAGATATTTTTGAGCTCCATTCATGTCAATCAGTTTCAAACCACTTTGTTTTCCTGTTTCAATGGACCAGTCTGTGTCTTTATGTGTAGTCATTATCTAATTATTAATTCATACAGAACGGTGCTCTGAGCCTCCACTCATTGAAGAGTGCTATCCAAAAATAAACTGAAAATTGAACTGGTAGGAGCAACTGGACACAAGTCCTTCCTTTAGTATGTGGTTGTCGGGAGCTGAAACAATCATTGAGCTTTTCCGCTGGTGAGAGTTTGCCATTGAAAAGCCTCTGTAAAGAGGGCACTGATTGGAAGGTTTTACAATCTGGCCAATGCACACGCACAGATTGTGGTCTAACAGCATCAACAGTTGGTTCGATATCAGCCTTTGTTCGTTGTCAGTTCAATTTAATTTTGAATCTCAGCCTTCACTGATTAAAGACTCAGAAAGCGGGCATGAATTGACATCCAAAGAGCTATAAAACATTAACACACATGTGATCTGCCAACACTAAACATGCACCAAAATACTGTAGGACAACCTCAGTTTGATGAATATAAAGAAATTATGATGACATAAAGTCCAGTGAGGAGGAGAAGAAAACCAAACTCCAGTGAACAGCATTTATGGTGAGAATAAACCTCTAGCGGGCTTATACAGGCAAGTGACACCCCCTCCTGGATATACTGTACCACAAGTGCATGCTGGAGAGTGACGGCCCTTGTTTAATCTAAATTTTAAATTTTAGTATCAAATTTATAATAGGAATTGTGATTGTTGACAAAAACAAAGTTAATGTTGACTGGTTGTGCAATTTCTCTTGCACGTATGGCCAGCAGAGCAGGCTTGGTCACTAGGGGGCTGTCAGCTTAAGGCAGTGGGCCCAGCATAAGAGAGAGGGGGCAAGAGGGGGATTCAGCAGCACTGTAGCCAGGCCCAGAAATGCTACACTTCCGATGCTTTGCCTCTGTTTATTTGTCTTTTGTGTTCTGCATGTTTCATTCTTCCTTTCAATATTTTGTTTTCTAATTCCCTGCAGCTGATGTTGTTATGGCAGTAAAGTATTAAAAGCACATTTGCCAATTTTTACCTTCTTGTTTTTTTCTAGACATGGGCTCTTCTAACATAATGTCCACGTCACTATTTAAGTACAGCTTTGGAATTGGAGGCGTCCACAGCCTCAGAATGCGCTTCATTAGAATGTGACAGATGCTGCTTCTGTGCTCTTTCTTTTTGCTTATGTCCTTTAGTTTCTGACATTGTTAAATGTACCAAAGTCTAAATTACAGAACAGGTGTGCAGTAAGCACTCTCCCTCTGGGCAGTGAAGGAGAAATGCTGTCATCATTATCTTCATTAAACAGCTTTATTGGCAAAAGAAGAACTGCAGAATGATTTGGGTGTGTTTGGACTTCTACAGTGTGTATGTTGTTTAATGGTCATCTTAGAAACGTATCCACGTGATTATTAATTTGTTTAAATGCATTGGAAAAATGGGAAATCCATGGCCTTGGACTGGCAGTGCCCCCACAGGACCACCGTCAGCTAAATGTGACGCCTAATAAATGGCCTGTCTAACACAGAGGTTTTTCAGGGGCCTGCCAAAACAAATAGTTCAGCTAGCGGGCAGCATTTTTTCATTTCAATGTTCATTTTTCTTATTATTCTCTTTATTATTTCTGTTTTTTCAAGCAGCAGATTGACTCATGAAGCTCTCACTTCTAAGAATTTTTCTCTTGTAATATATTTTGAAAAGTAGGGAAAACAAACCTTGCACTCCGTTACCTCGTGTCGTCTGTTTTCTATTGTAACTGAGTTCTGTCAGCGACCACAAAAGGACACGGTCAATAACTTATCAACCAAATTGCATTGTTTTTATTGTTTCTAGTCTCCCTGGTGACAGTGACTGTTTTTATAGAGCTGCCTGAGTGACATTGTAAATGACATTGCTGTCAGAATGGCTGGTCAGGGAAGTGGCTGGAGAATAACCTTCTTGGCAATCGTCACTGTCCTGATTAATGGTGTTTCCCAGGGAACATGTGACACACTCCATTCACTGCAATTTAATTTATACTCATAAAGTTAAGTTCTCATTTTGCAATTTATAATTTAAAAAACTAAATAAAATGAAGCAAGTACAACACTATATATATGTGTGTGTATATATATATATATATATTGTGAACCTTGACCCGGACACAGACAGACGGACATCGTTGTTCACCCAACACACGTTTATTTACAATGATAATATTTACAAGAAAGTTCAGTGCACGTCCCAGTGCCTCCAGCACCGTTCCTCCAAAGTCCAGGCCTCACAGTCCAAATGCCTTTCTGGCCGCCTCCAGTCCTCTCTCCAGCTCTGTCCTTCTTCCACCCGACTTCCGCCCCTGAATGAAGGGAGGCGGCCCCTTATATAGGAACCCGGATTGGCTCCAGCTGCTTCCCGCCATTCCTCCGCAGACACGCCCCAGTGTGGCAGAAGTGCCGGCTGCGCACCCGGAAGCCCTCCGGGTGTCCCCTGTCTTCTTCCCCCCAGCACTTCCTGGTGTGGAGGAAGTGCTGGGCTCCAGGTTTCCTCAGGCACCGGGGCGCCGCCTGGCGGTGGCCACAGGCCCTTACAGGGTTGGGCTTCCAAGCCCTCTACCCGTGGCCCCCAATACAACCAGGGCGGTCGCCCAATCGCAGTCTGGAGGAGGTACAAGCCCTCCTCCAGTCCTCCTGGGCGTCCCGGCTGGGCTCCACCCCCAGCCACTTGCGACAATATATATATATATATATATATTATATCTCTTATATATAATATGCTACCATGTCTGTAGCTTGCAAACCGTTTCACCTTTTGACCTAAAATTTGGTACACTTATACTATGTGACGTCTAATATCCACTTTCAGGGTAATGATTGACCTCCAAGATTATTCCTTTTTTTTATTTTTATTTTATTTTATTGCAGAATAAACTCTCAGCAGCAGGTAGCAGGGCGGCCGTGCAGCACATGCGTATGGGCGCCGTTCTCATCCCTACCAACTTCGCCATCACTTCCCTTACCTCTTCATATCTTAAATCATTCTTGAGGCAGCTTGAAGACTTAAATGCTAGCTTAACTGAAAAATTAAGGAAAACGTACTAAGTAATTGCAACACAAACACTGACTTTTAACATCAGAAAGAAAAGAAGCGGGCCGCTAGGGTGGAGAAAAAAAGAGCTGCTCAGGAAGCAACAAGCGCATCAACCTCTGAGCAAACGAATAATAAACGTACAGAGAAAGAGGATGAAAACTATGAAAGTCAAGTGTATTTGTGCATTGCGCAGTTGCTGGCATATATATATATATATATATATATATATATATATATATATATCCATTAAAGGCCCATTAGATTGGATGATAAATCTCTGTAAACTACCATCTTCAGGTCTCTCCACACGTGTTCCATGAGGTTTAGGTCTGAGCTTTGGCTGGGCCACTCAAGAACAGTCTAGCCACTCCAGCGTTGTCTTGGCTGTTGCCCCTTTCTGAGGCTTCATGCACTCTTAAGTAGGTTCCCTTCATGGACCTCTCTGTATTTGGCTGCATCCATCCATCCCTCATTTCTTATCAGTCTCCCTGACCCTGCACCTCCATAACATGATGCTGCCACCACCATGCTTTACCATAGAGATGGTATTAGGAGTTCTGCTCAAAAAGTTAACTTTTTAGTCTCCTAAGACCAGAGAATCTTTTTCCTCAGGCTCTCAGAGTCCTTCAAAAGTGGGCTGGCATGAGCCTTTTACTCAAGAGTGGCTTCCATCTGATGGACGGAGTGCTGGTGAGATGGCTACCCTTCTTGCCCAGTCACTAAGTTTGGACGGACGTCTTACATTTCACAATTATTGAGGGTACTGTGCTTCTGGGAACACTTCTGCCATTGAATCTTCTTTGCAGTCTTGTTCTGGTCTTTATTTGTTTATTTTTATTATCAAACAAGAAACAAATGGAAAACTGGCCAAAATCGGCATCTAACCCTTTCGTAGGTCACAGGCGCTGAGAGCTTCTGTGGACTTAGAGCACTACATTCTCCAATATGCCCACTAGAGCAGAGCTATACCATCAAACCCTGGCAAACGGAGGATCTTTAAAAAATAAAAAGATTTATTTTGTATAATGTCCCAATATGCAATCCACTGGCAAAGTCAAAAAACAAAATGATTGAAGATTCTAGAACTCACAAAGCACATTAGAGATTGTGCATAATCAGAAGTGCTCTTCAGCATTGCGTTTTATGCACCAAGGCTTGACTGGATTTCCTGATTCATTATCTTGCACACTCTAGTGGGTTTGTCTTTGGATGGTATGCTGGTAAGTTGGCGGGCAGTGACCCATCCTTAGCCTTTTTTTGGAGACTCCTTATATACAGTTCTAGAACACGATGGCCTCGCCTGCTTCACATCACCTTGACATTTCATCTTGTTACATCGTTATTAGGGTGGCACGGTTCCTATCCCGGGTCGTCCATGTGTGGAGTTTGCATGTTCTCCCCATGTCTGCGTGGGTTTCCTCCCACAGTCAAAAGACATGCAGGTTAGGTTTTTTGTGAGGTAAACTCCTTTCCCAAAGTCACTCTGGAATGCACAGGAGATTCCCTGGAAAGGAAGAAAGAAGCACTGTCCATCCAAACTCAGAGCCATTGCCTCTTATCCCAGCAGGTGCTTTTGGTATTATTGTATGGGCCGTACCTAGTTACAGACGGTGCATAGGGTCTCTAGAGTTATCGGCTTGTTTGCTGTCTTTCTCCAGCTCCCCCGTGGCCTTGTGGGCTTTGGAGTTGGGTTAGGCCCTGGGGAACGTGATGCTAGATCCTCGTCCTCCAGGCTGTGCTGGCCCTGTAGATTTTGGAGTCTGGTTGGGCCCTGGGGATGTGATGCTTAATGCTCATCCTCCAGGCATCCCTGGCCCTGTAGGTTTTGGTTTAGGGTTAAGTTCTAGGAAGTATCTTCCTTGCCTCTAAGCTCTGGGGGATGTGCAGGTTAGGTGACTTGCCGATCGCAAATTAGCCCTATTGTGTATGTGTGTGTGTGTGTGTGTGTGTGTGTGTGTGTGTGTGTGTGTGTGT
>JANRMT010062814.1:58769761-58780678 GCA_026402145.1 Polypterus bichir lapradei
TGTGTGTGTGTGTGTGTGTGTGTGTGTGTGTGTGTGTGTGTGTGTGTGTTCACCCAGCGATGGACTGGCACCCTGTCTGGGGTTTGTTCTTGCCTTGCACCCTATGCCTGCTGGAATGGGCTCTAGCAGCCCCCTTTGACCCTGTTCAGGACTAAGTGTGTTAATAAATGGCCGACTGACATCATTATTTGTCCTAAACTACTCTATTTTTGGAATGTATTGCAGTCACAGAATAAATATATTCAAAAAGCAATGCAGCTGATTAGGTCAAACACGAAATCCCTTGTCTTTATGCTGTTTGTCTGAATACAAGTCAAAGTAACACTCCTTTATTAGCGATTATTCATACTGTCCTAACGTTTTTGGAATTTGGGGTTATAAGTCATAAAGTAATTACATTTCCTAGGAAGTAATGAGTAAAGTAATTCCATTACAATTAGAGGGAGGTAATTGGTCATTTGTAACTAATTACCTTTGAGCAACTACCCCAACTCTGCATATGGTTTCCTGACTGTAAATCCTGCAAACAGACACAAAGCCCAAGTGATACGAAGGGTCGGTTTGCGTTGATCTCAGTCAGAACTGGGATGGCTTTGGGATGCCTTAGTCCCTTATGAAAACTCTTTTAAAATTCCATTTGAAATAATAAAGAAAATTGCTTTTGTCATTTTCTGATATCATGTTAAGAACAGGCCTGAGTGAATTAATTCATGAAAAGAAGCTGTCTTCTGTGTGGATGAATGAGCCCCATTCTCTTGTAGCCGTGTTAACATCGGCCTAATGTGAGTGGAGAACTAGGGGCTTAAACAGGTGGTCTGGTGACATCCATTAGCAAAGTCGAAGTAATCTGGACACTGCCTCGTGGTGACAACCAATCAACACCTGGATGCTGATTTTCCTTTTTCTTTCCTTGAGGATTTTAATTAGTATAAGAAGATTAACTGGTGTAATGTGCAATAGGAAGGCTTCTCCCTGCTAAAAATCAATTTCTTCTCATTATATAAATGGTTTCTCTGAATTACCAGGGCTGGGGGGAGACAAGGGGGGAGCGCAAATCAAAATCTCCTCTCATTTTCAAGATTGATTCTCTTCATCTTCATTTCACTGAGCCGTGGCATTCAAGAAGCTCACAACATGCCCGAGTTCTTTCAAATGGGACGACTTAATGTGAGCCGAACAGGGCTGCTCTCAAAGCTGAGGTCTCAAATGTCACCGAGATCAATTTTTATCGAAGAGCTCATTCTAGTCTTTGCAAGGAAAGGAGAAATGTTTTACATTATTTATATGACTGTAGTCGTTTTCAAGCAAAAAGAGAAAAAATGCTGCGCAAGTTCATTAAATGAGTTTAAATGTGATGGTCACTTTAATCAAATGACTTCCACCTCACAGTTCATAAGCCTGCATTATTACAGAAGCTAGTGGCACCCTAAGTGGCGCTGTGGTTAGCATGAGTACTTCTTAGCACAAATATGAGCATTTGGACTGTTTGTGTATAATGAGGGGCATCATGTTGGCTTTTAGTGGCCTGTGTTTGATTAGTGGCCTCATTGCTCATGTGGACTTTGCATGTGTTCTGGTGAGCTTTCCTTCGCTAGTGCAGTTTTATCTTACATACATGTACACTGTAAGAACGCTAGGGGTCGCTATCGCCCCTTAAACCCAACAGACAGATAGGCAGACATAGGGTAAAAACACAAAGAAGATCTTTTAATTATTTTTTCTACTTCAACATGATTTTTAAGCACTCCAGCCACCATACACAAATATATCAACAAAAAATAAATACAATATTCTCCTCCACACCTCCCAGCAAGCTCTGTCATCTATTTCCCAACTCCGGCTCGCTTACTGGGTTCCCAACTGTCCTTTATACAGTTCTTGACCTAGAAATGCTTCCGTCCTTCCTTCCACGTGACTTGCCTGTACTCAGGTCAGATGGAGGGCTTGAGTTTTCTTCAGCCCGGAAGTACTTTGGGGCTTCCGCCCCCGTAACTTGGGAGTACTTCCGGGCTATACAGAAAGTAAAAATCCCACAGTCTTCCTGGTGGCACCCACGGTATCCAGCAGGGCTGTGAAGCCGAACTCCAGATCCCATGGCGTCCTGTGGGAATCCAGGGCACCGCTAAGCTGCTGTCCCAAATTAGTTGCCTTCCTCTACCCTTCCAATCTTTGGGCGTCCCAGCCCTCCATTACAGTAGACTTTGATTAACACTATGTGGGGACAATTAGACGGGTCACAGAGTGTCACATTTCTAAACTAATCCAATGCCTCATGAAGGCAGCACTCAAAGTCAAGGTGGTGATTTGGAACTACAAAGAGCAGCGGCGCTCTCAATACCCTGATATGACTGAGAGCAAGGTTCTGATTAAAAAGAACTGTCTACAGATAAAAGGCCTCCTAAAAGACCCCATTAAGCATAAAAATGTGTGCTGTGTGTGCTGATGGTGCACTGTGCATGTTAAAAATAAATATAGCCTGTTGCATTGAAAAACCTTAATGTAAAAGCAGATTATGCATTGCCATTCAAAGATGTCAGTGGACGAGTAGCAAAAGTGAGCAATATGTTGTGCCAGATGCAGTTTGCACTCTCTGTTGTTTGGTGTTACGACGATAATTTAGAAGCCAATGTAAGCGTGAAAGAATTGACGGCTATGTAACTGAAAATATGAACTGCGAAATATGCATTTGAAGTAAATGATGTGCCACGCTCCTCTATGAGGACTGCCGTTAAGAGAGTTTGATAACAAAGAGCCACAGGAGATGTAGATTTCAGTGCTCAAAACACCTGAATCAACAGATCTGGCTAACAACACCAGTAGATCTAGAGAGAAGGCCTCCACCTTCTGACTACACGTCTTATAGTGGCTGGCACATGTGTCAGTTTGCGTCTTCTTAGGGGGTATATCAAATACACCTTTAAGGGGAGGACACAACACGGACAGGACGGTTGGTGCTGATAATGCCAAGGTCGCGAATTTGATCCCCGTATGGGCCACCACTAATCTGTACCGCCGCCCCAGGAGAACAACTAAACCCTGGGTCGCTGCACGATCAGAATACCGCTAGAGAAAAGCAGTTTGTTATTAAAATCTTTCGGGGTAACATGACCAACTCTCGTGCTTATTTTTGACCCCCTCACCACATGCGCCGGCATAAGACAATAAGAGTTACAATGATGAAAGACAAAAAAAAAGAAAAAGATATATTTACATATTGAAAGAAAAAAACAGCTTAAGTAATTCTCCCAACAAACAAGTACATAACAAAAATCAAAAACAACCTTCCACAGATTAGGGGGCGAGATGTTTCCCAAGTTGGTTCACTGTCCTTACAGTTCCTGAACAAGGTGTAATGTTGGAAGTATGCCAAGAGCTGAGCCGATAACAAAAAAGGTTCTGTCCTACTGGTCCCAAAAGGTTGATTGCCCCGGTGACACCAAAAAAGTTTGTCTCCCTTGTATCAGCGAGTAAAAAAAAGCATTCATCCATTAGGTGGATTCTTGGTGCTAACCCGTTGCTTCTCCTTGCTCCACCGCTCGAGGTCTCTCTCTCTGTCCCCCTTCTTTTCCAGTTAAAGAGTCTTCAGCCCCAACCTCTCTGTTCATGTTGGGTCCTCCCCTTAAAAGCGTATTTCCCCAATTCTTGATGTGTTCCCTAACTGACAACAGGACAATAGCACGTGTGGCACCCGCTACAGTCTAAATAAACAACTAAAGAAAGTTAACATGTCTATACAATTGAAAATGTAAATATGCCCTGCCAGAATATATATATTAACATGTATATCCAACTCTGTTTGCTGTTTTTTTTAATTTAAAGCAAATAACATTCCATACAATTAAGTCAAACATAACAAACCAAAATTCAATCCCCACCCAAAAGAAAAAGAGGAGAGCCAACAACCAGAGCAAATCTTTAAAAGCAGCAAGAAAGGAAGAGCATCCTTTTCCCTGATATGAAGGATTATTCTAAAACATGATTGATTAGATCCTGTCCTATTTTAAAAATGTTTTGAACAGGTCCTCTGAGTGACATTTTTACTTTTTCCAATTTCAGATAGTATAGGACATCAGTTACCCACTGACTTAAAGGTGGTGATTGGGATTCTACTTCTGTTAGTTCTGTAGTAAAGGCAGTTACAATTTATTTGTCCTTCTCCAATTTATGCCCTTCTAGGAGTCCACCAAACATGGCTGTGAATGGATGTGGAGGGATTGTGCTAAGGCTGTCTGATAGGCATTTAAAGGTTTCAGCCCAGAATGATGCTAATTTGGTGCACACCAAAAAACATGGCCCTGTGAGGCTGGAGCTCGATTGCAATGTTCACATGTTGATTCTTTCCCTGGAAACAATTTGGATAGTTCTAATTGAGATGAATGTGCATGATATGGAGCTAGAATGTATTCTGTGCATGGCTGCCTTCCACTCCTTCTCTGAAATGTTAAGTGAAAGATCCTTTCCCCATTTGTGCCCTGGGATCTTTGAAAGGAAGGTTCTTTAAAATGTTTTTAGAAATTGTGGAGATGCTATCTGAGCCTTCAAGACTGATCGATATTTCTTCTGGACCTTCGATGAAATCATTTATTGCAGCAGTACTGTCTCTTTCAAACGTACTACCTTCCAATTCCTGCCCTTCCTTTTCTTTCTCCAAGGAGCCTATCGCCACAGAATCAGCTCTGTAATAGATGTTAAGCCATCTGTAAGCTTAGAACGGCAATTCTTCAAAAGTTTTAAGGAAATTGAAATATCTTCATAGTACATGTTTAATTATTCTATCTATCTATCCTTCCAGTGTCGTGCCAGTCCCAGAAAGAAAGGAACAATCTCTGAACTAGCTAGTGCTGCACCACCGTGTTCTCACATGTTTACTTATTAACAATATAGAATATTTAAATGATGTTAACATTTTATCTGTATAATGTAATAAACATATTTTGCTGCATTTCAACTTAAAAATGATGTTGTCATCATATGGAAATATGCACTTTATAAAGTGGCTCAGGTTGTGCAACATTATAACTGTATTGCAAGTTTACATTGAGGTGATTGTACTTATAAGTACAAACAGTTCTACAAGGAGCACTTGATGGATTGATTGAGTGCGTTTATAGTTCTTGGGATCAAACTGTTTCTTAACCGCGAGGTCCGTACAGGAAAGGTTGTGAAGCATTTGCCATTTGAGAGCAGTTCAATAGACAGCATGGCTGAGGCAGCTTGTGGTAGATGCTGTATCCCGATAATTCTTTTTCCAATCAGTTGCTGTAGAGCTGTGATTCCATACTCAAATACAGTGATATAAATACTCTGAGTGGTGCAGTGAGAGTAATATGGAAAAAGATGATCCGATGTGGCAAACCCTAATGGGAGCAGCTGAAAGAAGAAAAAGAAGGTGCAGTGAGAGTAACAACGCTAAAGCTGCTATGGTATTTAGAATAGTTTGGCCATTCCGTGGACCATTATATTGTTACAGGTTAACTACAATCAGATGCCTTAAACTAATAAACAATATGCTGTTAATTTCAGTGTATATGATAAAGCTGCGTCAGGGATGTGGAAAGGGAAAGGGAAACCACACTGGAACAAAAGCACTGCTTTGACACTGGGTGCCACCAGTTTGCAAAACCGAGTGGAGATCTTGCGTACTCCAGGGTTTGAGCTAGCGTGAAAATGTGCGTGGCTTTATGGCAAGTTTAGTTTTTCTACATCGCGATGTGAGCACAGAAAGAGGCGTACGCAACATTTTTGTGCGTACGCACCGCTTATACATAAGGCCCCAGGTCTTTATGGCCTGTATATTTGCTGCCCAGTAATAAAACTGAAAGTTAGGTAGTGCCATGTCCCCTTCTGCTTTAGGTCAATGTACAGTTGCCTTTTGGATGCCTGGATGTTTAGAATTCCAAATAAATAAGGTTATGATTGAATCTAATTTCTTTTAAAAAGATTTGTTAATGTAGCTGAGGATGGTTTGAAATAGAAATAGAAGCTTGGGAGTGACTGTTCATCTTAACAGTGTTAATTCTTGCTGCTAATGTGAGATGTAGGGTAGACCATCTATTCACATCTTGTTTAATTTTTTCCATGCAGACAGCAAAATTGTGTTGAAAAAGAGCTTTATATTTATTTACTTGTGATATTTACCCCCTAGATATTTAAACTGATCTGCTAAGATAAATGGGATGGTGTCCAATCTAATTTTGTGTGCTAGGGAATTCAATGGAAAAAGCATGGTTTTGTTCAAATTGATTTTGAGCCCAGAATTTTGTGGGTCAGATATATACAGTACCATATCATCTGCATATAATGTTAATTTCTGTTGAAGTCCTTCTCTGAAAATCCACCTTATCTCTGATACATTTAAAACATAAGCTGCCTATGGCTCAATGCCGACTACAAACTGCGGTGGTAAGATGGGGCATCCTTGTTGAGTACCGCGTTCTAGTTTGAAGTGGTCTGAAATAATGTTGGCAGGCTTCTGGACTAGCTTGTTTGTGTAATGTGGTGAATAGGTACTCTCATTCAACCATATCAAATTGCTTTTCTGCATCCGAAGATAGTGTTTGCTGTTGTTATGCTATATAGTAATTCAATAGTCAAAATGACAGAAAAATTTTCTAGCAGACAAAGCAAATCACAAACATTTGTGCCCAAGTAGCTGCAGTGGTCTACGTGCCTGTGTGTGTTTGTTTTTACTTTCGCTCTGTTCATTGCAATGTACAAATTAATTAGTCAGCTTCATTTACCTTGTGCTACTGAGTTCCTGAGTTGACAACAGCATTTTTTGCTTTTTCATTTTCTTTTAATGTCAAGTCTTTCCCCTCTCCCTGAAACCCCAGCAGTGGCTTAAAGTGCATGAACTGAAGGAACTGGGGGTGGGTGTTTAAGGGAGAAGCCCTGTGGGTGGACCCTTTGCAGTGGTGGATTTGTCAGTTTTCCACAGCAACATTTTGAACAAGAAGTCCCCAGATATGTTTTCTCATTTGAGAATCATGTCAGGCCCCGAGAGACTATGTATCACTAGGCCCACAAAATCAAAGCCTGTATGGATAAATAGTCCTCTAAGTGTTAACCACTTTTTTTTAACTAAATGCACATACATTTTTTTTTTTTGCTTTATATGTAAAAACAAGTGTTTCAACACCTTGTGATTGCCACTAAATCCCTTGTGTAACTTATTACTTTGCTGCATTGCACAAATCACCTGCTTAGAATAACTCAGTGTAAGGATAATGAACTACTGTATAATGAATGTATAATTTTAGTTGCTGCTGCTTTCATTCTACATATTTTTGAAGTATTATCATAAGCCACTCTTATATTTAATACTGTTTCACTATAGCGGCTTGATGGTTCCACGCAGCTTGTATATTGAGTAACCACCAGGGGGCACTTGAGAGCCTCAAACCATAGACACAGTAATGCCCAAGATGGTTCTGGGATTAAATAAAAGATGTGTATTTATTCAGTTTACCTTTCCAACAATCACCCGTCAAAAGATCAGTAATTAAATACAATACCTTTGTCAATTCTTCCTCCTTCCTCACTCCAAGAGCATCGCCTGCTGCATCTGACTCCCCAGTGTGCGGTACGGCCTTCTTTTCAAGCAAAATCTGGGACTGCTTCTGGTGTCACCACATTGCCTGTTGGGAGCACTTTTGGGTGATGTGGAAACCAGTATTGTTTTCAAATTCAAATCCCATTATGTGATATCATCTACAGTACTGTTAAATTCTGCTCTGTACTTGTAATATTTTTATTTTACTATTATATTGTATTGAGGATTACTCATATTCTGTTCTGTGTATTGTATTGTATTGACCCCCTTCTTTTTGCCACCCACTCCACGCCCAGCCTACCTGGAAAGGGGTCTTTCTTTGAACTACCTTTCCCAAGGTTTCTTCCATGTTTTTCCCTACTAGGTTTTTTTGGGGTTTTTCTACTTGTCTTCTTAGAAAGTCAAGGTTGGGGGGCTTTCAAGAGGCAGGGCCTGTTAAAGTCCATTGCAGCACTTCTTGTGTGATTTTGGGCAATACAAAAATAAATTGTATTGTATTGTCCTCCTCCGACAGTGCTGTCTGGCAGTACCCAAGGACCTCAACAGGGCTGCTCTTCCACACTCCAGTTCCAACATGACCCTGCTGATGTCCTGAGTGGGATGAGCCTTGAAGGACACTACCACCTTCTGTGTGAGGAAATGAACTTTTCCCAGAATTCATGTTCTCCCAGTCTATTCGCTATTGACTGATCTTATCAGAGATGAAGATTGTAGGACATTCTGACTGGATTGTGTCTCCAGTCTAGCGGTCCTTCCATTAAGGCTTCTGTCCAGGCAGGAACTCTGTCTTGATCTTGGTCTGGATGCCCATTTGTCCTGTGTGGCATTTACAATTGGTACAGCTCAATCACCAGCAAGTGACTTGGCTTGTTCAGGGTCCAACAGTAAGTCAGTGCTGAGGACTGAACCAACAACATCTTGAGTATCAACTACCACCAGAACCAGTAGGTCACCCTGCCTCCGTCAGACAGATGTAGTCAATATATAATGTGATCTTACTTTAACATTCAAATATTAGATGTGGTCTGAATTTGGTGTTTTAAGTGTGGTGTGTAAATGTCAAATCCAGATCCACTCTTGTATATGGTGGTGTGCCTATCAATGGACAATTCCTGTCCACAGTAGCCCCATAACCTACTCAAAACCTGCTGAAGACGTACAGCCTACCAGTGCCTAGTTGAGTTAAGGCACAGATAAGTCTGACTGCACTCACCGACATGTGAAGGACTGGGGGCAACAGAAGGAACGTCCTGCTGATGCATGATGGAACTGCAACTGTGTGCCTTACTGTGGTTTGATACAGTCACTATGAAAAGTCTTCACCTTCTTAGTGTTCTTATTTTATTGTAATACAACATTGAATCACAGTGGATTTAATTGGGCTTTTGACATTGAATAACAGAAAATGACTCCTTAATGTCAAAGTGAAAACAGATCTCTGTAAAGTAGTCTAAATTAATTCTAAATATAAAACATAAAAGAATTGATCGCATAAGTATTCACCCCCAACAAGTAAGTATTAAGAAGATATACCTTGGTCAGCCATGACAGACTCAAGTCTAAGTACAGAGATCTCTATCACCTTTCACATGTAGACACTGTCATTTACCCCCCATTCATCTTTCTTAAACTGCTGAAGTTGTGCCAGGTTACTTGAGGATCATGAGTGAACAGCATTTATTAAGTCCAGCCGCAACTTCTCATTTGAATTAAGAGCTGCACTCCGACTCGGCCACTCCACGACATTAACATTGTTATTTTTAAGCCATTCCTGTGTAGCTTTGGCTTTATGCTTGGGGTTGTTGTCTTGATGGAAAGTACATCTTCTCTCACTGTGCAAGTTTCTTGCAGACTACTTTAGATTTTCCTACAGGATTTTCTTGTGTTTAACTGTGTTCACCCAGGGCCTGCTGCAGAGAAGCATCTCCACAGCAGGATATACCATGGCTATGCTTTACGATGGAGATGGTATGTTGTTGATAACGTGTGGTGTTTACTTACACCACACATGGTGTTTAGTTTGAGGGCCAAAAAGCCAATTTTTGTTCTCCTCAGATTGCAGAACCTACTTCCAGCTGACTTCAGAGTCTCCCATGTCCCCTTTCTCAAATTCTAACCAAGATACCTTGTGCTTTCTCTTTGCTATTCTCCCATTAAGTTGTGACTGATGAAGCACGCTGGTATCAGTTGTTGTCTGCACAGTCTCTCCAGTCTCAGCCATCACAGCCTGAAACTCCTTCAGAGGTCTCTTGCTGGTGTCCCTCACTAGTCTTCTTCTTGCCTGATCACTCAGTTTTTGAAGTTGGCCTGCTCTAGTCAGATTTCCAGCATTTTTGCTGAACTCTTTCTATGTCTAAATGACTGAATTAACTGGACTTCAAGGGATATTCAGTGACTTAGATATTTTCCATTTCTCCATCCCTGACTGATCTTGTGCTTTTCAATCCCCTTTTCTTGGAGTTACTTGGACTGTTCTTTTGTCTTCAGTGTGTAGGTTAGGCCACCTTGTTTTATATTTCCACTAGCAAAATACCCGCGCTTCGCAGCGGAGAAGTAGTGTGTTAAAGAAGTAATGAAAAAGAAAATAACGTAACATGATTGTCAATGTAATTGTTTTGTCACTGTGATATATATAGATATATATATATATATATATATATATATATACACACACACACACACACATATATATACATACATATCTACATATATATATGTGTATATGTAGATATATATGTATATGTATATATGTGTGTGTGTGTATATATATCTATATACACATATACATATATATATATATATATATATATATATATATATACACATATACATATATATACACATATACACATCTATATATATATATATATATATATATTATGGGACCTGTAGTTTATTCTGTTACCAGCGCTTCATATACCCGGGCCATTAATAACAATAATACAGTATATAAAATGATCTCGCGGGCCGGATATAATTACACGCCGGGCCGGATGTGGCCCGCGGCCCTTGAGTTTGACACATATGGACTAAATAGAACTTGAAAAGATATATTTTTTCAAATGTGATCGCGCAATTCAGATTGAGTTGACGCGCACTACAGTACATCGAGCCCGCGTGCTATTTTGGTTTTGCCTGCGTGCTTCAATAAGTCACCCTCCCCTCGCTCTTACTTTTTTACCGTTCATCTAATGAATACACTGAGTATGGCTTTACCAAAACAATAATTGATGGCGAATAAAGTATCCATTATTCGAGTATGTAGATCGGGGTATATATATACATATATATATATACCCGCGTATCGCAGCGGAGAATTAGTGTGTTAAAGAAGTTATGAAAAAGAAAAGGGAACATTTTAAAAA
>JANRMT010062814.1:58789396-58806466 GCA_026402145.1 Polypterus bichir lapradei
GATAGATAGATAGATAGATAGATAGATAGATAGATAGATAGATAGATAGATAGATAGATAGATAGAAAGGTTATTGTTCCCACTTGGAAACTGCAGTGTTACAACAGTTCACATATATTAACAGCATTTATTTTCACAAAAATTACCCTCAACTTTAAACAGTAAAATAAATAAATAAAAAATAAAGTTCCATTAATGATGAATAGCTATAAGATTAATGTAATGGATGCCGCTGATGACACTGCTATTGTGGGCTGCATCAGGAGTGGGCAGGAGGAAGAGTACAGGAAGCTAATCAATCCATCCATCCTCGTCCGCTTATCCGGGGTCGGGTCGTGGGGGTAGCAGCTTAAGCAGAGAGGCCCAGACTTCCCTCTCCCTGGCCACTTCTTCCAGCTCTTCTGGGAGAATCCCAAGGCGTTCCCAGGCCAGCCGGGAGACATAGTCCCTCCAGTGTGTACTGGGTCTTCCCCTGGGCCTCCTCCTTGTTGGACGTGCCCAGAACACCTCACCAGGGAGGCGTCCAGGAGGCATCCTGATCAGATGCCCGAGCCACCTCATCTGACTCCACTCGATGTGGAGGGGCAGCAGCTCTACTCTGAGCCCATCCCAGATGACTGAGCTTCTCACCCTATCTTTAAGAGAAAGCCCAGACACCCTGCGGAGGAAACTCATTTCAGCCACTTGTATTCGCGATCTCGTTCTTTCGGTCACTACCCATAGCTCATGACCATAGGTGAGGGTAGGAACGCAGATCGACTGGTAAATTGAGAGCTTTGCCTTACGGCTTATCTCCTTTTTCACCACGACAGACCAATGCAGAGCCTGCATCACTGCGGATGCCGCACCGATCCGCCTGTCAATCTCACGGTCCATTCTTCCCTCACTCGTGAACAAGACCCCGAGATACTTGAACTCCTCTACTTGGGGCAGGATCTCTCCCCCAACCCTGAGAGGGCACTCCACCCTTGTCCGGCTGAGGACCATGGTCTCGGATTTGGAGGTGCTGATTCTCATCCCAGCCACTTCACACTCAGCTTCGAACCGATTCAGAGAGAGCTGAAGATCACAGCTAGATGAAGCAAACAGGACAACATCATCTGCAAAAAGCAGTGACCCAATCCTGAGTCCACCAAACCGGACCCCCTCAATGCCCTGGCTGTGCCTAGAAATTCTGTCCATTAAAGTTATGAACAGAATCGGTGACAAAGGGCAGCCCTGGCAGAGTCCAGCTCTCACTGGAAACAGGTTCGACTTACTGCCGGCAATGCGGACCAAGCTCTGACACAAGTTGTACAGGGACCAAACAGCCCTTATCGGGGGTCCGGTACCCCATACTCCCGGAGCACCCCCCCACAGGATTCCCAGAGAGACACGGTCGAACGCCTTTTCCAAGTCCACAAAACACATGTAGACTGGTTGGGCAAACTCCCATGCACCCTCCAGGATTCTGCTAAGGGTGTAGAGCTGGTCCATGTCCATGTTCTAAGCGGTGGTGTGCTGGGGAGGCAGCATAAAGATGAAGGACGCCTCGTGCCTGGACAAACTTGTTAAGAAGGCAGGCTCTATTGTAGGAATAAAGTTGGACAGTTTAATATCTGTGGCAGAACGACGGGCATTAAGCAAACTCCTGTCAATAATGGAAAATCCACTGCATCCACTGAACAGTGTCATCTCCAGGCAGGAGTAGCTTCAGCGACAGATTGCTGTCACTGCCCTGCTCCACTGACAGACTGAGGAGATCGTTCCTCCCCCACACTATGCGACTCTTCAATTCCACCCGGGGGGTAAACGCTAACATTATTCAAAGTTATTGTCTGCTTTTACATGCATTTTTATTACTCTTTAATTTAATATTGTTTTTTGTATCAGTATACTGCTGCTGGAGTATGTGAATTTCCCCTTGGGATTAATAAAGTATCTATCTATCTATCTGTCTATCTAATGTCAGATGGCAGACCGCCAATAGGGCCTCCACAGCAACACGCTAGCTTTAGCCTGTTCTGAAGTTGCTTCACACGCTTTGTCACTTTGATATTTTTTTTCTTTAATTACATATAACCAATATAAATGAATAATGAATTTTTGATTATTTTTGTCAATTTCTAATATAAAAAAATGTCATTCAAATATCATGCTTAAGGCTTCATCGGGAGCTCCATCCTCAGCAGTGCTAGTTAGAATTCTGATGCCATTCTTTAAGTCTCATTAGTTTTTATGGCAGCTCTGCTAGAAGGGGCCTGGTGAGTGTGGGTGGAGTTTTGGGTGATACAGCAGGACCGCAGCTCTCAACAGATGGTAAGTTTTTAAATAAATAATAAGTAAGGAGGGGGCATGGTAGTGTGACAGGAGCGGTTCCTGGGCGCAATGCGGCACGGACGTTTCCACACTTAGGTGCTCAGGTGCAGGGTCACCCGTGGCCGTAATTGATGCCAAGAGGTGCTAATCGCCACACATGTGCCACATCCCCACATAAAATAGGAGAAGTGCGAGTGCAGGGAGAAGAAAGAAAAGAGAAAGAGAGCGGAGATTAGAGGAAGAAGAAGGAGGCACTGAGAGCTGGTGCAGGAGTGAGCGAGACAGCAGGCTCGCTGCAGGGAAGCAGGCAGCTGGGAGTACAGCCCTGGAAGGAGTGTGTGGCCGACACTCGAAGAGGCAGTTGGAAGTGGCCACTGTACAGTAGCTGAACGATTTCAAGGAGCTGGAGTGACCAAGAAAGGTTGACGGCTCGCTCAGGGAGGCTTGGGTAGGTTGAGTCCCAATGTGAGCACTCCGGCTGCTGGGGGAACCCGAGTCTCGGTCCAGTGAGGGAGCTGTACGTAGTCAGGGGACGAAAGGCTACCGAACCAGTTTGAAGGGCAACTGCACCTGCTGAAAGGGGTGACTGCCCTGTTGCAAGGCCTGTATGGGATGAGCAGGGGAGCCACCAGTTAGAAGGAAGAAGGCACTGGGTGTTTTTTTTTTTTTTTTTTTTTTTTTTTTTAAAAGGGACAGCTTCCAGCCCGTTGATTTTTATCCTTGTTTTAAAGGATTATGTATTGTTTTTTAACCTCCACTTATTGCACCTGCTTTTATGAATTATTTGCTTATTGAAACGTTCTTGAAGCACTGCACTTTGGATGCTATTTGGTTTGTTTTTAATAAAAGCACTGATCACTTTTACACTATCCCCTTGCTCCCAGTGTGATTTCTCCTCATCTGCCAGCTCATCCTGTTACCTAACTGACGGTGTTGGGTTCAAGAGGATCCCAAAACTGGAAGAGGGAGCATGGAGCAGGTCCTGCACCGTCACAGTGGGGAGTGTTAGCCAACCTCCTCATGCTTCGGATCTGCACTGAGGCAAAAGACTAGATATCGTTAGTGACAGCGCCACCTCTTGTCTTGGGGTGGTATTGCTTACCTTGTCTGAGCTTGGAAGGTGGTCCCCAGGCTCAAATGCATGACACTAGGTATATGTGTCACATGACCTGTGACATCATGACAACCATAGCCAGAAATGATTGCCAAGCGCATTAACACCTTTAATGGGTGGCACGGTGGCGCAGTGGTAGCGCTGCTGCCTCGCAGTTAGGAGACCATGGGTTCGCTTCCCGGGTCCTCCCTGCGTGGAGTTTGCATGTTCTCCCCGTGTCTGCGTGGGTTTCCTCCCACAGTCCAAAGACATGCAGGTTAGGTGGACTGGCGATTCTAAATTGTCCCTGGTGTGTGGATGTGGGTGTGTGTCCTGCAGTGGGTTGGTGCCCTGCCCGCGATTGGTTCCTGCCTTGTGCCCTGTGTTGGCTGGGATTGGCTCCAGCAGACCCCTGTGTTCGGATTCAACGGGTTGGAAAATGGATGGATGGATTAACACCTTTATACGAAATGCATTTCGAGCTCTCTTCTTGTTGGAATATTTGGCAAAACAAAAACAATTCTTCACGTCCCACCTGATTTCTACATACGCAGGCATGGAACCATCTATGCTTGGAGATTTTCTGTGTTGGTGACATTGAACTGCCTGTTGTCTCTTTAAACTTGATGAATGGGTGACCAGCCTTCAGTGATGTGACATTGGCTTTCTCTGATTTTTCTAATGTTATGTCCCTATAAGTCTTTGCAACTTGATTTAAAATGTGTTCTTTACTTGAAGCACACGGCAGTCATAACAAAGCACAACTTCTTTCATTGCTCAGTTTTCTAAAACCACTTTACTGGTTAGGGAGTCACAGGGAGCTCAAGGCTGTCCTAGTAGGAGTTTGGTACGATGAAGACGACACACTCAAGTACACACCAACTGAGGATTAGGGTTCTACTTGAGAAATGTGTTACTCCAATCCTCCATTATCCATGACTGCTTAGTCCTATTCAGCATCACCATGAGTCAGAATCCATCCTGGCAACACTGAGCACAAGCCAAAGATCACAATGGACAATTTGGCCATCCATCGGACAGAACCTTCACGCTTACACTCACACTCGCTTGCACAAAAACATTTTAGTGTTGTCAAACAAAGTTTTTTTTTCTGATGTAGGAGAAGAATCATAAAACCTGCAGAAACATCCACCCTAGATGTGTGGAGGCCTTCATTGGGCCAGGATCGGGTGCTAGAGTGTTAACATCTCATGACCCACCCATTCACTTACTCTGCTTACTTAGCTCACTATGGGTTTCTGGGAGCAGGATGCCCCTTATGCATGCACTCACACCCACTCATAACGGGACCTGAGCAGGACTTGAGCCCAGTGCTCTAGTACTGATGGGCAGTAACATGTCAATTTCTTTATGAGTGGTGCTTCAGAGTACACCATCAAGCTACCAACTGTTTTTGGAAGGCAAGTGGTAAAACAAGTGGTCTTAAGAGGCTGTGATGAACCCAAGTAACAGCTTTAGTTAGGAATCCATCATTAGATGGCAAGCAGTGGCAAAATAGAAAAGGACTATTAATAAGATTATGGAAAAGAGTGAAATGGAAGGATGCTTCCACCATCCTGTCTGTGAAGGATTTGGCAGATGGTTTGTACCACAGAATTAGAAGCCTGAAAAAATTCCCAAGTATTCTCTCTTCATAATCAGTTTAATTAATACAAAGAGAGCAAGACCAGAGAGACGGTGGCACTGACAGAGCTCGAGAAGGCAGAGTTAAAGATGCTAAGATTTGCATTGGGTGTGACGAGGATGGATAGGATTAGATATGAGTACATTAAAGGGTCAGCTCAAGTTGGATGGTTGGGAGACAAAGTCAGAGAGGCGAGATTACGTTGGTTTGGACATGTGCAGAGGAGAGATGCTGGGTATATTGGGAGAAGGATGCTAAGGATAGAGCTGCCAGGGAAGAGGAAAAGAGGAAGGCTTAAGAGAAGGTTTATGGATGTGGTGAGAGAGGACATGCAGGTGATGGTGAAATAGAGCAAGATACAGAGGGCAGGAAGATATGGAAGAAGATGATCCGCTGTGGCAACCCCTAATGGGAGCAGCCAAAAGAAGAAAAAGAGCAAGACCAATGGAGTCCACACTCAGAACAATTAAAATCATAGCATGTGCAGAGACACTTCTGAAGTCCGCAGCAGATTAACAGTTAATCACCTTTGGGTCCTGGCAGAAATCAGAACAATTACTGGCGAATGAAGAGCCTCGGCACCATCAAGGTGTCCTTAAAGCCGACCTGACCAGTGAATGGGCTCCTGCCAGTGTCTTCAGCTGGGAGCTACTCTGCTGAGTGCTTCTTCTCAGGACTGTACCAGACCCAAGATGATTTCTGCATTTTTATATTTTCAAGAAAAGGAATGAACTGATATTTCCAAGATTTTTCAAAAATAACCAACACGCCGCTGTCCTGACAGGCATGGACAAAGGGTTCTCAGCTCATTTCAGTGATGTTCAGCCTAAATGTATTTCCTGTCACTGCATTGTACATCAAAGTTGTGTCACCAGCTGGATGATCATAAAACGACTGACCTTTACAGACGGCATCTTGTCTTTTTCGTAGATTTCTAAAGGAAGCTTCTTCAGAATATGGGGATTCGTTTCTTCATAAAAATATCAAATAGCAGACTTAAGGACAAGATTGCAAAATGTTTTTGGAGCCTAAAAATGGATGACCTTCTTCAGAAAGTTAAGGTGAAACAAAGGCAGGATTTTTCTAAGTTAATATATGAACAGGAGAACATTGAATTGGCCGCATTATTAATGTTCAATTTTAGGGCAACATCTTTTATTTAAGACATGAGAAGAGCTAAGCCTGTGCATTAATGCAAAGTCTGAAAGAGGAATCTTTGGAGAAATTCCAAGATTATATTTACACTTGATGGCAATTCATCATCCCTAATGGCAAAGGCACAGATTTCACAATGGCATTCTTTCCAAATTTCTACGACTGAAGCTACGGACTTAAAGGTAATCCATCCTTCCTTCTATTTTCATACCCACATAGGGCACAAGGCAGGAAATAACCCTGGACGGGTGCCAGCCCACCAAAGATGCACAATGCAGTGAAATCCTGAAAAGTTAAACTTGAAGTTGGCACTGCAGACAGTCGACGATCATTGTTTGTTGCAGTGCGTCGTTTCCTTGATGGCTGAGAGATTTGCGGTCATTGTGCTAACAGGGTTGGGTTCAGTTTACGCCTGAGCTCTGCATGATCATTTCAAGGAAGAGGACATGTCCAAGAGTCATTGCCACAAGAACTGCTGATGGAAAATATAGTGCATTGTGTTCACTTCACATGCCCTGAGCTGCACATGGAATGATTGATTTTGATCATATTTCGAACTTGTTACTTTGGGCACAAACCATTTACTTTAAGTATGTTATTGTAATGAGGTCATTAGCTGAAGTCAAGCAGATGATTGTAGGATGTCACATAGTGTACCCCCAGATGGATAATGACTTTGCATTTAACACACTGTTTAACTCCTCTAATAACTAACTAGTCGTGTTGTAACATGCACAGTCTACTGAAAGTTTTACTTGCATGGCCATTTGTTGCCGTTCTCTGATAAACAAGAATGTTTAAAATGCACAACTTGGAATTAACAGAAAACACAAATCAGTTTACCTGATGTACTTCCTCACCCGTGTTTCATAGGGAGGCCTTTCAAGTGTGAGCAGAGAGACTCATGTTGGGGAGCCAAAGAGTGAGATGGACAGATCTGGCCAGTAAGCACTAAGTGAGAGGGACGATTTACTGCACTTTAAACAGGGTCAGGTCTCACCAGGCTTTCTCTACCTGACCATGAAAGGAAAGATAAGAAATCATTTGTTGCAAGAGGCTTGTCAGTAGTGCTGAGCAGCAAAATTCAGCAACGTATTTTTCACAGTGAATATGAGTTGATTGCCAGTGACCCTTTTTTGCTGAATATTTTCCTGTAAATTCGTCATATTTTTCCCAGAGCCCCATGATGCTTTGTGAAGCCAGCATGACATCACAAAGGTTTAGCAGCCATGTGCAAAACTTTAAAACTGCATTGTAAATTGTTCCTGAGCTGTTTCGGGCATAGGTGATACCATCAACTGATCAATACTTCAGCCTTCTACCCACATGCATTAAAACAAACAAACAAACAAACAAACAAAGTAAATAAGCAATATTTTCATTTGAAGGGTACATAGCTGACCACGGTGAAAATATTATGAGTACTGCCAACGGATATTTAACACTGATCCCTGTGCCGTGGTGTGACAGTGCAGGTTGGCTCCTTGCTTCCTCTTCTATAATGGCAGCCTCTTGAACCCAACACCATCAGTACCGTACCTGAGATGAGTGTGGCAGATGAGGACAAATCACACCATGAAGCAAGGTGATGGGAAAAGTGCCAGTGCTTTTATAAAAATAGGCAGCAAAAACAAAGCAAGTGTCCCAAAGTGGAATGCTTCAAAAAGTTATTAAATAAATAATCAATACAAAATTTTCATGTGGAGGACAAAAGCAGACTAAATAAGTCCATTAAAACAATGAGGTTAAAACTGTCCTTTCTAAAAAGCTCACTGGCGGCTCTCCTGTTTATCCCATACAGGCCTTGCAGCCGAAGAGTCGCCCTACCAACAATTGCAGCTGACCTTCCGCAGGTCTGCGTCCCTGCCGTCCCATGGCTACGCTAAAGCTCCCTCTCCGGACCTAAGCTTGGGTCCCCATGGCGCCCACGTCGAAACTCTCCTCCCAAGCCTCTTCGACCCCCACTGCC
Source organism: Polypterus bichir lapradei (assembly GCA_026402145.1). Classification (NCBI taxonomy): domain Eukaryota; kingdom Metazoa; phylum Chordata; class Cladistia; order Polypteriformes; family Polypteridae; genus Polypterus; species Polypterus bichir. The sequence goes on from JANRMT010062814.1 coordinate 58,797,557, forward strand.
ATCCCGCTCCTTTTAACACACATCAGTCTGACTCCCTGAGATGCTCAACCAGAGCGATCTTTCCTTCAGCCCCCGGGTGTCAGGCACTCACTCTGCTCAAGGGGCTCTCCTTCCCAGCTGCCTGCCTTCGCCCAATCTCGAATATGCTCACATACATTGGCTCATTCTGCCTCCTGCCTTTCTCTCTCTCTCTTCCTTTAACCACCGTTCTCTTCTTGTTTATTTCTTCCTCGATTTTTGCCTCTGTCCCTCGCACTCGCCTTTCCCTTTTTAAAATGGGTTCATGGCACAGCTGCGGCAATCAGCAGTTCCCGGCGTCAGTTATGGTTGTAGCCGATCCTGCACCTATGCACTAAGTACAGGGCCATCTGCTCCAGCATTGCGCACAGGGACCACACTCACCACGCTACCACGTCCCCCACACAAAGATGCGAGTGCAGCGATTATTTATTTAAAAGCTGCCAATCAGCTGCAGACCTCATATTACCACACGTGGTAGCAGCACCGCATGGCTAACTTGCATCTAAAACAAGCCTTAAAGAAGTCCTCTCTGCCCTCCTCCCTGACAAAGAAAATACACACAACCCTGTCAATTATAAATTATGAAAAATGTATTGCTGTTTGCAAAGCGTGTCTATCTTCTTCATGGAAAAAGGCACTTCAAAGCATCTGAACAGAGATCAGGAACAAAGAAGACGTTCCAGCTGCATCTGCAGCTGTGATTTCAAACACTGGAAAGTGGCCGTCTCACACTGCTGCTTTGTCGCACGGCTAATGTGGGCCCAAAGACTGGAACTGTCTGAGTGTAATGATCTGTATTTTTTTTTATATTGTTGCTACTTTTTGGTCATTTGCTATATTTGTTTGTGGCGTTCATTCTCTCTCTCTTTCTGTTGTTGTTTGTGACATGGTGGCACAGTGCAGGTCACATTTCTGGCCACAATAATCAGTCCAGTATAGTTGGTAGATGCTTTTCTGGCCCTCAGGGACCCTAAAAAAATAATTTCACCATTATAATCCCCTCAAAACTAGCTCAGTTCATCCTTCTCTTTTGACTTCAAGGCCTTTTTTTTGTTTATTTCGCCTTATACAATTTCTTGTATTAGGAATTTGTTAGTTTTCGCATAGCCCTTGGGGTCAGAGCGCAGGGTCAGCCATCGTACAATGCCCCTGGAGCAATTGAAGGTTAAGGGCCTTGCTCAAGGGCCCAGCAGAGTAGGATCTCTTTTGGCAGTGACGGGGATTCGAACAAGCAACCGTCGGGATACCAGCGCAGATCCTTAGCCTCAGAGCCACCACTACGCCCCTTATTTTGCGGAGTTTGGTAAAGTTCCTGAAAATTGCTGTGATTTTGTCAACCTCACGTTGAAGTGAACTCCACAAGGTTCACTCATTTGGACTAGTCAGTCTAAAGTGGCCATCCAGATCTTACAATTTACCAAGATCTGAAAGTCTACAGGCTGTTAGTTTCCACAGTGTTGTGCAAGTTCACACCTCACAAGAACTAGCTCAAAGTTCAGTTCACACAGATTAAAATGAATAAATTCACGTTCATAGTTGACCATTTCAATTTTGAAGTAGTTCATGTTCGGTTCATTTTGTATTTTTTAAAGACTGAGAATAAATGACCTATGAGTTTACTTTTTTCAATTTTGCATGCCTTATATTAGGCTATTACGGTGCTTTTGAATAAAATACAATACACTTTTATTGAGTTATACCCAGCAACAAACACGTATAACCATATATGCTAATATCCTCCCGGTCAAAAAATGAAATAAAATAGATTCAAGTATACATATAAATTTCCGCTCTATTTCCAACCGTGTGACACAAACGATGACTGTGGAGCCAGCGTGTAGGTGAACTAACCTATTACACTGCCGGTCAAATTACACTGCTGATCAAAATTCATGTCACATATTGCTTGTCCAACGGGGAAAAATATAAAGTGGCCTCGTGAAGTACAACGTTTTCCTAAAAGCGAAAGCATAGCTTCACAGTGTGCTTGTGTCAGCGGGGCTGCAGCTTAAGCACGAGCAGGCAGACACAGATAGCACCAATTTGATTTTATGTTATTTTTTCTGAATACAAATAAATGGCAAAAATTTGTACGAAATACATTTTCATAAAAATCCACAATTTGTGCTTATCCCAACACTGTATTTGGATTTGGCTCCACCACTACATTACAGGGTAAGGCAACCGTTAATTTTGGAGCTGAACCAGATCCAGAATGTCACATAAAACTGAACTAGCTCACATTCAAGCTCTTCACTTGCAAATACGTTACGTTAAGTTCACCGCTCTTAGAAAAATGAGCTTGCTCAATGAAAGCGCTCTTTTGAACTAGAGTTCATGCACAACACTGAGTTTCAACTCTATTGCTAGATAATACCTTGCATTTTTCCATAACTCTTTGTAAGAAGACATGTGCATTATTATGTGCTGGAAATTCTTAACCAGGTTCCATCTGGGCTCACACCTCCTTGGTAAAGTAACAGCTGACATGGCCTCCACATTCACCATCTTAAACCCATCAAGCATGTCTCAGCCTAACATTCGAGGACTGTTCCAGAGATGTTCACTTGTAGACTTCATTTAGCTAACTTCAGAGAGTCAGGAGCAGTTGCGGTACACTCTCATGACCAGCTGTTGTGTAGTGTGACACACCCAACAACTCAGTCCAACCCATCTGCAACTCACCTAAAGCTGATTTTGTCTTAAATTATAGGGGGTGGGGTCTGTGTGCATGATCAGAGCTGACAACCAATGGACATCCACCCAGAAGTACAATGCATATAATGCAGTGACAAGGAATAAGGAACATGGGTGTTTTGGATTTTGCTAACAGAAGACGGGCTCATCTGTCTGACATCTCATCTTTCAGGTACCACAACAGAATGGAAAAACGGGGCCAAGATTCCAGCAGAACTTGTCCTACCTGGAAAGCATTTATACAACACAAATTCTGTCAAGGGGCATGATATAGACTGCGACAAAAAGGGGAATTGTAAACTTGTGCTGGAAATCAGTCAAGGAGCCATGTAGTTGGTCATCCCCTGTAATTCCTAGTCATGTAATCCTACATTCTGAAGACAATGACATCAGCAGCTGCACTTGTCAAGTCTGACTGGAAGTTGTGGAATGTGCCACCAGCTTTAGCTTGCAGTTGCTGAGATTAAGAGGATTAATCTTTTTCAGTCTTAAATCATTGCATCGAGACGCTCTGAAATGTGCGTATAGACTGTACAACTGTACACATTGTTCTAAAGGTGCCTCGTACCAACATTTATCATAAAATTAAGGTTACCGTCTTTATGAAACAGATGGAGTAAAACATGAATGACATGACATGAATTTGCACGTGCACAGCCATTTTAGGACGGCAGTAGAGAGGGTAGTGGAGAGAAACAGAGAGTTGTATCTAACCTTTTTAACCTCAAAGCCGACTTTGATATGGTGCCAACAATACAGATTTGGAAGGCCTGAGAGAACAAGTGGGAAGAATTAGCTTCACTGAAGGAATTATACAAATTAGCACAACAAATTATGGGGCCCAGTGGAGTTGTTTTCAACCCTTTTTATAATATAAAGGGGCTTGACAGAGGGATAGCTTGTGTCCTCTGCGTATTGTTGCCTTTATGAATGACTTATATAATAAATGCAAGGAAGACCCTCCCCAACCATCTGCAGGCCCTGCTCTTTGCTGATGGGAGAGTTCTGGTGGTGGAGATCCAGGATAGGCAGTAGGAATGTCTGCAGGAGTTGGAAAGGATTGGGCTGGTTAATAAAGTGGTTAGCAGTAAGTAAAGATCTGCTGGCAGCCTAAAGAGAGATGGAAGATAGCAGAGATAAGGCTGCAGTGTGGAGACAGCAGGTGATAATTTTTGGATATCTTGTACTGTAACTCATATGATGGTAGGGTACACCTGAAAATTACAAAAAGGATCAACAAGAGAAACCAGAACTTTACAGGAAAAATCAGAGAGTGGTAGAGAAGAGGGAGGTCTCTAAAAAGCCCCAATGCTGCTATATACTACTGTACCTTCTGCAGAAGACGCAGGATTAGGAGTAGGATTACAGCCACCCAGATGTGGCACTGATTGGGAAGATGAGGAGAGACATGCAGAGATGGAAGAGGTACTGTTAGTGGGGACTGTCACAGAGGTCATGTAATGAACATGCAGGAGGATAGATGAGAAAAGGGGGTGATGGACGCAAGGCTAGAAGAACATAGAGGCCAAGAAAGTCCCGTGACTACCTACTGGGACAACATGGTGGATTTGAGAAGGGAACATAAGAGAAGGATTTCAGAACTGAGGAGGATGGGCTTGGATAAAAGAATGTGAGAAAACTGGCCAAATCTTACATGTACCAATATAAGAATAGAGACTTTAGAAAGAAGAAAAGAAGGAGAAGAAGAAGTGTTTCTTGGAAAGGCATTAACTCGAGGGACATTTTTGACTTCAGCATGCCAAACAGCTTAGCACAGCTCATCAACTGCTTGTGATGTAGGCTCTTGTCAACAAAATGATTGTCTATCCAGTTTCAACGTGTTCTTATTTTCACATACATTCGTCCGTTTGTCAATATACTCGATAAGGTAGAGTAACACCAGATCTCACAATGGTTTCTACAGTGACAAATGACAGGAAGTTGGGAAAGCATCTGAATTTTTGTGATTTTACAACGTAAGGAAGTAGATATTAGCCTTCATTTAAAACATTGTGTGGAATTCTGGGATGAAGTAGAGAGAAAATTGACTGGCAGAAGGTAAATCATAGAAGAGTTACCTCTGAACGGGAAGTGGAGTACGGAGTAGGAGAAACACCAGTATCAAGGGGCACTGGAGGTGCAGAGCATTGTTTAAATAAAATGGATAAAATATTGCATTTTTAGCTGCTGTTAAAACCAGTCTACTTAGTGCCAACTCTTCATTTCTTAATAGATGATATCGTTGACTGTGGAATTGACACAAAGTGGGGGATTTTCAGCCTTTACATGTAATACCTATGCATGTCTGACTGTACATCACCTTGACGCATTGCCACGTAGTTTACGTTTTCATTATTTTACATGTGGTTTCCTGGACGAAGAATTGTCCTTTTTTAGATGCAGCCGTCTGAAATGCTTACTGCCTTTAGCGCTTTGATATTCACAAGTTTTCCTCTTTTCTTCCATAGGGTGGCTTCCTCTTCAGTGTCTCCATTTTGAGTGGGATCCTTTGTGTCATTCTGGCGGTGGTAAAGTTCATGCTGGGGAGGATCTTGACCAGCCGAGCTCTCATAACAGACGGTACGTCCAAAAGCCTTTTCTGTCACTTCAAACAGCTTGATACGTGGCCTTCAGGTTTGACTGGGCCGAGTGTACAGCGCAGTCTCCTTATGGGTATTGACTGGATCGGCTTAGAAGCTTTTTGATGTTTCAGTTCCTGGTCATGTTAAAGAATAAAATAATTTGTACTTGGACTTTTGTGTTTAGTGAAACAGTTTTGTTTCGTCTCTTAAACAGTTTCATTAAATTACTACGGAAATGATTTCCACATGCAATTTTACAATTGTGAAACTCAGATAAAACATAGTTTTTAGGGTTTTGTGTGTTTTTTTAAGGTACATAAAGCAAAAATAATTGTTTCTTAAAGCCTCGTTAACAATTCTGCATTTATGCACATTTTTTCCACAGCTGCATAACACAGCTTCAACGCACCTATAAAATGATTTATGTTTTATGGTCCATATCACCACAGAGGCGCACAATGCATAGTTTTAAAAATGTGACAAGCTGCATACTTTCCACACCGAAACACCCCATCGTGCATAATGGTTTGCACTGGAACGTTTTGAGTTTTCTAGCAGCTGCCCTTCCCTTTTTCTTGGTTCCTGATGATGATGCTGACAATATGCACGCTCTAAATGCCATGGAGAAGTATACAGAATATCATTTGTGTCTTGGACTTATCTGTAGGACTGTAATTGCTCAGATTATCATCATAATTGGAGAGATGGGCATCATACTACCAGAACAACCCCAACATGTATCTCACGGCTTAACAAAATACAGAATCTGCCTTTTACAGGAAATGAGTATGCCGTGTGTTTTTTTAAATAGAGAACTTTATTTAAATACAAAATGATAGGCAGGCGCATGCAGAATTAACCCAGGAAAGCAGTCCAAGGCAGGGGGTAAACACATTTCTTCCTGCATCGATGGCACAGATTTCACGGCTTGTGAAATTCTGATTTTTTTGCAGTAAATTCAGTTGTCATGTGACTCATTTTACGTGTGATCCAAAACTACCTGTAAATGTGCAAATTCGTGTCATGTCATTTCGTAACCTGCTTAATCCTGACCATGGTTGTGGTTAGGATGGAGCCAAACCCAGCTAGTTTAGGGCACAAGGCAGGAGCAAACCCTGGAGGGGGTGCCAGTCCATCGCAGAACATACAAATTGTGGAGAAAAATGTAAAAGCATGAAAAGTTAAAGGCTGCTACAAAGAATTGTGTTCTGTATTTTTGAAATCATGGGTGGGCATTTCTGTTCTGTCTCTGTTGATTGGTTAATTTCTTTTATTACTTAAAAATGGTAAAGAATTCCAAAAATGTTTCAAAGAAATACTTTTATTTGAAACATTGTTCTGAAAAAAGGGAAGCCAAAGTGCTATAGAAAGCAAAACCTTTACCCATAGTAAAAGTAAAATGATGGTTCACAAGAACCGTTTGAAATCATCAAAATGCTTCAGATTTGTAAGCCTTATAATTTAGTACATTTTTAGCTAAAGTGTTTTTTCAAGCGGAGAAGTTTATTGCAATATCTAGTAAAAACAGAAATAATACTAGATAACTGTGGTGGGCTGGCGCCCTGCCCGGGGTTTGTTTCCTGTCTTGTGGCCTGTGTTGGCTCCAGCAGACCCCCGTGACCCTGTAGTTTGCATATAGTGGGTTGGATAATGGATGGATGGATGGCTACTATATAAATTCCCATTTGTTCAAAATCAATGAGGTTCCTGCATTTAAGGACTGCAATCAGAGGGTCCTTCAGTCTGTTTTCGACTTATGCTCGCCACAAATTGAGACCCACACTTCCACACATTAGGAGTTTAGGGGAGTCTATAATGTGTAAATCTACTAAAAACCCAACTTGAAGTTATGACCTCATTATAATTCTTTCAAATTAAAGGTAAAAAGGATGCATGCATATTTTTAGTTGACTTCCCATTAATTATTCAGATATTCTTAAGCTCTGATCCTCGGCCTCTGTTGTTGTTTCCTGCTCTTTCTCAATTAAATCTTTGTGACCCTCCATGCCCCTTGGTGAACTGCAGACAATTGTTAAGACCCTTGTCCCCCCTGATTAATCAAAAGTAATGGCCTTTCGAGTTTCACTCAATGCAACTTACTAACATTATAAACAATTGCAACTTGCCATCCTCTGACCCAGTGGTTGAGCACCATCGCTGTAAAGCTTTCACTGGTAGTGCTGAAGTTGGATGTCAGTAACATTAAAAAACTTGTGAGGAGAACAGGCCATTTGCCCCAACAAAGCTCCTGTCCAACAGATTCCTTCAAAACAGCATGAAGTCAAGTTTTGAAGGTCTCTGAAGTCCTGCTGTCTACCTTTCTTCTTGATAACTTACTCCATGTGTCTGTAGCTCCCCGTGTGAAGAAAATGTCGCCTACAATGTGTGTGAAATATACCCTCAACAAGTTTCAAATTGTGTCAAGTGTTCCTGTTCAAGTAACAACCTCGATCCACTGTACTAATTCCCATCATAATTTCAAACACTTCAAACATGTTACCTTTTAATCTATGTGGGCATAAACTGAAAAGGCTCAGCTCTTCTAATCATTCGTCGTAGCTCATCCCCTGCAGTCCTGAAATTGGCTTAGTGGTTCTCCTCTGGACCTTCTCTATCTTTCTTTTAGAATCTGGAGGCCAAACTTAAACACGATACTCCAGGCGGGGCCTCACCAGTGCATTATAAAGCTTGTGCATAACTTTGACTTTTACACCAACACTCATAGAATTCCAGCATGTTAGTAAAACATGACCTCCCTTATCATGTGCTGCTCAATCTGATGCTTGTTAACTTTACTGGCCTATAGTTGCTTGGATTTGCTCAATCATCCTTTTAATATCACAGGATAATATTTGACATTTTCCAGTCCTCTTCAATTTCCCCAGTGCGCAGTGACTTCCTAAAAATGTGTCAAGGCTTTACATACTGTATGTACTTGCTGGGGCGGCACTATGGCACAGTGGGCAGCGCTGCTGCCTCACAGTTAGGAGACCCGGGTTCGCGTCCCGGGTCCTTCCTGCGTGGAGTTTGCATTTTCTCCCCATGTCTGTGTGGGTTTCCTCCGGGTACTCCAATTTTCTCCCACAGTCCAAAGACATGCAGGTTAGGTGCATTGGCGATTCTAAATTGTACTTGGTGTGTGTGTGTGTGTGCCCTGCGGTGGGCTGGCGCCCTGTCCGGGGTTTGTTTCCTGCCTGTGTTGGCTGGGATTGGCTCCAGCAGACCCCCGTGACCCTGTAGTTAGGATATAGCGGGTTGGATAATGAATGGATGGATGTACTTGCTAACCTCCTTAAGAACTCAAGAACAAGTATCATCATTTATTTGTGAATTGTTTGATTTCAGCCTGTTTAACTTCTCCCTCTATAATTTCAAAATCACTCAGTACCTCCTTAGCAGTCCCTTTTACCAGTGGGAGGTTATCCACTTCCTCACTTGCGAAGATCTCAGAAAAATGCAAGTTTAGAACATCTGCTATTTCACTGTCTGTCTTTTTTGAATTGCCCTTTACTATTGCTGAAGTAGTTCACCTCCTCCTTACAGTGGGATGCAAAAGTTTGGGCAACCTTGTTAATAGTCATTATTTTCCTGTATAAATCGTTGGTTGTTA
>JANRMT010062814.1:58806866-58844365 GCA_026402145.1 Polypterus bichir lapradei
CTGTGTGTGTCTCCTATATGATATATTTAACTGACATTTTTTATCGTGACAACCAACGATTTATACAGGAAAATAATGACTATTAACAAGGTTGCCCAAACTTTTGCATCCCACTGTAACTGTTCTTTTACTATTAAAATACTGAAAGCATCTTTTTGGGTCATCTTTTGCTTTATCTGCTATATTCCTCTCTAACTGCCTTTTAGCTTCCCTAATATCCTTCTTAATGGTCATTGTCATGCTCTCATACGCCCTTACGATTCATATTGGAGTTATTAGTCTTATGTGCCTTATGCAGCTGTTTTTTCCTTTGCAGCTTCTTTTTAAACTCTTTATTGATACATTGCAGAGTTTTTTTTTATTTCCTACCTATCCCAGATTTAGGTATGTAACTATCCTGCATATTTAAAATGTTTTTAAACCTGTTTCACTGCTCCTCAACTATCTCCACACTTAAAAGCTCAACCCTATTTATCCTCTTTGGACTTTGCCACATCCACTCAAAATTTTCCTTACCAATGTTAAACTTAACAGTTTTTGTCTTTGCATCTGCACTCATCCAAAAAACTGAGAATATTATATTATGGTCACTTGACCCTAGTGGGTCAATCATTAGTACACACTTCTATCCTGGCTATTATAAAATACCAAATCTAGACAGTATGCCCCTGTGTTGGTGCTTTAATATGCTGTGTTAAAAAATAGTCACTGATTACATGATATCACCTCTTGTGCTCCATGATTTGCAAGGTTAACCCCAGTTAATATTCGTGTAGATAAAGTTCCCCATGACTGTAATATCCCCCTGTAAACTTGCCTTTTTAATATTACCAAAAGATGTGCTTTGAAATTACTGCCTTTCCCTAATGCTTTCCAGAAGACTCCAGACGTCCTCACAAAGGTGGGCTCATCGTTCAAGTGAAGAAGACATGCATTTAAATTCTTTTTGACATAATGGCAAACCCACTCCCACTTTTTCTGTGTCCTTCCTAAAAACCATGTATCGATCTATGTTCTTCTCATCCCCATCTTTGTTATTTAGCTATATTTTGGTTATTACTATATCAATATATTGCGATGTAACCCGGATGGCACGGTGGTGCAGTGGGTAGTGCTGCTGCCTCGCAGTAAGGAGACCTGGGTTCGCTTCCCAGGTTCTCCCTGCGTGGAGTTTGCATGTTCTCCCTGTGTCTGCGTGGGTTTCCTTCCACAGTCCAAAGACATGTAGGGTAGGTGCATTGGCGATTCTAAATTGTCCCTAGTGTGTGATTGTTGTGTGTGTGTGCCCTGTGGTGGGCTGGCGCCTTGCCTGGGGTTTGTTTCCTGCCTTGCACCCTGGGATTGGCTCCAGCTGACCCGGTGACCCTGTAGTTAGGATATAGCGGGTTGGATAATGGATGGATGTAACCTAGCTGAAGAACTGTGCCAAGCTGTCCCGTGAGAGGTTTCTGCTTTTCCAAAGACAATCAAGAGGAAGAACAATGTTCCAGATTGCCCCTTTCCAGATAGCTCCAACTTTTGTATAAATAAATCATCACCTGCAGTATGGCAGAGGTGATGTAGCTGGTTAGTTGGTTATGCTGCTCACTGACAAATTCAAGACAGATGATTGTGTGGTATATTCAGTAGCTGCTGTTAATGACTAAGTGAATTACTAAACTCCACAACTGTGGAGTATTTCAGAACAAGTCTTGTGGACACAAGAAATCTCTAATAAGTCAGGCTATATTGTACGACAGGTCATCAGTCAGGTAATTGCACTGCAGTTAAGCCCGATCAATGAACAATCTTACTCTGATGAAAGCTATGCAGCTTTCCCATTTATTTTTGGAACATGGAAAAAGGTCTCCTGGACATCAAGGTTAAAATGCATCAGTAACACAAATCATGGCCTCAAGGGGCAAACTCTTCCTCACAACAGAGAGCTTCAACCTGGGTGGGCTTTATAAAACACCACTGCTCTTCCTGGCAGGGTATTTTTTCTCCACTTGACACTCCAAGTCTAATTTTTGATATCTGATCTGATCTGATCTGATATAAACCCCACATTGGTATACTGTGGTCATCTAAAAGTAAAGCTTAGCAATGGATGTCATGTTTATAGCTGGAAGTACCAGTGGCATAAGCCAATGTATCCGCTTTCAAAAGAAGTTGTAACCTTCACTTTTGCTACTTCAGCAGAGAAAGATTCAGTTGTGCTTATCAGAGAGAAGTGATGAGGGAACCTGCACATAATGCAGTATCTGAAGAGTCATCCAAAAATAGAATATAGCATTATGAGCACATTTTCGATAAGCTCCTATCTAATACACATGCAGGAATACTCCTCCTCACTACAGCTTCGTAATCCCCTCTGGGAGAGATGGTGTGGTATAAAATGAACAAATAACACTCCAACCAACAAAGCAAGTGTCCACATGACTTCAGAAACACAACATGGATCCATTAACTACTGCCTGAAGGCTCTTGAGGTTTTAACATGCACAGGTCATTGACACGGAAGATGTGCTCACTTTGTGATGTGCTGACCACATATGAAAACCCAATAAAAACAAAAAAAAAAACAAAACAACTTATCAGTTAAAATACATAGCTGCCGATGCCATAATGGAAGAGGACTCACCTCAAGTGGGTGAAAGATAGATAGATAGGTAGATACTTTATTAATCCCAAGGGGAAATTCACATAATCCAGCAGCAGTATATTAATATAAAAAAAATACTAAATTAAATTAAATTAATAAAAATGCATGTAAAAAACAGACAATAACTTTGAATAATGTTAGCATTTACTCCCTCGGGTGGAATTGAAGAGTCGCATAGTGTGGGGGAGGAACGATCTGCTCAGTCTGTCAGTGGAGCAGGACAGTGACAGCAGTCTGTCGCTTAAGCTGCTCCTCTGCCTGGAGATGACACTCTTCAGTGGATGCAGTGGATTCTCCATGATTGACAGGAGCCTGCTCAGTGCCTGTCGCTCTGCCACGGATGTTAAACTGTCCTGCTTCATTCCTACAATAGAGCCTGTCTTCCTAACAAGTTTGTCCAGGAAAGGGGCAATGATCTCCATCATCTGGTGCCTGTGACTTGAACCAACCCTAAAAATGAGATCTTCTATTTCATTCAGGTCACCTTCAGTGCTGGTTGGGAACCAAAACCTTTAAACAGAAAAGGGAAGAAGAAGAAATACAAACCTCAACAGATAACTTTTGGAATTCATGTTGTGATGTACAATCATTACGATCTAAAGTACAGAACTTATGGTATGAAAGTCGCTCCTTGCAGAATATAGCAGTGACCATAAGAACACATCAACAGTCACTTCATGACAAAAACATATGCTAGCCAAAGGTAGCTGGGTGTCCACCCTCTTTGTTATATTCCACCTGTAATCTTCACCTTTACCAGAAGATCACACAGCAAAAAGATGGACTGACCTAGTGAATGCTCTCCAAACTGTCCCTGTAATAATATCTTCATTAGTTTACTTTTGCAATTAAAACTGCAGAACCAACAATGATTGAAACTCAAAGAGGGCCAATTAATTCGGTCTCTTTAAAGGAAACCAAGCAAGTCGATTGTAGACATGAAATTGAGCTTCATGCTGGCTTTGGCATACTGCACAGCCCTACTTACAAACACAGGCCTTCTGTATAATCTGACTTAGTGGCTGTGTTTTTATTTATTATTTGGAAATAGCTGTGCTTGCTTTGAATGGCCACCAAGAGGCAGATGAGACACAGACCGTGATTCTTGAGCATCTGCTACCTTTGCAATGTTGTATTGTGTATTCTGTCAGACATGTCTTGGTAACAAGTGGCAGACATCAAAAGAGGTCTTTCTGTAGAAGAAAACAAAAGGATTGGCACATAAAACATTAAGGTTGGATCATCGTACACCAAATGTTAATTATAAAACCAAAAAAAAAAGAAACAAAAGTCAAAGCCTGAATCTTTTCTTGATGTTTTAGTTTGTTCACGAGTTCTTTCCATTTTAAATGCCCTCTTACATTACATAAACATTATGATATCGTGTCCAAGGAAACAAAATGGCAATGCCGATGAAAATAAAAATGGAGGCAACCAGGAGAAACCAGTGAACACAAAGGCATTGTGAAGACATCCCCCAAAATTAAAGATCAAATATAAATACTCAAAAATAAAATTTAATAGCACATACAAATTGTAGGAAAAACTTAATAATAGTAATAATTTACTCCTGACAAATACATGTCAAGCTTTAAATTTCTTATCTTTAATTTTACGCAAATATAAACATCTGAAAATATTTCACTCATTGACTTTTTAATTATCAGTCGTTGCAAAAGTTTAGTTTGATTTGTTTGCAGAATATTGATTTATTTTTAGTTTTGATCATTTTTATATTTTTATATCCTTCATTACTTGACACTTGATGCTTCTCTGACTAACTGGATGTGTTTCAAATGGACTGTTAACTGCAGTGGTCTTCTGTGCTATTGGTGGGTTTGAGAAGGGCCAGTGCAATTTCTGTTTTTTTGCCAAATTCCCGCTTTCAGTATTTCCTACCTATTCATTCTCCAGCTCTTTTAGTCCATTTCAGGCTTTTGGGGGTGTTGGCAGAGCCTGTCTTAGTTATCATGTGTTATGTTGCCGGTTGGGTGCATTCCCTGGCTTATGTTAGTTCTCGGTTTAATTTGATTTTCTGTGAGTTTTAAATTATTATTTTTCATGGTTTTCTGTGATTTCTATGCATTTTGCTTTTTACAGTATTTGCTAATTAAGTGCTATGTCTTTAAATGGGTGGCCAGTATGTATATTTTGTGGGTGGAACCCCCAAGAGGCGAGTCCATCTGATGTCACTGCTTCTGACTCCTCCCTCTGGCTTTACAAGTTACTTAAATAGGATCTAGCAGCGGTTCACCGAGTGTGGCGAGGGGTCTTTGTGATAAAGTATTGCTTTTCATTTCTTCTGATTATTTCTGGATTGTCTTTGCATTTTTTTTTCACATCAGGAGCATTTTTATTATTTTTTTTCTCTTGTAATACACATTTTAATTTACAAAAATTCTATGATAGGACTGTCTTTACAGCCAGAGTGGTTATGGTTTCTCTCCCTAGTGAGATATTTTTGAAATATCTTAAACTCTCTTGCCATTTATTTATTTATTTTTTACCTTTAAAGACAGATCCCCATTTTTTTGGGCCTGCAGACAGAGGTTGGGGACTGGCTGATTTGGATGAGCCCATGGAGGTCCTGGCCTGCTTTTGTGACTTCTTTCAGAGGTTTCACACGTGGTTTGCTGTATTCATGACTCCAAATCATAACACCATGAACAAGAGGCAGGAATCAACACTGCATGGGCCACCAATATTCACTAATTATTTTAACCATTGAATGATTTTGATGATTTTTAGTGAAGAAAGCAGAGCTTATTACACGTACTGCAGACTTTCATTTTCAATCACTGGAGTTTGTTGAACCCACTGCCTGAAGTGGACCACCCTAGTGCACTGAAATTAGTTAATTATGAGGGTTTATGGAAATCAAGGGAACATTTTAATTATGTAATTAACAAGCTTCTGTTTTTAATGGTAGAGATGGATAGGAAATGTCTTCTACCATATTATTAGCACCATTTGCATGGCTTTGCAGTTGTTTCTGTAGCATATCCATTTATACAAATCTTATTTTGGGTACTTTGTAAAAGAGACTTTCTGAAAGGAGATTTGTGTGTGTATAAATGATAATAAGTAAATAATTCTGAGAGAGAATAAAAAAATGAGTACAGATAAGTACCTCAAATTGAGTGTTAACTACAAAAATGACATTCTTTCAACTTTTAGATTGCCATATTTTAAGAAAATTACAGTGCTATAGTGTATTTGGTGTTCAAGATGAGAGCTCAGGCCCCTTGAGGTGGCTGTGTACGTGTGTGTGTCAGCAACTCACTTCTGCACACAGCTCTTTGAAATATCAATATTGTGGCGGACACACACCAAGTAGTACACGATCTGGAATATTTTCTTAAATCTTAATTTGCTATATTATTTCAACTGATCACATTAATACTGGGCTATTCAAAATGAAAGAGCAGATTTCAAAAATGTATTTCAAACAAACTGTATAAGACAGAACCACATTCTGCACATCAAGTTCACAGTTTGGTCCTACGGTCCTTGAGGTTGCATGCACTCAACCTAAGCACCATGTGTAGCGTGACAAACATCAAAAAGGTACACCATTTTTTGCCACACACGAGTCAAGTGATCCCTAGTTACTGAATTCACAGCTTCCTTCATGTCGCAGAAGATTACCGGGCATAGGTGAAACAAACACTCTTTCTTTAATGTACCCCCATAGATGAAAATCTCAGGGGGTTAAGGTCTGGAGACTTGGGAGGCCATAGCTGATGAGCAAGATCTTGTTGTCCATCTCTTCCAATCCATCGTCCTGGAATGGTGTCATTCAGGTCACGCCAGACCTCCAAGTGGAAATGAGACGGGGCACCATCTTGTATGAAAATGAAGTCAGCATTCGGTGGCATTCACGGATACTTTTAGGCGGGCTTTTAAACTTTGAACTTTCCTCTATCCAGTGATGTGCGGAATGTGTTTCTATCTTATACAGTTTGTTTGAAATAAATTTTTGAAATCTGCTCTTTCATTTTAAATGGCCCTGTATAATACAACCCATTCATCAATATACTGTGTGTGTGTTTTAATCATCTCGTGCATACAAATAAATGGCAGATCTGTCCGATTTTATGAGCAGTTTATGTCATGGGAGTCTGGCATCTGCAACTCCGACCATCTGCAACAGAATCTCACTGATACCATAAAAATCATAGAACTGCCTCAAAGGAGAACATATTGTATGTACAAACTCAGTTTCATGAATATAAAAAAATTCTCAATGTTGGGATGAGTTTATAGTACAATACAGTAAAATAAAATCCATCCATTATCCAACCCGCTATATCCTAACTACATGGTCACGGAGGTCTGCTGGAGCCAATCCCTGCCAACACAGGGTGCAAGGCAGGAAACAAACCCTGGGCAGGGCGCCAGCCCACCACAGGGCGCGTGCACACACACACACTAGGGACAATTTAGAATCGCCAATGCACCTAACCTGCATGTCTTTGGACTGTGGGAGGAAACCAGAGCACCCGGAAGAAACCCACGCAGACACAGGGAGAACATGAAAACTCAGTGCAGGGAGGACCCGGGAAGCGAACCCAGGTCTCCTTGCTGCAAGACAGCAGCGTTACCACTGCGCCACCGTGAGCCCGTAAAATAAAATGGTTAAGCAAAACAAATTAACTGAGGCCACCCATGCTGGCTGAGTGCTGCTCGATTTACAGTAGCCATTGATGAAGCATCAATTCCTAATAACCGTGCTCACCACACCACCATTAAGTCTACGTCAGGCAAGGCAAGGCAAGAAAATTCACTTCAATTTTCATCAAATAACTTGTTTATTTTTCAGATTTAGGTTAATTAATATACTTGGTTAAACAGTTGTATTAAAGGGAACATTAGCAACACTTAGATCAACTGAACGATGTTTTCAATTGTTTCTTATAAGAAAAATAGCCTTGCAAATTTCAGTTCACTAAACACGGCACTTTTATGGTCAATGTTATAGTGTTGTGTGGTTTTTACACCCATTAAATTTAACTTGAATTAATTGAATTACAATTTTTAAAATATGTTGCCAATAGCTTTGTTTATTTTTATTCTACCCTGGATTTAAGACTTGTGCATATTCACACATCTGCCAAGCTCGGATCCTCAGCCTGCACACACTGGCCTAGTTTTATCGGTGTGATAAGAGAGATAGGCGCTCGTTGGATCACCAACATCAGATTGGCTGTCGGCCATTTGCGTTCTTTTCTTAGTGTTCAGTTTCACCACTCACTCCAAGCACATGCAGTTAGTTTGAAAGGCAATTGACCCATCAAGAATGTGTAAGGCTGTGTGTGTAATTGTGCCCATCATAGGCTTTAATCCTGACCTGGATTAGTGGCCTAAAAATGAAAGTCAGTTGGATAGGCAGTAGCTTCATTGTGACAAAAGTAGATGCTTGCATCCACAGAGAGCATCGTTTTTTTTATGTACTTGGAATTATGGCAGGGCTATGAAGTATCCTGGAGCACTCATAACATTTATGCAATGACATCAACTCTGGGGCTGACCTTTACTTACACCTCATACTGCTGTCCACCTACATTCCCACACTGGATTGACTTTCAGCAAAGAATGAAGAAATTAGTGAATGGTAAGAGTTGTGAATTTAGTATGGGGTTGATTTTTTAAATTAAATATCTATATAAAAAATGACACTATTTCAGAATAAAGCTTTGTTTGTTTAATCCATAATGGGGATAAGGAGATCATAAAGGACAGGACAGGGTTCTGGTAGTTTATTCCACATCAATGCTGCTAGACGACTGCATAGGCGTATTTTATTAACCAAACATGTTCAGTTGCACTTTGGCCTTTCTTCTGAGCTGCATGCATTTTATAACACATCTCTGTTTCTTATCCAGTATGAGGCGGAGGTTAGGGTGTTCACTTCAGATCAGACACCATTTATTGTCAAGTTTAGTTCATTCATTCATTTATTTTCCACAGCTGAGAACAAGTCGTGAGGGAAACAGTCTTAGCAGTGAGGCCCACACATCCCTTTCACACTTGCTAACTCATATTGTGGGATCCCAATGTGTTCCCAGGCCAATTTAAAGGATTTAATTCTTCCTAGCGAGCCCTGGGTCTTCCCCGGGTGGTTGTGCCCAGCCAATTGTGCCCATAAAACCACAGAAGGGAGGCATACGTATCAGATATCCAAACACCCTCAACTGGCTCATCTCAGTGTGGAGGCTCAGAGCCTTTTCCAATTGCCTGTGCTTACCACCCTATCTCTAAGGGAGAGCCCAGCCACCCTGCGGAGAAAGCTCCATTTGGCCTCTTGTACCTGCAGTCTTGTCCTTTCTGTCATTACCCAAAGCTCATAGGTGAGGGTAGGAATGTAGATGGACTGATAAACCAAGAACTTTTTCCTCTGGCACAGCTCCTTCTTCACAACTACAGAATGGCATATCGACCATATAACTGTGCTTTCCACCCCAATCCACCTGTCGATCTTACCTTCCCCTTTTCCATGATGCCTGAACAAGATCCCGAGGTATTTAAAATTCTCCACTTGAGGCAGTAGCTCATTTTCCACTTGAAGACGACAATCCAGCTTTTTCCTACTTGGCCTCTTCACACTCTGTCAGAAACAGTCCCACTGTGTGTTGGAGTTCACATCTCTATGAAGCCAACAAGACCACATCATCTACAAAAAGCAGTGGCATAGTCCAAAGGGCACTGAACTGCACCCCTTCCCTGGCTGTGTCATAGTGGATAATGCCAGGTAGGATACAGCTTGAAATCACAACATGGGATGCATCTTAGTGGGCCTACCACCTCCTGTGACCACTGAAGACAAAGGTCTTGCTAAACTGGAACCCAGATGCACAAACTGACTCTTGGGACGTGGAATGTCACCTCTCTTGGAGGGAAGGAGTTGGTGAGTGAGGCGTAATGCTACTAACTAGATATTGTTGGGCACACATCCACCCACTCACTTGGTTTTGGAACTAAACCTCTTGAAAGTGGGTAGACTCTCCTTTACTCTGGAGTTGCCCAAGGGGAACAGTGTTGGGTAGGAGTGGGC
The DNA here is from genome assembly GCA_026402145.1 of Polypterus bichir lapradei. NCBI lineage: Eukaryota > Metazoa > Chordata > Cladistia > Polypteriformes > Polypteridae > Polypterus > Polypterus bichir. Next base: position 58,816,565 of record JANRMT010062814.1, read on the forward strand.
TTCACATTGAGAACCTGCTTAGCCAATGCCATGTTCGAGTTTGTCCTATAGAATGTGAGGGCTGCATCTGTGTGTCTGAACATCACGCAGGGGAGGACTCTGATTGGTGCATGTGTTTTTGCAGCAAATGGCGGTTCTGAGTACAACACCTTCTTGAAGTGCTTGGAGGAGATATTGGAAAGAGTCCCAGCTGTCCATAGTTCTGCTGGTTAACTTCAATGCCCATGTGGATAACGATGGAGATACCTGGAGAGGCATGACTAGGAAGAATGGCCTGCCTGATCTAGACTTGAATGGTGTTTTGTTATTGGACTTCTGTGTTCAGCATGGTTTAACTATAACAAACACCATCCTCGAACATAAGGTAGCTCATGAGATTACTTGGTACCAGAGCACCTTAGGCCAAAGATCTATGACAGATTTTATAATCATATCATCAGATCTGTGACCATATATTCTGGACACTTGGGTGAAGAGAGGGGCAGAGTTGTCAGCTGGTCACCACCTAGTGGTGAGTTAGGTTAGATAGTGGAGGTGCCTGGACAGACCTGGAAGGACCAAGCAAATTTTTAGGGTGAACTGGGTGCATTTCTCTGACCAGAAGACCTTCAGCTCTAGAAGAAAAAAATTGGTAGATACAAGATTAAACTTGGAGCTTAATTGTTCAAAAATGCAAATATGTTATCATCATTGAGATCTCTAAATGTGACAATCCTGAGCATCCTTCATAGATTGAAAACGGTGTTAGTTACAGATGGCTAGAATAAGAGAATATCATGTATCGGGGCAGCAGCTAAGATCTTCTCTACCTTAAAATGTATTCTACATTGGTTTCATATGTTTAGTAAATGGAGACCCTCGGGAATGAGGGTGACTAGCGTTACTTGGAAGATCTAGAACACAATTTCTTTTCCATTGCAAGCCAAGCAGATGAGGCTTTGTGCATTAGGGTAAGGGTTAGGACCTCTGTCTTTTAGAAAATATTTTTTCATACAAATATTTGCAGCCTAGTAATAGAAGTAAAAGTTAGGTAGTGGCATGCTGCCTTCTGTTTGAGATTTTTGAAGAGTCATCTTTTTGATGAATGGACATTTTTAATTCCAGATAAATTATGTTACAATTGAGTCTAAATTCTCAGAGAAGAGTTTGTTGATATATACAGTATAGGGTGCTCTAAAAGTGGATTTATATACCAACAGTATTTACTTTTGTCACTAAAGTAAGATGGAGGGTAGACTATCTATCAACATCTTGCTTGAAGTTTCCATCATACAATAAAAATGGTGTTAAAAAAGGACTGGTAAATTCAAGTTTAACTAATGCGTCCATATTTTTGGACCTCACATTTTCCAAAGCATGGTCACAGTGGTCAGAGATACAGAAGACTGGCTTTAAATCACATGTTCTTCCTGTGTCTGCTCAGCTTTGCCTCCGGACTTCTGTTCTGGACTTCCTCCCAAATGCCAAAGACTATCAGCTCTATGCCTGCCCCGTGTGTGTGTGTGAGTGCAGATGTTTGGACTTGGACCCTGAATTATAAATTAAGACAAACTGGAATGGAAGGGCCAACCCTTATATCACAGTTCTATTTTCCTAAAGTGACACTTTTAAGATTTCATGAAGAAAGAAAATCACACCAAAAGTCTGGACTTCCTTTTTGTCCAAGCTCAAGAGAATTTTTCTCCAACTCACCACCTTAACCAGGCACTTTACCATCTTGACGCCATGCAGTGGGCAGATGAATGTGAAATGAGGCAGACAGCACATTTTCTGATGGCCTGTCATCACCTTCTTTCGAGGCCTGATAAGGTGCTAGTGGACAGAGTGGCAGTTGCGGCACATCTGCTGCGTTGACCGTCTCTCCTGAGATTGTTGATCTGTCCTGTTGCCATGGAGATGCCTGTCTCTTGGCTCCAAAAGCTCTCTGCTATTTTCAGAACTGTCTCGCTCATACAGATTAATGAGTGGGCGGGTGGCAAGTTAGAATTAGGGGCCCAATCCATTTTGCCTCCTTTACAGACAGAAATATATAGGCACACGCAAATATCTTAACACTTTAAAAAGGGTGACACCTTACTCACCCAAGTCTTGCACCGTTGCTGCGCAGAAGGCCACAGAGTGCTCATAGGCCAAATTCCTGGTTGTGTTCAGTTTGCTTTATCTCCCGTTTTTGTGGGCTTCTGGCACAATTGAGTTAGTGTGGCCCAGTAAGCCTTCCAAAAGTCTGGTGTCCCGTCCAGGGTTGGTTCCTACCTACCAAGACCAAGGTCACCTGTACTGGAAAAACAGATGTCAACAAACAGATGGGCAGATGTAAGAAGTCTGGAAACATTTCAGGTCCAAGTTAGAGTAACCATTGATATTCATGAATGGGCCAGCATGAGCCAGCCTGCTGAAATAAGAAGACAGCAAACACTCTTGGTAGTTTTGGACCGCTCTATTACCTTATGACTAAGTAACATTTGTTGACAGGGGATTTCTAAAATGAGTAATCACAGCATTTGTTTGCATTGTTAATTTGAACAGTTATGCAAATTGAAGATTTTTGAGTTGTATGAGGCTCAGCTCCAAGCAGGCCATAATCAAATTATGTGAGAATAACAAGTCCCTGTAATCGCCTTAACGCTCCCTTTTACATAATGCAAAAGCAGCAGATCAAACACTAATATTTAAATTGACGAAACATCTGATTAAACCTGAAGCTGTGGCTCTCAGTGGGCGCTTCTTCCATTTTTTTGGCTCTCTGCCTCAGCCTGCTATAGGGGCTTCTTTGTTTTTGTTAATTCGAGTGGCTCTGAGGGTTAACGTGTGTCAATGATAAATCAAGTTCACACCACTGCCCAGATATCTGTTACTCAGTGAATGCATTGGTATCTTGTGTTTTACTTTGTAAAGAGTGATGTGGAAGGAACTACGTAAAATGAAAGCGTGACTGAGAAAGAGATAACTAGTGTTTTGGTGGTCTGTTTCTGAGGCTTACCATGGCAGCAAGAGTCATGTGCTCCTCCGCGCATCTCACTGCATTTTGTCTTCTCTTCTGCTCTGCTCCTGAGGGCAATGCCACATGTCAGGTTTTCTGTGTCTGTGTAGAAGTGTCTGATTGTGATATTATTGTTACTTCTGCGAGTATTTGTTTCGTTGGTGTCACCCTCTGATTGGACATCTAACTATGGCAAGAGAGTGTAACTGCAGTCGGAAAGACAGGAAATCAATCGTGACAAGTCTAGTCCAACACATCATTCACAATGGGCCAATTCTAAAACCATCTTGTGTGATGTTCTCATAAAACATTAGTACACTATGCCTCATGTAAGGACACAATTGTGTAAAGATGGTTAAGGTTAGGGCAGAGCAAGAGTTCTCTACCTGAATCATCGTCATGTTGATCTTTCTTCTTGAATTGAATTGGTAAGATGACTGCAACTGATACGAGTTCTCCGATTATAATTGTTATAACCAGATTTGGTAATCCTAGAAAGGACAAAAAAAGAATCAAAGGCTTTTGAGCAGGAGATGACAGCACACAATTTGACAAAAGATGGTCAAAAAACAGATGTAGGATATATCAAAAGTCTAAAGCAGAAAATAAAATGAAAAAAGATGAGAGCAAGAGTTCTAACCATAACTGAGTATTAACTTACCCAAACTAAAATTTATCAGATTTGAACCAGAGTTTTAGAATATAATTCATAACTTCATCACCATGGGCTGTGTGTTCCCATCTTAAGTAACACGACTACCACAATGTCATGGGTCACATGCCTGGAACCGTCACAGCCACCATAAACAGCACAACACTATTCACGAGAGAAATCCACAAAATGAAGGAAGACTTGAAAAAATATATCAAAACATTAAAATATAATATATTTAGGAAACATTCTGAAAAGTAAATGTACAAATCTGCAGAAGGACTTGTAACATCATGTTGCGTGTGACATGACCAGGTGTGTTGTGACTGACATGAGCTGACATTGGTAATAGTGGATGTTGCCTGCGGTTAGACCCTTCTCACCAGTGGGGTTTGATTGGACCCTGACGCCTAGGGCTTTGTCTGGTCACAGAGTTGCTCTCCACGTCGGAATATCAGCCTGTTCACCAGTGGAGTCCACATACGACAGGAGATCAGCGTTCGGCTAGTGGCACCTCCAATGTATGTTGTATGGAGTTAGCGTACATTGTTGGGGGGAACTGACGTCAGAACTTTAATATTTTTTTTCAAATCACCATTCACATTTTTCCTTGGGTATTTATGTTGACTGTTTTGTTGCTGCTGTTCATTAATTATTAGGGCTCCAAGTATTCCCTCCTGGGTATGACGTTAATCTGCATCCAGCACCGCATGTAGGCCCTCCAACCTGCAGGGAAAAACTTGGGGGCTGGTGGCAGAATTGGCACTCCAGCCACCATAAAAAAACCTCACACTGTTCCATTCCATCTGAACTAGTGTGGTGCTGAGGTATCACCCGTTGCATAGCTGCACTCAGGTCCTAATCTGGGATCCTGAGATGGTTTGATGTGTGGTGGGTGCGGCAATGCACTGTATCAGTGTGTGCTCCTAACCAAGCATTTAGGTTTAAGTGTATAACTGTGCATATCTTTTTATCATTTGTGGATTTTCAATTAATTTTTTTTCACCATCCACCTACGTAGGCTGATAGGTTAGAAGGCATATGCTCTATAATGAGGTTTTCATGTTAGCCTTTGCTGTGACTAAAACAAATAAAAGGTGTAGACATCTAGAGTATGATCTGACTGGTGATGATCCAGTGGGATTTTAATTTTGCTGGTACCACTACAAAATAACTTGTGCAGTTTAGTGTGAGCCGAACATCCTCTGTCAGGTTTGTTTCACCATAGGTGACCCACCCCCCCTTAAAGAGAAAAGGGTGAAGAGGGTGGTGAAAATGGCACACAGTATTACCAGCATCCAGCTGCTTTCTGTTCAGGACATTACAACACTCCCTCTGCCTTAAAAGGGCAAACAGAATTTTTAAAGACCACAGCCAGAGCTGCTCTTTTTACTCTGTACAGGACCACTGGTACTAAATCCAAGGATTCCTGCTGTTTATGCCAAATTCTGACTCTACTGCCCTAAAAGCAGAATTCAGGTTCATCAGACCAGGTGACATTTTTCCTATTTTCTCTCGTCCGGTTTTGGTGAATAGATGCCCAGACTGGCCTTGTCTTCCTTTTCTTAGATGACCAACCCAACATGGTCTTTTCTTTACACCATCTCTCTCAAGGGCTCAGTTCATAGCTGTCCTTCTGTACATACCACAGTTGATGTTATTTGAGTATTTGCATTCATCCTCCTCTGACCTCTCTCATTAATTAGGCCTTTTCTTCACTCACACATCATCTATTCACTGGATATTCTTTTGTTTATCACGCAATCCTCTGTAAACCTTAAGGAGACCAATTCGTGAAAATTCCAACAGTGAAGCTGCTTCTGAGATGATGGAACCTCCACATCTGCTACCAACAACGTTACTCCAGTTAAAGTTGCTTAAATTACAAATCTTCTAAACATCTTGACCTGCTGTGTTTTGAGTTTGGAAGACTGGGATACTTGCATGAGGGATCATCTATACCTAATAAAGTAGCCACTGAGTAAATACATATTAATATATAAACTGGTCAGTAATCATTGGAAGCCCAAACTGATTTTACCTCACCTCTGATCCAGTGTTTCTGTTGTCAATGACCTGCTTAGGGAAAACGATTGCTTCTACAGTATGTCTTTGTCAATAAATTACAATCATAATGAGCCAACACATTTCTCTACAAACGCTGTTGAGGCTAAAGGCTTAGACCTAATTAGTAATCTTTAACCAACTGCATACTGAAATCCCTAAAAGATGGACCGATCCTGGAGGAATTGTCTAATGAGGCATTGAATGATTTTGTTTTGTCTTCTGTTCCACAGGTTTCAATTCCCTTGTTGGTGGAATAATGGGTTTCTCCATATTAATCAGTGCAGAGGTCTTCAAGCATAACCCGAAGGTCTGGTACCTGGATGGGACTACAGGAGTTCTTATCGGACTTATCATTCTTTCATATGGCATCAAGTGAGTTCATGGCGTTTTGCGCAGATTCCATAGAGAAAGCAATTTAAAAAATGACATACTAGACATATTTGTATAACAGCAATGGTGGGACGAAGCAGCACTTCTGTTGGCTTTTTGCCATTGGCTAAACCTCAGCCTGGAATGGCTGTCAAGGACCTTTACAGTGCCTATAAAAACTATTCAACTCTTGGAAAAATGTTATATTTTATTGTTATACAATATTGGCTCATAGTGGATTTAATTTGGAAGTGTGGTGTAGTGGTTAAGGCTTTGGACTTCAAAAGTTGTGGGTTCAAATCCCCCCACTGACACTGGGTGACCATGAGCAAGTCACCTGATCAGCCTGTGCTCCAATTGGAAAACCAAAAAGAAATGTAACCAATTGTATCATAAATGTTTTAAGTCACCTTGGATAAAGACGTCAGACAAATAAGTAAATGTAAATGACACTGATCAACAGAAAAAACACTCTTTAACAACAAAGTGAAAACAGATCAGTGGTCTAAATTAACTACAAATATGTAATGTACAAAACATTCAGTTAGGGCTGCATTGGAACAGAAACCTGCAGTCACAGGGGGTCCCCAGGACCGAGTTTGTAAAGCAATGATCTAGCAAAATCTATGTTTATAGGTAAACCCCAGATTTCAAATATCCTATTAATATAGTTCCATCAGTAAATATTGTCTCCAGCTCAAAATTGCCAAGACTGTCATCATAACTGGCAAAGTGGGCATCATACTGCCAGAATACTATCACAACCTACACGTGACAGGAAATAAGTTTATTTAGATACTGAAAGCTTCCAGGTAGGAAAACATCTTTCTTTTTTGTCAGTGTTACTAATTTTGGTTTTAGCAAAAAGTGAAAAGTGAGTTAATTTTGCTGCAAATTAAAGTGCTGTGGCTTAAAATGATGAACTAATAACAGAGAAGCCCAGTCAGTCCTCATGTTAATCCTATCAAAAATAAGTGGCAAGATTTCAAAACTGTTGTCCTCTCCACTTCTCCAACCAACTGGACATAGCAGGAGCAATTTTGGAAGGAGAAATGAACAATGCTGTTCAATCATGATGGACCAATTTAGTAGAGACTTTAAGTGAAAAAGATACCTGTCTAATTGACCTAGGGAGAAAAATGCTGTTTTCTGTGGAGAACATGGAACTCCATCATTTAGTGTAATTTCCCGGTCTAATGCAATAAAATCCCAGGTGGCAAACCTTAAAGAGAGTTGAAGGCTACTTTTTAAGACATTCTATAGAATATAATTTGAAGGATTTTATATTAATTTACAAAAGTTGTTTTTGCCTCACTCATCAGACATTGATATTTTAATAATCACAAGGTGAAAATGCATCATGATATTTATCAAGAAAGGCCTTCTGATTGTATTTTATTTTGCAGTAATTCTGATCTACATGTATTTTTGTCCCTTTCGTTATTTCTTAATGTTAGCCTACAAATAAACCTGCCTTTCTGGCCTACACCAACAGCATCTCTAGGCATATTGTACAACACTTCCTAAAGTATAACCTTTTACTTATTGGAAATTTTACATTTTTAAAGCTTGCTTTTTCTTTATCAAAGATGGGATGATGGAGACTTGCTTGGCAGCAGTGCATGGAAGTTCTGAATCACCTGTGGTGTGGATGCCCAGCCTCCCAGAGGCCCTTCTTGCTTATTGCGGGCCTATTTTAGAATTGCCATGGGATGGGAGTGTATACTACATGTTCCGTTGCGATCTACAAATTTTGTACTGAGCTTAATGTTGGTCTACTGAACAATTCTAAGGTTGTAGGTTGTTTGTTGTGAGCTGTTAAGTTCAGGAAGCTTCTTCTAATTTTGTAAATGCTGCATGCTTATTAATAGTATGTTTAATAAAAGTATTAGATTGTCAAATGTAATGATATTTGTTCTTTTTTGCTGCAGGCTGCTTTTGGATATGGTGCCTCGTGTAAGACAGACTCGACACTATGAAACATTTGAGTGAGCCAAGTGAGAGATAATGGGGGCCTTTCACCTTGTACATTTCTAAAGACTTGGAAAACTGATCAACAAAGACCTTAAGGTGCAAGTAGTGTTTAAGTTACAATGCAGTCCATCATTGCTGCGATAAACTTCATTTGTCCAAACCAGTATGTTATTACGTTATTGATATCAAAATTCAGATGGTGGGCCACAGGAGAGTTTTCAGCGCCAATGATACTTGAAAAGTCCCAGATAATAAGCTGGCCAGAACAACTACAGAGCCATGTGAACCCAATGGATGTTCCACCTATTGATAATCTCTGTTTGTATGATCTAATGTGAGTGTCTAAGATTGCATTCTAGTGCCGATGTTAATATTTATAATGATTTGAGTTTTATTTGAAATAAAATACAGAGCAGTGTCTTAATAGCATATATATACATATATATGATTTATATTTAGCTTAACATGTTCTCCTCTGAGAAACATAGTCAAATCTTTTATTTTTTTACTGTAATAAATTCCCTTGCCTCTATGTCTGCCTCCTGTACAATCCGTGTGAGGCTACGGTCTTCAGGCCTGGTTACAATGTTGCTCTCAGGAGGCCTGCGTATCTATAGTAACTAGAGTGTCAGTGGGGGCTGCTGGATGCTAGCCCCTGAGAACAGTATCTTTTAACCTTTTGTCATTTTGTACAGTACTTGTTTTATTTAAATAACATAAATGCATAATATATAGCATATGTGTGCAGCTGATCCATCAGACAGCAAACTCAGTCACAGAGTTCAGAGGCTACTCACAGTATTATCATAAAATTTCATTATATTTGAAGTAGTGTGCAATTTCTCCAAAGAATCAGAAATGTAATTTTAAACATAAGTGATATGCATTGCAATAAATTCTTAGCAGAAAACAGCACACAGAAGAAAAAAATAAAGTTGTCTACACACCTGAGTCGTAACTTTCCTTATTCTCGGAAAACGTGACCTTTCTGATTATAGTCTTGCCTGCAAAGTTAAACCTGAAAAAAGAGAAATCCATTAAAACATTATTTTGCTATTTCAGTGCCAAAATCTATGCTCAATGCTTCAGGAATCACGGTAAAGGATTCATGGCCACACTCCCAAGTGCAAATGAGTGATTGGATGAAGAATTGGATATGCATTTCAAAAAAATGTCAGTCACAATTCTTACTGAAGATTTCACCTCTTATAAAAAACTACTCAACTATTAAATATGTAACCTTTTTATCCTTTTTTAATGCCATAACAATCACGACAGAATATTAACTTGGGATCTGCTGTGTTTAAAATTTAACTGAGGTATGATCTATTTCAGGGGTCGACAAGTCCGGTTCTCGAGGACTACCATGGCTGCAGGTTTTCATTCTAACCCTTTTTTTTTTAAATGAGTGCCATGTTTGTGCTGCTAATTAATTCCTTTTGAATTCATTTTAATGGAGTTTTTTTTTTAAATTAATCCCCTAAATTTCTTCATTGTTCCTCTGAATTGCTTCATTTCTTTCCTTAAATTGCACCCAAACAGAAATGAAATGTGAAGTGAGTGAGCCAACAGATGACCAACTAAGTCAGTGTCTCAGACTCCAATCGGTTGATTCTTTTCATAATTAAACCTGTTCTTTAATTCCATAGCTTCTTGCTGCTCTCATTGTGTAATAGCATATATTTCTGAAATTGTTAATTTTCTCTTTTCTAAGAGCACTGTTAAAATGTTTTGGGGACCTGAACAGATCGATGTTCCTGAGACCTTTATCGTTCTTTATTTTCAGATATTGTATGAGGGACACCAGTTGTTTTGGTCTTTTTTCTATCTCATTATTGTTTGGCTGCTAATTAAGGAAAAAGAAACAATTAAGGGGTCTGACTCTTAAAGAACAAGTCAATTAAAATTAGTTCAAAAGACATTAATTAGCAGCAAAAACAGGTCACTCATAAAGAAAACGGTTAGAATGAAAACCTGCAGCCATGGTGGTCTTCCAGGACTGGAGTTGGCGACCGCTGATCTATTTAATTTAATGCAGTATCAAAACAAATTCAACAGTTTGTAACAGTCACACAAACATATATCACATAACGTAGACTGTGGAGTGCACATGGAGATCATATAGAAAAGCTAAACCAGACCACACATTTCTGCAAACTATAGTTTTTAGTGCGGCCCAGAATCTCAGATAAGAAAAAGTACAAGATTTTATATAACAAAAGAAATTTAACAGAGATTTTCATATTATTCTACCCAAATCTCGATATGTTCATGTTTTGTGCTATAAAAGCATATTGAATACACAATGCAGTAAATGTCAGTATATTTTGTTAACTTGACATTTGCTCTGTATATTCAGGTCAGATGACCATTAAAAAAAATCATTGTTTTTTCTGGCTTTGAGGGAAAATAAGCATAAAACTACAGCCAAGAACAGAGAAGTTCAATATTTTGCTTCTTCAACTGGTACCTGGTGCCAATAATCATCATTTAAAATAATAAAGGTTTTTAATTTTTCAAAGCACAACTGCTGAGGCTTGCCAAAACAGACCAGAGTTAATTCAGCCTGTTTAACATACTTAACGGAGAGCAATTCTGACTTAGACCTTCAAAGCAGTAGACACATAAATTTTGTTGTATTTTAAAAAAAGTAAAACATTAATAATCACTTACATTGCCAATAAAGTATCTGTTAGCTATAAACTGCCTGTTTACCTGTACACAAATGTAAGTTACTGTCAGGTTAAGTCTTCTATATTGATGTAATAATACAATTATATAAAAAGATTGTTGATCAGAGAGACAGGAATCAATGTGAAATGTTATTCAACTCAATAGTTTATTATGAATGAACAAAATCTGTCATTGTTATTTATTATTCTGTAAATTTTATTTTGCATTTTCTGTGTTTTTTTCTTGCTTTTCTGTGTTATTAAAAACTTTGTGCAACAGAGAAATGACAACTTACCACTCACAGGGTGCAGCAATGAATTTCTCCCATTGTCAAAATGAAACAGAAGGCGCAGCATCAGTGTTCAGATACAGAGATATGCAACATGACAGATACACATCCCACTGATACACACATGTAGCTCAAGGTTCAAGCATTTTCTTTGTTTGGTTGTTATTTCAGAAAACAAGGGATTGCTCAGCCTCGTGAGAGATTGCTTTACAATGTTCCATTTTGAAGAATAAAAAATGTCAGCTACAGATATCAAGACGATAACACAGTGTCTTCTAAGAGGTTACAGCACAAAGCCTGTTGTTATATGAAATATTTGTTTACTGTTTCATTCTTCTCTCAATGTGCACAGCACAATTCAGTCTGCTTATGATGTACTGTATATTTTGGTATTGTAAAGAGCACTGCATCAAGAAGTAGCATTATACTGTATGTGTAGGAGTAGCATCAGCACTATCAATATGTATACACTTTGTGTATTTTAAACAGCACAAACACGCAGTGCAAAAACTGTTTTGTCACAGAAAAGGTTTATTGAAAAATAAAGTTTTATCCTGCATTATAAATCAACAACAGTGAAAACAAATCTCTTCTTTTATGGAAGTTATTTTTATTCCTGTTTCTTTCACTATGTCATTGTGTTCATTTTACATCGAGTTTACCAACATTGCAGTAATGTGTATGCAAGTTACCATATACTGAAATGTAAATATGTTGAAAAGGAAAACCCTTGCATTTAATACATATGAAACAGCTGCAATTTTGCCAATAAAAAGTAATCATTTGAATAAAGTAATTTCCTTCTTCATAATGATCCTTCAACTTCAACAAGGGAAACAAGCAAGCAACCACTTCAAATAATCCAGCTGGGAGAAATCTGCTTAAAACTGTAGAAATGATATTAACATTTGAATATCTAACTCCAATAACTTGAAATTACAAAAAGAAAATATATAAGAAAATGGTATCAGTTGTGGAGCTTATTAACTAAAAAAGCGAAAGGCCAAAAAGCACACAGCACCTGGATGTCAGATTGCATCAGTGTTTGTTAATCTCTTCACTGAGGAATGTGCGTGTTCACCCCATGTTGGTCTTGACAGTCCAAACACACAAACGGTAGTTGGAGTGGCAAGCCGAGAATTACCTTGGGCTCTGCTTAGATGTACTGCGCCCTGGGATGGGCAGTCATTCCTGCTGCTACCCTTGACTCCAATCATTGGTATTTACTTCTAAAAAGTCTTAAAGCTATTGATTGTTGAAGTGGCACAGCATGTTTAATTATTTGAATTTAGCCAGAAAGGAAAAGTAGATCACACATTACACAAAAGAATTTCTGTTTTATGGCATGCTTTCTTGCACTCAAAATATCTAACACTCTACAGGGCAAAACTTTCACATTATTTTAGAAACTTAATATTAAAACTATAAAAGAAGAATAGCTCATTTCAGCCAGATGACACCTTGCACATTTTATAGGAAACTATTTAAGGAATGGTGCAATGGAGTTTCAGTTGAGCAAGCTAGATTTTCCAATGGATTCTTAAATAAAATTTGAAAGAACAAAAGATTATTTTTAGATCCTACACTTTCACAGCAATAGCTGCAATATCTGACTCTTATGATAATGTAATTAACATTCTACTTCTGTTTCTTTTTATGGTATAGGTAGTTTAGTTGAGCGTCATGGCAAACAAACAAAAGCAAACAAACATGAAACCCATTAAAGGCACAATATGAACTTTGAAACAGTATCTGAGCTAAAAGTGCCTCTCCACTATTTACATACTGTACGTATTTTATGTAGAAGCAAAATAACTTGTGACAAGGAAACTTACATTTAGAACTAAAGCAAAAAAATATTCAGAATTTCTATTTACAAATGTGCAAATTCAATTGCATATATAATATAAAATGAGGTTTTTACTGTTATTAAGAACAACACAAATGAGTCCTTACAAATCTTTTGTCTCTTATTAAAGAGGGCTCCACAATGATTATATTGGTGTCAGTTCACTGATTGCAAACATACAGGTTTAACTTAAGCCATACAGTATCTGTAAAGAGCAAATGTGGAACAAATTACATTATTAATTAGACCTTTGATTATTTATCAACCACCAAATAAGACATGTACTTAATAATTACCAAAAAATCAGTGTCATGAGAATTAAGAATGTACAAATGATTGCATGAAAAGGAAATTGTTTGGTACTATTAAACAGCGTTTTCATGGACATATGTGCAAAACTGACAGTTCCAATAAAACTACTCTATGTGTGGCAGAACCTCTTTTAAGTAATGCATCAAAAGCTTTTTCATGGATTAATTTTTGTAACTGACACACGTATAAGTGATGTGCACTTATTATAAACACTGCTACCCCCTTTTACACATTTTAAATTATTTGTTAAATAAATCATTTAAGAAAAAAACAAAAATAAATGGCTTCCTTGTCTTATAAATAAATTTAAAAAAATAAGTAAACTAAAATTTTCAGCAGACAGTTAAAGCAGTAACTTTCTGTACTATAAATAAAATAGGAAACTGATTTACAAAGTCTCTATAAGTCTCTATAGACAGTATACAGTGTGATGATTCCCTCTCTATTGTTAAAACAAAAATAGTGCACTTTCTTTCTAAAATCTAGACAACAAAATTTAACATGTGTGTACACATATGGTATATACTGTATATATATATTATATATAAATACTGTATATACATATATTGCGTGGGTGTGTGTGTGTATATATATACACATACACACATACATACACACACACAAATGCGCGCATATATATGCTACACCCCTGTCATCAACCCAATTAAATAGATTATTTTCTATTAGGAATTATAAATTATCTTATGAAATCTGAATAAATCTTCCCAAAAATAGACAAAATTTTACTTTTTAGACGGCTTTCTCTGCCAGTCCCTCAGATAGCTCACTGATAGACACCAGACAGGAAAAATTACCACAACAAATCCCTGCAAACTGCCACTAAAGTTTGCCAGAAATACTGCAGATTGTTATGATTTAGTGCGCATAATGGATATTAAAATTTCATTTTGAACACATACATGGTCTACAGTTTCATAAATATATAAGACATTCCTCTAAAGATATTACCTCTAGTAATCTAACCTAACTGGCTGTGGGGACTCAAAGAACTGCCATGCAGTTTAAAAATGTGCAAAAGAAACAAAATAAAACTGCACAGATTTTGGATAAAACCACAGTCATTTTAAACACATTGCATTTGGCATTTTGTAAGCATACTACTGGTAGTTTTAACCTTACTGATGAATCTAACGTATAGAAGGCAGTATTGTTTATAAGGTTTGAGACTGGTACATTTACAAATACAAACAAATTTCTTTTCTAGAATTTTCTTTCCTATTGTTTCAAACACTTCAATGCAAACCTAGGATCTAATTTTTTGTCAGATTTTTATGTGGATAGCATTTAGCACAGAAAACTGAAAGAAAAACAAAAGACAACAAAACCTTCCTTCTGTTGGTCCCCCTTTGTCAATAAATATTTTGGTTACAGGAATGAAGTTTTAAACAGTTACATGTCTGCAAAGGAGTTCAGCAGCATGTTCCATTTAGCACTGTTAGCACCGCATCTCTTTAGTTTGGCTGCAGATAGTCCTTACATGTAATCCCACTCAGCCAAGTTCCTCTGTGACTTGGATTCAAGTATTGTAGGCTGACTGGAGATTGGCAATGGATCACTTGTATCCTTGATGCTTAACCTTTACAAGTGCACTGCAGCTATTATGTCCCCTCTTGGATCTTCTAGAAAGGCTCATTCTTCCACAGTTAAAATGCATTTGTTATCACAGACTTTTTCTGTTTTCTAAGCAGAAAACATGTACATCATCCAACATTATGAATTTTATTACTTCAGAAAGTAAATTCTTAGTAGTTGTTTGGTTCAGATTCCCAGGCTGTGCTATAGACAACCTGTGCAGAGTGCAACCTGTCCTTTCATATAATCCCTGCAGGGGCAGACACGTTTTAGGGTTGGGTGAGCCCCTGCACAACTGAAAAGAAGCAAATCGCCTTGAAAGATGCAGTGCTTCTTCTCTTCATCATATGCAGGCAACACAATGTCATTTGTTGACTCACCGGTTAAGCACTCAACTCCATATCTAAAAAAAAAAAAACAAAAACACACAGCTTAGAAATTGGACTCATGGTGTAACATTCAGGTGCTTTTGGGGACTTAAATTAACTGTTTTGAAAGATTAACTATTTTAACTTTTGTGTACTTATTTTATGAAAGACAGACATACTGCATCACACTGTTGTGTATCAAAGATTTTTATAACAATCAGGCATGAAATAACACTGATAATAAAATGTAAATAAATTCAATGTTTTAATAGAATTTTGCACTATCATGCAGTTAAAAACCAAGTCCAAGCAGAGGAATATTCTACCCAAAAATGATAACCTTTTTATCTGTTACTTAATTCGTGTTGATTGTACTGGCGGCCAAGAACAGAAATAATAACTTTTGTGATACAAGGGATTCAATACAAGACAGTGGGAAGGGAAACAATATCAAAATGTTCATGCTTATGTTGCAGAATTCCTAAGTCAATTATCTAGCCATTTGATGTGAACATCCTAAACACACGAATGGATAACTGACATTTGGTTTTGAAACACACTCATGTTTTAATATTGTTTGCTGTTGTTCAGCATTTGCCCCCTCTGTCCCACACCAAAGTTCTTTGTATCAGAAACATTGTTATATTCACTCTCCATGAAAAGATGAGATAAAAAATATTTCTCAGCCACCACTATAGACAACATGGGGGAAGCAATAGATCACAAAATTTATCATTTTTGAGTAGAACATTTTTTAAGGTTTGTGGTGGCAACATGTAGTATTCACAGACACCGCAAGTGATGCAAAAACTACATCTATTGATATTCTGCTATTAGTTGCTGATTGTGGAAGGTTTATGGCTAACTTTAGTTCAAATTTCTTAATCATGAAAGATTTGAAAGAAGTACACAATGGAAAGTGAATATCAATTCTGAAGGGCCTGTAAGCACACGAGATGATGAGGTGACTATGGGTTCTGCGTGACTCTGCCAGTGTTTCAATATGTACTGGGGATTTGTTCCTGTTAAGAGTGTAAATGAGGAAAATACACAAACCAACATAACCTCTTTCAAAGTAAATTTTTAAAGTGCATATTAATCAGTAATTGAGATGCTTCTGTGTTTTACGTTAACAGAGACCTAAAATCAGACATGTCTAACTGAAGAAAATAACACGCAAAACCTACACCCTTTATAATATTATAGTACCTCCAACTTATTAAAGTGATTACATTAATTGCATTTTTGTGAGTGTGTAGCTGGCAAGGATAGGGGTTGGCATTACAGTAACCACCAAGGGAAATTAGGTATTTAATTAGGAAATAGAGATCAGATATACAGGAATACTTGTGGTTCCCACTGAAATCTCAGTAGTGACCCCCGAAGTGATCTTCTAGTTTTCTCCATAAGTAAACAAAGATTGAAAGCTCCTTTAGCTCGAAATGAAGAAGTAAGGTGGGGCAAGCACTCAAATGACAGAAAGGTAAAAGAGCAGGTGTGGAAAGAGAAACAATGGGAAAGAGATACTATAGATTGGGAAGTAATTGCAACAGTAGATAATGCTTGAGAAACAACATTTTGGAGGGAGAACAATGCACTCCACCTGATTGTCAGCAACACAAATATACAACAGCAAGGCCCAGAAGTTAGAGTTTGTGCTTTCTTTTATTTTATTTCATAAGCTGTATTCTTCCTTTTGTCACATCTCTCCTTGATCATTTTGGTGAAAATAACCATATTTTTCCTTTAACTTTGTCTCTATTTGCTCTGGGTTACTCTGGCACACTGAAGCTCTCACTCATATCACTCAGGGCCAAAGCCTGACCTCTGGTCTGGTAACTGTTTGTGTTTAGTTTGCATGTTTTCCCAGTGACCGTTTTCTCAGGGTAGTTCTTGGCCTCCTTCCACATGCCAAAATGTTTATCTGAGGCTACTTGCCAACTTTAAAATCGACCTGATGTGAACGAGTATGTGTATTGCATGCTATATTGAATAGCCACTGGGCCTGTAATGGAAAAAACAAGTTCAGAAAATAGATGGACTCAAATTGCTAACTTCTGAAAACAGAATAATATATGCAGTAGATGTCAAACTGCGCAGGCTGTACCTAGTGTAACTCAGATACTCGGCTATTCCAAAATTAAGATAAAGCTCAAGAATTTAATAGCTTTGTGGAGGAAAACCTTAGCTCATAGGAGCATTATCAAGATCTAAAACTCTTACTGAAATTACTGCAGTACAGTCTACATCACTGTAACTTCCACTGATAGCTGGAAACGAGAAATAAATTAAGGACTTCTAAGATGAGATGGCCACAGAATGGAGTGATGCAATACTTTAGAAAGAAAAAGAAAGTAAAACGTGTGCCTGACACTGAAATGATTAAAATCTTTAAATAGTAGCATGTGCAAAAGTATCATCTGGGTTTACACAAGTTGCTCTATGGTCCCTCACATTTCGGTTCTCATTTATATACTTCAGTCTAAGGGTTCTACAGTCAGATCCCTATTATGAAGCAAAAATTTGTAGTTGTGTTTTCTGATACAATCCTATGTATGCCTCATGAAATGGTTTTTTCATTTTTTTTTCTAACATAGGTGGACACATCAAGATTTGATCTTAATTTAAACAATATCTTTAGATAAAGGTGATATAATCAAAAAGCAATGAAAATTAGATTCTACAGTAGTTCTATATTCAATGAAAAAGGAAGAGGTATGCCATTTTTGTGTTTGAAAAAGTAGTTCAACACTTGGCTCTAACAGCTGGTATTGCAACCTTTGGCAGAAACAACCCCATGTATTCATTTTCTATAACTGTCTGACCGTCTCTGACACCAAGTGGGAGGAAGGTTTCCCCACTCCTCCAGGTAGAATTCTTTCAGCAGTGCAATGTTTGAAGTGTTTCTTGTGGACACAGCCTGTTTTTAAATCCTTCCAGAGCATCTTTATAGGATTCTGATTTCAGCTTCGAGTTGGCCCTTCTATAACCCTCCATTTCTTGCTTTTCAGTAATTCCTCGGTAGGTTTACTGGTATGTTTAAGGTCATTGTCATGTTGCAACCTCTACATTCGGCTGAGCTTCAATATACTGGCAGTCAGTCTTACATCATCCTTAAGCACCCTCTGGTACAATGAAGAATTTATACTGGGTTCTATTCTGGTGAGTTGTTTAGGCCATGATACAGCAAAGCAGCCATAAATCATAACATTTCCAACACCTTGATTTACAACTGGTATCAAGATCTCCTAGTCAAATGCAGTCTTTGTTTTTTGCCAAACATAACATTTGGTATTGTAGTCAAATAACCTGCCCTGATGTTCTTTCTGGACAGCAAAGGTTTCCTCTTGGCACATGTCCCATTTAAATCAAATTTGTGCAGCTTTTTTTAAATAGCAGGCATTAACTTTGACATCAAGAGTGGCAAGAGCTACATAGAGGTGCCGGGATGAAATTTTAGGGTTAAGAGATTTCTTTTACCATCTTGCATTCTGCTCTCAGGCTGAACTTGGTGGGGAGGCCGGGCCTGGACAAGATGGAAGTTATTTGAAATCTTCTCCACTTACAGCTGATCTTTCAGACAGTGCAGTGGTTGATTTCCAACTGTTTGGAGGACTTTTTAAATCCCTTGCTAGATTCATACTCATCCATAACTGTGTCTCTAACGGCTTCAGGGAGCTCTTTTGAACTTGGCATGGTGATAACATACACTTCAACAAAAATTGGGAGTGGTCTCCCCTAGACTTTCTCGTATACTCAGATATGGGGATGGATAATTAAGGAGTAAACCACAAGACAATGATTATATTTTTAAATTATGTGCATTAAAGAACCATCAACAACAAATCAAATCAAATTAATAATATACTGAATAATTATTATAAAAGTAAAGTTGAATAAATCATACTCTGCAGCTGCACGAATAAAAGGTAAAGTACCAGTTCCGGTTAACAGAAATAGCCCAAATGTTGATAGAAATCAACGTTTTGTAGCTATTACTTGTATGCAAAATTTGGTTGACCTAAGTGAAAGCATACTCAAGTTATTGTGTTTACACACACACACACACACACACACACACACACACACACACATATATACAGACATAATTCCAAAAATTGTATTTTCAGACTCAGGGAGGTCTAAAACATCGAGATTCATCAAAATCTTGAAATGGAATATTTGGAGGACTTCAATACTTTCCCTATACTTCATATACGAGAAAGTCAGGGAGGTCTAAAACACTGAGATTCATCAAAATCTTGACATCAAATCTTTGGACGATTACAATACTTTCCCTATACTTTGTATACAAGAAAGTAAAAAAAGAGCAAACCAAACTAAATATTTGAGGTTTAAATAAGACAGACTCCACCAAGATCCTCTCTAATAATGTTCTAATCATTTGCACCTAATCTGGTGCATCTGATTCTGATTTTAGATATTTGACATAGTGAAAATTGTAGGGGTATATACGTGCTAAATAAATAAAATTTATCATTATTATTTTTATTATTATTATTACTTGTTCTAAATATGAAATTTGAATTTACAGTATACTTATGAACACTACATTGTGAACTACAAAATGTAAATGTGTCATGAGATTTGTTACATTACATTGCTACATCACAGATTGTTGTGCTTAAATGAAGATATAAACTATTGATATGGAGGGATTACTTTTTTACATGACTGTATAATACGAGGTGGTTAAGATTAAACAATTGCAGAAGAATTATCTCTTTATATAGTTGAAAGATTCATATAAATCAGCACTTGACAGTGTGTTCTATCTGCTCTCTTGAGATACTGTTATTCTCAGCTTACCTTATAACCTATACACTCACAACATACATAACATTTTCAAACCCTGTTAATACAATTCACGGTTACGGGCCTATTAAAGCAGTATAAGGCACAAGGCCAAGAACCAGCAATGGACGTGATGGTAATCCATCCAAAGGCCCACTCAGAATACAGCAATACTCACACAGGTATAATTTAGAATTGCCAACAGACCTAACATACATGTCTTGATGTGGGAGGACAACTGTAGTAGCAGACTCACAGGGAACAAGGACTCATAAGGCAACATTACAAAGAATAGCACCAGTACACAGCTATTGCTGGTGTACATATTGAACATAATAGTATAAACACAGCTAGTTGTGTTATACACATGGAGTATCATCATCATTATTTAGTCATAACCATAATAACAAACCTCATATCTTTTATATACAGTATAAACATAAGCTTTCTTGCTAGGAGCTGATTATAGCAGGTTTTCTAATATTTTAGCCTAACTGAATTATGGATGTTTGACTTTATATTTATCAGCTACCAATCTTCACAAATTTCATAAAAATGTAGTATTGCTTCAGTCAAATGCTGCCCTCTATTGGAAACATTCACGTTAAGAATAAACACATAATTCACACAATGGTTGGCACTGGAAGGAGCCATTGAACACAATAAAAAAGTTTTAATAACTATAATTTTTTGTTACTAGGATTACTAGGACTAGGTAGAGGAAGGCATCACATAAATGCAATTAACAAAGCACAGCAATCAAACAAATCTGCACATAATAAACTAATGGAGTAGTGTGCATAAATGTCCCTGAAATAATATACAGTACTCTGATAAGGAAATCAAATAATCCATCATTTAAACTGTTAGTGACCACAGAAGGCACCATAATTAAGCCTGTAACTCTATATTAAAGTAAACCTTGCTAGGAAAATAAAAAGCACCTGAAATGAACAAACATTTAATCTTTTTTAATCACTGGCTACTTGAGCCTCTGAACTCAATCCAGAATCCCAAAGGCCACAGGTGAGTTCTCCCTGAGAGGACATATTTTTTTTAATGCACTATTGTTTGTTAAATAGTCGGAGAGATACGAGTTTCGGACCTCATCATTTTGTTACTCCATTTAAGTATGTGAGCCATTGTAATTTTTGCTGATATTAAGATTTCCAAAAAATAGCCAGCAATAAACTAGTTAAAACTAACTCAACAGTTTTTTTTCCAAAGTGTCACAATGTAAGAGCAATGTTTAAAAGTCTTAAATTCCCAAGACAGAACAAGCACTGGTGTTCTTTTTCCATAGACTATTTATGTAATTCAAGTGAAAGTCAGTTTTGAGAATATTAATGCTCCAGGATACTTAAAACTTCTAAATAACAAAAAGTAATACAGATAAGGACCACATAAGAAAGCTCATCCAGATTCTTTTAAGCTACTACGCAGATAATTTAGTCCAACCTGATTTGTCCTTTTGGGTAATTTCCATGGCTGTCCTGTAATTGGGAAGAGCTAAACTCAACTGGTCAGCACAGCATAATAGGGATGTACAGTATGGATTTGTATACTACCTCTATTGACACTAGTGAGCAAGAATTACATTACTCATTGTTGAGCAGGTTACATTTTAATAAATGTTTGTTTGAAATTTTTTGCAGGATGCAGTAAAGGTCCTAAGACTGAAATCTGTCTCATCAAATGATTGGAGACATTTAATTATACTTATTATCATCTCTATTGCATTAGTGGGGTTTTCCTCAAAAGAAATTAATAAATAATTGAAATACTGCAGTTAACATGCTTTAAAATGTAGATAAATGAGTTTTCATTAACATGCTATTTGATTTGTAACCAAACTATAGTATTCTTTTAACTAAGTTTTTCAAAACCTCACTTAACTACTCTTCGTGATCTCTGATTCAGCTTTTTTGCACTTTTTGTGACTGTTTTTTAAGCTTTGTTATTGTTTCCATTGCTATGAAAAATAAGAGTTTCAACTATAAATGTGAGAAATTAGATAATTGTCATTTCTGTACTTGATCATTCAATATACTATTATTTATTTCAGTTTATGTCACGCTCTCCCAATGTTTATGTTAGGTTTACCATAGATACTGTATTTCTCTTTTGCTGCCACATCCAACAGACATGGGTATTATGTTATTTGATTACTTCAGTGGCCTGGAATAAACAAAAGTGTATGTGCATGTCCATGAATGTATCCTGCTCCTTACATTACATCCAGTGGTGCAGGATGCTGGAAATGGCTGTGGTTCCACAATACACTTAGATTCAATAATCACAGTGACTTTACAGATAAAGCTGCACAGTCAGCATTTCAGGAGACTGGGTTCATATCCCACCTTTTCATTGATTGTTTTAGCATTCTAAAACCATGCCTTTTATGTTTGCTGGCAACTTCAAATTAGCCATACGTTAACAAGCATGAGTGTATGCATGAACGTGCCCTGAGTGATACCCAATCAAGGCTGGTTTCCTGTGTCTGATCATGCTGAGTTAGGCCCCAGGCCATCTAAAACTGGACTAGATGGGTTCAGTAAATAGACAGATGTTTCTTTGCATGTCATCCTTTCTATGTTTACCAACAAGATTTCTGTATTTTTTTTCTTTGTGTTTGATATGGAAAGCAATATTCAGGCACCTCATTAATGAAAATGCCATTTAAAATATAGGAAATCAACTGAAAACACTTAGATCAAGATTTATTAATCATGCAGACATTTACATGTGTGCCTGATCCATTTCTTTCTCTATTTATTAAGAAAATAAACTTTTTGATACATGAAAATGCTTGCTTAAGTAAAAGTCTGTTCAAACGTGTTATGTTACACCTAGTGGGGTTTAAATTCTGCACTGGGGAGCACAAAATTCTTTCAATGTTTGTGTTGATTTTTGTACAGGTGGTGCAATTGTCCTTTCAAGTAACAGAAATGAGCACATTATGTTGAATGTAAATTCCAAATTGGACCCATGTTAGTTTGATGTGTACATGAAAGGGCTCTGTGATGTACTAGTGCACCTTCCAGGGTTGGATCACACCAAATTCTGGGCCCTCTCCAGGACATGATTATTACTATATTCTGTCAGTGTACAGAAGTGGAAAAATGTATTGGGTTGTCAGTACAAACATAACAGTGACTTTTCAATAGATGGAGAAAGCAAGGACACTAAAGCAGGATGGGTAAATGGGTAAACTAGATGGGTCTGCAAAATCTTTTTGACATGAACAAAAAGATGAAGCAAACAATCTATAGAAATATAAACCTGAACATGTCTACTGTATAATCATCTTCCAGGTTCATTTAATATAAGTAATACCACTCCAGGATGAAAGGGGGAACAGATGCTAACAGTCTTGTCTTCATCGTCCCTCACAGCCTTGAAAAACCTCCCATTGAAGGCACTGAAAAGAAAAAAGCCCCGCCACTTCCAGTCCACACGATATAAAATGAGACTGCGCCTGGAGGATGAAAGTTCTGATTATTGACAAGAAAATGCACATTGAAGTGCTTGAGTTTTGTTCTTTTTACTTGCTTTTTTGTTGAAATTAAACAGGGTTTCTTTGCCCAGTTGGTAGACAAAGCAGTCTGCTTTTCTCCTGCATCATCATTTCGCCCTGCTACACAGGTCAGGTTTACTAATTCTGCTAGCTTGTGACATGAAACATATATCAAAACAGTGAATGTAAACAAACAATGGGGAAAGCTGGCTAACTGGTACATTCTGAACTATTTCCAAGAATAGAGCAACTTGTCTCCTGAGAGGATAAGGCCCTGTCCACAAGGGTGTTCAAACCTTGGTTAAATGAATACGTTCAGTGCGACCTAGGCATTTAAGTTGCGTTTTGTACTGGTACTTAATTGACTTCGATATTACTTTACATTCACATTCGTTTGCTTCTGTTAGGCCCTGTCCACATGGACGTCCGAACGGAGTGTTTTTCTGCCATCTCTAGTGTCAGGTGAAATTGGATCGAACACAGAGCATTTTCTGCTCATTGCAGCAAATCAGACCATCCACATGGGCTTTCACCACTTGCGTTTGGGTCAAATGAGTGTTTGGAGAGCATCAAAAAAACTTTGCATGCTGCTTTTTCTTGGTGTAAATTTCTGCCAAAATCCTGGTAAGCACAAAGAAAACGTCTTTATTGCATTTACATGTCGCTCATTTAACAGTAGAATTACCAGAGCCTACGAAAAAAACGTGTAAATCCAGCCTACCTTAAAATTAAATAATACCAATAAATTTTACAATTCCTATAAATTTACAGCGGCTGTTACAGACACAAATCAAATGTATGTTTTTATTGTATAATGTTAACAGTATGAGCAGCTCACTACTCAAAACAGTAAATTTGTGGGGGAGTTGGTTTCGAACTCACGACCTCTGGATTATAAATCGGCAGATCTTACCGCTGCACCACGGAAGCTGTCGTATTGTACTTGCACCTTTTGTGAAAGTGTTTATTTGATATTTGGCCATCAGCCTACACACATTATGCAGTTCATGTCTACATTTTGTTATTACTAAAAAATGAAAAACGTTTCTGTTTTAACGATGCATTTACATAGATTGCTGTAGACACAAAACACACATCAAATTATTTCCCCTTACGATTCTGGGTAGCTCACTCCCAGGTAATCAATCAAGGCAAGAACTGGGAGAACTTCTTGCCCGATCTGAGGCGATCGGGGGGGGTGGTATAGCAGGCTGCTTGGGCTTATCGACACATTCAGAACACAAAAGACGCTGATGGAGAGGTGTGAAGGGATTTAAGGTAGGCCGGATTTACGAGTTTTTTCGTTGGCTCTGGTAATTCTAGTGTTAACGTTCTGGAGGACTGGATATCCAGGGCTCCAAGACAATATGAACTGGGACTTCTGGCAGAATCCTTCAGCAATGTCAATCCATAGCTGTACTAATGGCTCTAGAATGATAAGATAGTGGAGACATTACCATAGCACATGACATTAGAACAATCTAAAAAATCCATAGCTGTACTGATGGTTCTGGAATGATAAGATAGTGGAGACATTCCCATAGCACATGACATTAGAACAATCCAAAAGAGAACAGGCCATTCAGCCCAACCAAGGTCGCCAGTCCTATCCACTTAATTCTTCTAAAAAACATTGTTTAGTTTTGAAAGTCCCTAAAGTCTTACTGTCTACCACGCTACTTGGTAGCTTATTCCAAGTGTTTATGGTTCTCTGTGTAAAGAAAAAAGTCCTTAAGTTTGTGCACAATTTACACTTAACAAGTTTCCAACTGTGTCCCCATGTTCTTGATGAACTCATTTTAACATAACAGTCTTGATTCACTGTACTAATTCCTTTCAAAATTTTTAAACACTTCAATCATGTCACCTCTTAATTTTCTTTTGCTTTAACACTAGAATTACCAGAGCCTACACAAAAACTCGTATATCCGTCCCACCTTAAATCGCCCTTAAAATGTTCTCACCTCTCCGCCAGCGTCTTTTGTTCATCTAAATGTGCCGATAAACACAAGCTGCAAGCAGCCGGCTATTCCATCCCCCCACCGACTTAACTTCTCCCAGCTCATGCCTTGATTGATTATCTGGGAGTGAAGTGGAGTTTTAGAGTAGAAATAATAGATCGTTATTTGGAACATACTCATTTCATGTGTGTTCTGTTTCTACAGTAATCTGTGTAAACACATTGTTAAAACAGAAACTTTTTCATATTTTAGTAATAAATGTTACAAAATGTAGGCATCTATACTAATAAAAGGCAAAGCCCTCACTGACTCACTCACTCACTCACTCACTCATCACTAATTCTCCAACTTCCCGTGTAGGTAGAAGGACTGTGCTTATGCAGAGGAAGATGAGATGGTCAGGGTGGTGTTTGGCACAAACTCAGCGAAACTGCGAGAGAAAGTTTTAAGTGCCAGGACTTCGGTAACATTAAATACAGCCATGGACATAGCACGACATGGCACCAGCACAGCTGGGAACCTTCGATGCATGTACACCGAGCGGCTCACGTGAACTGACGCAGTGCACAGACAAAAAGCAACAGTTCCAAAGAGCGCTGAACAAAAACCGAATTACACAATTGAAAAGGCAGCAAAAAATATGAAGCGTCTGATACATACAAGCATATTCATAAATCCAGCTACTGCGGAAACAAAACACACGGTGGAAAAAGTCAATGTCCCGCTAAAGGAAGACAGTGTAAAAAAAAAACCCGTGCATGCAGTGTGTCAGGTCTCAGATAAAGAAGAAGACGAGCTGTTTATTGATGCAGTAAGAAATGAATCGATGAATGAAACCTGTCATCTTTACAACGATTGACAAACACGGAATGTAACTTGAACAAAACACATCCTACAAATACGAACCTGATTGAAAGAAATGATAATAAAATCCTTGATGATAGCAACAATCAGTAACACTCACAAAACAAATACTGTATATTGACAGTCATGTTACGTTATTTTTAAAATGTTCCCTTTTCTTTTTCATAGCTTCTTTAACACAGTACTTCTCCGCTGCGATACGCGGGTATATATATATATGTATATATATACCCCGATCTACATACTCGAATAATGGATACTTTATTCGCCATCAATGATTGTTTTGGTAAAGCCATACTCAGTGTATTCATTAGATGAACGGTAAAAAAGTAAGAGCGAGGGGAGGATGACTTATTGAGGCATGCAGGCTGTAGTGCGCGTCAACTCTATCTGAATTGCGCGATCACATTTGAAAAAATATATCTTTTCAAGTTCTATTTAGTCCATATGTGTCAAACTCAAGGGCCGCGGGCCACATCCGGCCCGGCGTGTAATTATATCCGGCCCGCGAGATCATTTTATATACTGTATTATTGTTATTAATGGCCCAGGTATATGAAGTGCTGGTAACACAATAAACTACAGATCCCATAATGCAGCGCTTCAGCTGCCTTGCTGAACACTTACCGCGTTAATCAAGTCTAGCTTATGATGCTGCAAGTTATTGCGAAGCTAGCCCACACGATGCTGAAGAGAAAAGTGGATTCTGAAAATAGAGCCTTTAAAAACCGATGGGAGGCTGAGTATATGTTTACTGACATTGTCGGTAAACCCGTGTGTCTCATTTGTGGAGCTAATGTGGCTGTAATTACAGAATTTAATCTAAGACGGCACTATGAGACAAAACATCAGGATAACCTGAAAGACCTGAATGCAATGCAAAAGATACAGAATGCAGAAGAGTTAAAGAAGAATCTGACACTTCAGCAGACGTTTTTACCCGTGCACAATCACAAAGTGATTTCAAGTGAAGCTGCTTTTATGGGAGACACAAATGCACCAGTGCAACTTGCCCCACTTTCCCTGTTGCCAAGTAATGTTGAACCAAGTCGGCACAACGGTGTTCCCAAATACGCACTTTGCTGATAAACTGAGCGCACTGCGCACTGAGTTCGCATGGCGCTTTGGTGACTTTGAAGAACAAAAAAAAGAATTTTGAGTTGTTTCGCAACCCATTTGCCGTCGATGTGGAAACTGCACTTGTGCAGATTCAGATGGAGGTGATTGAGCTGCAGTGTAATGGCACACTGAAGGCAAAGTACGATACTGCAGGGCCCACACAGTTTATTCACTCCATTCCCGCAGAAATGCTCCAGCTCCGTCTACATGCGGCTCAAACCTTGTGCATGTTTGGTAGCACATATCTGTGTGAGAAGCTCTTCTCAGTGATAAAGACTAACAAAACAGCACACAGGAGTCGCCTCACTGATGAGCACCTGCAGTCCATCCTGAGAATCTCCACAACACAGAACCTCACACCAAACATAAACGAACTTGTTGTCAAAAAAAGATGCCAGG